>OX123189.2:5227085-5827085 GCA_944739405.2 Euclidia mi
TTTCCTTTCGAGGAGTTGCCAACTAAAGTGAAGAGAGATCGAAGTGCGGGAAAAAAAATGGTGGCCTCGTTCTTTGGAAGGATAGGTCATTTCGCAACAATTGTGTTAGAGGATCAAAAAACAGTTTCTGCAGAATGGTACACTACCAATTGTTTGCCACTTGTCTTGGAAAAAGTTCGAGAGAAACGACCTCGCAGTAGGATCCTCCTTCACCACGACAACGCCTCGTCGCACACCGCCAAGCGAACGATCGACTATTTGGCGACATCAAACGTTGAATTACTGGGTCACCCGCCGTATAGCCCCGACCTCGCGCCTTGTGATTTTTATTTATTTCCAAAAATTAAAGCAAAACTTAAAGGAAAGCGGTTTATGAATGCTGAAGAAGCGGTGGCTGCGTATCGCGATGCCATTGAAGAGACCCCTAAGGACGAGTGGGCAAAGTGCTTTTCCCAGTGGTTCCATCGCATGCAGCGGTGTATTGACGTCAATGGACAATATTTTGAAAAGATATAATAAAACTAATAACTGGCTAATGTAATCAGTTTTTGATTTTCTAAGAACTTTCAGTTTGACCCTCGTATATAGCCTATAGCCTTTCGGGATAATTGGGCTATCATAGGCAATAACAATTTTTAAAATCCGACTGCTAGTTCCTGAGATTAGCCGAAATTATCTTTTAGCCTTTTTAGCCTTTTGCCCGGCCCCAAAGGGTCAAAGCGTTATGTTATAGCCTATAGCCTTCCGGAATAACTGGGCTATCATATACAAAAAAAAATCCAGATCCGACCGGTAGTTCCTGAGATTAGTGCGTTCAAACAAACAAACAAACAAACTCTTCGGCTTTATTATATTTGTATAGATAGATAGATGTAAAAGCAAAATATGTTTATTGTGGGTTATCCTTGGAAGATAGACATATACCATTACGGACTTTTTTGTAGATCTATTAAAGAGGTACAATCTCACCATACATTGTTTTGTTATAACTCGAAAGGTTTTGGCAGTGTTTTCGAGGAAAGCTCCCGATCGCCTCAATTTTTGCCGGCGCGTTGAACTAATATCGTCGTAATATCGTCAGTTTGCACAAAACCTAAACTTATTAGGTATACACTAAAACCTTCCTCAGGGATCACTCTCGATGTTGTTGAAAACCGTATAAAAATTTGTCCAGTACTTTTCGAGTTTTAAGCGAACAGACAGACAGACACCGCGGCGGGGGACTTTGTTTTATAATATGTATAGATATAGATAGATAAGTATGGACGTTTCGATATACCGAATATCCAACACTTATGACGGCTTCATACAAGCGTAACAATTGGTTATCGATTCGGATTCGAGTCCGGTACAAAGTAATCAGCAGAACGAAACCCAAACTCAAACTCAAAATGTTTGTTGCTTTCATGTGTTAATTACAAAGATCTTAAATTAATATTACATTTAGATTCAACATGAAACCCTGTTAGGGCACAGTTTTTTAAATTTACATTGGGTATACGTAGGGTAAATCCGGGGGAGATGGCCCTAGTAACTTTAAGACTAGGGTTGCCATCTTAATACGTTTTTCATCATCCTAATACGTTTTTCGGGATATAATGAAAAAAAATCGGGACGGGTAAAATAAAATCGGGACTTCTTAGAAAACATTTTTAATCATAGAAAGAAACAAAATTCCTACTTCAAATTAAACAACACCCAGCACATTTACGCTCACACAACACATTTGCCCGCTGTACTTAATGGATGTCTGTCGCCCGCTCGCCCGTTCGTCGTAACTCGTAGGCAGTACGAGCGCGCGCTACTTTATAGCGGGGGAATTCGAAAATAAAATTGTATATGTAAGAAATCGGGCGAATTTGCGTCTGCCAGCATTGTGATCGGGATCCGGGACGCGGGGGCCTAAAATCGGGACATCCCGATTAAATCGGGACAGTTGGCAAGCCTATTTAAGACTCCACTGTGAAGGAAATATTATGAATAAAACAATAATTAATACACAACATAAAACTTTACTTATAATTCTTATTATGTTCTGTTGTATGACAGACCTTTCTAGTAATATAAAACTTCCTACAACATGAATATCTTAATATATAAAATCCTTGCGTTACTGACAGACTGACAGACACGCTATAGCCGAAACTATTGGGCGCAGGAAGTTGAAATTTGGCATGTATGTTCCTTGAGGACCGCAGGGGTGCACTAAGAAGGGATTTCCCGAAATTCCCACGGGATCGGCCAAAACAGGTAAATTTAAAAAAAATGCAGGCGTAGCTGCTGGCGTCCTCTAGTTTGATATAAATTGGCTGTACCGCTATTTGTGATTTATTACTTATTGAAAAGAATGGCCAAGAGTGATTGCCCGTTTTTTCTCTTGGTTCTATGCCTTTGGTTTGCGAACTGGGCTCCAAATGTAAATATAGAATCACGACGTATATCCTTGTGTCAAACTGAATAAATGAAATTATGATTTGATAGTTGTCTCTTTTATTTATCAAAACTGTCTCTACAGTAGGGAGTTTGCCTGAATCTGACAATTTATTTATTTATTTATTTATCTGACAAGCGCGAGAGCGAAGAGAAAATGCTCTTTCTCGCTCTCTCTCAGCCGCTTCTTTTACTACCATTACCTTTTCACAAAAAGTAGCCACTCCATTACACGCGGCCTCGCTCCTGAACATGGCTGATATTATTGCCGTTAGGGTGATGTTATGTTCGCCAATAGCTGCAATAATCCTGCTGACAGTATCTGCGTCATTCGGTTCTGGTCGGACACCTTGCTGCCTCTCTAACCACGCCTTCATAACGGGTCTTATAGCTGCTATGCCCAGCTGTGGGTTGCGGTAGTCGCTGCCACCAAACCGTCACGGCAACCTGGCGGATTTTAAACCTTCGCACCTCTACTTCTTGAGGTAATAACCTTTCACCCGAAGTTTGTGCCTCCTCACGAGAATTTATTGTCTAAAAATACTTAATAATAATTGAAATAAGAAATTTACCAACAACTTAACTTTGTACAAAGTAAACCTTTTAAACAAAGCGCTAGTCTGTCACTAATTACTCCAGAATATTATCTCTTTGTAAAGTCCCGCCGGACACAGGATTTGTTTTAAGTGCGGGCTTTGTCTCTTTAAACGAAAGAAAGATTAAATATTCTAATAAATATAAGTTATTTAGCAAATCAATATCGAAGACGGAACGGAGTGTAAGATACCCATGATTTGGTTCATGCATATTTAATTACAACGTAACAAAGGACTATGTTGCGTTGTGCTATTATAGGTACACTTACAAAGTATAGCGATATGTAAACGTACTTATATTTATGTAACGAGTATCAGTCGTGTTAATAATATGAAAAGAATATTGATATACCTTTTATACTTAAATTATGCTTAAATGCATCTTATTATAAATTATTTTTGAATGATTTCTGAGGCACTCACAGTACATATATTGATACTTTCAGATTCTTAAAAATGATCATGATTAAACAAATCACAGTATTATTTTATACAATATGATTAAGGCCAATACAAAATTAAAAATAGTTTGTTAACTTAGCTTATGTATATTCAAGCTAAGAGATTAAACCATTGCCTTAACAGTTTAATATTCAATGTGAAAAGCTCACTTGAAAGAAATAGAAAGATAACAGCTTTGTTTTCTGAATTAAGCACCGCCGCATATTCTCCACTTTCAGTAAAGAATAAAAAAGCGAATTCTAAGTGAAATTTTATGTGCATTCAAGGATTGTTCTTATTGTAAAAGCGCTTTTACACCGGTGAGGTGAGGCAGGAGAAATGAAATGAAATTTGTTAAGCAATGTTCCGTGTAAAAGTTTGAATGCGAGACTAGATAAGTGACATGAAAATTTTAATGTTTAGCTGTAACATAATGATATAAATGACTTACAAATCGTGTACAGTTAAGAAAATATGTATGGAAAGAGTGCAATTTATAAAGCAATTTTCTGTGCAGTTAAATGTTTATATGTGAGTAGATGAATAACGCGAAAATTGAAATGGTTTAGTTGTAACATATTGAACTTAATTACTGACAAAGTATACAGTAAAGAAAATATGTAAAGGAAGTTGGTAAAATGGCTACTAAAATAAATTACCTCAATGGACGCATCCACCCGATGCGGATAATGACAGTAATATAACATATTTTTTTGTACAAAATGTAATAGTTGTATCAGTGTAAAAAAGGGCCTGTTTCAAAAAGATGTTTGCTTTGGTTTTTAGTGTGAATTTAATTCACACCCATCCATATAACGGTTTAGCTTTAGATGGGAATTTTGAAAGATTTTTCTTACCCAAAATTCATATAGGAAAAGCGTTTATTGGGGCGCAAAAGCCAAGCTCCAAGCTCCAAGCGGACTCCGGGTTTCATGGCTTTGGTCTTACATCACAAACGGGGTAAGCTAAGATGGTAATGATGACAAATTATAAAAAAATTAAACTACCTCAATTTATCTACGAAAATTACTCATAACGACAACATACCAAAAATACTCCAATGAAATTCCACTCCGACAAAAATATAAACCGTATAGCAACAAAAATCTTTGAATACAAAAATCAACGAAATATTCACATTTCAAAGAGTCGGAGGGACAGATTGTGAGTTACGGGAGTGTCACTAACGCTAGACAAATGTTCGTCTAGGCGGCGGATGAAGAGCCCTTTAGGCCCGTCACTAGTGTACAGGCTTCTTTACACAAGCCCCTTTGTTAGCGTCGGTTCCGCTCGTCGAACATCTATAGCACTTGAACACGATGCGGTAGAAAATACAACCGTTGGGACGAGCAAGACTTGGGATATGATTAAGTTATGTCGTTCATAACTCATTCATTTTGTAAGCATGACGAATAAAACGATAAAACACAAAACTGTAGCATTGCTCTTCGTATGACAATTTTTACACATTTTATAAGGCCATGGCCCATGTCTAAACTGAACTGCAGATACGTAGGTATATTCTATACCATTCGTTATAGTGTACCAGGTTTCACCTAATAAATGTTCTCCGCCATCTTTCAAATCGTCCCCCAAACCTTTGTTTTGTGTTTCTCTATTAAGTAGCACAAAAGGCTTAGATCAAAGGTTTTCATTTGTAGTATCTGATGATGTATGGCCATTGTTACCCCTCCAGCAAAGCTTGATATGTTAGGGGTGTCTTTCATAATTATAGTGCGGTAAGAAAGAATATAGGTAACGCCGACTTATTGATTGCGAGCTTAGTACAACTTTAACCACCTCGATTAAATTTTCGCGGGTACAGTCGTACTATGAAACATGTATTGTTCTACTAAATCATATTTTACTGCCTTTCTACATTTCTTTCTGTCTTTCTCCTTTTGGTGTAACAAGTGTATGGCCAACTCTGGTGTCATACTGTTCAGAACGTCTGAAGGTCTTGGGAAATCGAATGGTTTCGTACCAAGGAGTATGGACTAATGATTATTGTGTGTGAGACTAGACCAAGACCGTGGGCACGAAAAGCCTTTCAGGGCACAATCTTTAAATCATATATACATATATCACAAAGAAAACAATCTTGTCGAAACTTTCTTCTAATTTGAAGGAGTTTTATTGAAAAGTACGAAAGTGAGTTTAAAGTAAGTAGATTTATTGAAACCAATACGAAAGTGAGAAAGCATTTAAAAAACTTACAGCTGTTGTTTTTATATTAAAGTTAAGACCATAAATCTTTAGGTTTTAAAGTTTAAGTACGGTGTCATGTGGCACAATAAATACATTTTAGTTTAAACTTGAAGGCTCTATCTAATCCTTAATATTTATAGCTTTGGGATTGAGTATCAGGCTTTATGTTATTGTAATCTTTGTGAGGCTTAACAGACATAAAACCTAGATTGTTTTTCTAGAATCTATACTCTGGTTATCTTATACTAATATATAAAGCTGAAGAGTTTGTTTGTTTGTTTGTTTGGTTGAACGCGCTAATCTCAGGAACTACTTGTCCGATTTGAAAAATTTTTTCAGTGTTAGATAGCCCATTTATCTAGGAAGCCTCTAGGCTTTATAAAATCACGCTAGGAGCGATGGGAGCAGAGCAATAGCCTTGAATAACGCGGGTGTAACCGTGGGCATCGTCTAGTATTTTATAAATGTGCGAGGCTGTATATCTATAAAAAGCGGGAGATTTTCCTTGGACTGTGAGTAAAGATTAAAGTGAATAAAGTACCTACATCTTTCTAAATAAAATAAATAATGTCCACGTCCTCACATTTCAAATGTGGCAATTAATGACAGTGGGCAAAAATGATTGGGAGTTGGTATAAGCATCCCCAAGGATGAATCATATGCCAAATGAAAGAGGACAATGTACTGATCAACAAACAAATAATGCAGAAGAACATTAAAATCTGACTCTTGGTCAGGTTAGGATAGGTTTCGAGAAAATATAGCTTATTTTTGCCTCAGAACATATGCCGGATTTAATATTTCTCTTCATTGTTTAGTATTAAAAGGACTTTATCCTTATCATCATCATTATCACCGTCGTCATCATTTTATAATGTTGTATTTTAGATTTTGCTATGTTTTTTTTATAAAAAGACAACTCCTGCATAAGGACTAAATCCTGTGTCGCGGGGGACTTAACAAATATACAACTAACGGACACAATGAACACCCAGACTCTAAACAACAATTTGTAAATTACACAAAGTCTTGTCTGGTGTGGGAATCGAACCCACAACACTCGGCGCAGTGTCAAGCGGCGAGGCGGCCGCTTAAACCACTACGCTAACCGTGCAGTCATATTGATAATATGTTAATTAAAAACTGGGTAATACGTTGATATTTAGAATTGAATGTCTTCGCATATTTTTTTTATTTCTTGTATCCTCTCAGATAGATTTTGATGCCCTTCTGCTTATTTGATCTGTACGTTGTAACCTGTCATTTGGTATATGATTTATCCTTGGCAACGCTTGGACCATATTTGTCCACTGTCATTTAAATGTAACTCTATCAATCTCTCTGCTATCAATATTATTCAAATTTGACGTTCAAAAGCGTCACATGACATAAATGAACAAATTATTTTGACGTGACTTTTACAACAATTACCTACAGAGTAACTCAGATTGTTATTATTAAAACTACTGTAGAATGCACACATAAGATTCGACTTTACAATAATAATAGACAACAAATATAACTGCAGCGAATGATGTTACAAAATTAAAAAGAAGTAGATATGTTATAGGCGTACCAAAAGCAGGGGCCCGATTCTTCTAAATAAATTTGTTCAAAATACAGTTTCGATATAATTTCAGTGTCACAAATGGTATTCTCATAAATTAACAGATATTTGAATGAAATTGTAATGAGATCGTAAATTGAAACAAGTGTCAAATATGTGTCAACGACGAACTGTTTATTTCTAATTATACGATAATGACATTTGGTTAGCAGAATACCGATTTTGAGTCAATTCAAAATATAATCTCATTCCGTTCAAAATATAATTTCAATGTCAAATAAAATAGGAGAATTGGCCCCCAGAACGCCAGTTGGCAAGTCTGACATATGTGTGTGTGACGTCGCGAGCCGGCGGCGTCAAAGTGAAACTGACACATCTTGTCAATCGAAAATAAAATAAAATATGGAGTTATCGATGTGTGCGTTAGTGTACCGTTTCTACGGATTGATTTCTACGTAGGTAACGTATCTACCCTTTTCTTATAATATCATTGACTGCAGCTGTCAGTTCCCCGCGAAGCGTCAACCTCAGCTCATACAGAACAATAAGTTTTAAAGTTGCGAGACCACTACCCCAGGCGACAGAACCCCGTGCACTGCAACCGAGGTAACTGTTGAAACTTTAAGAACTTTCAAGGTTCTATTCCTACCTATGGCTGTGTCCCCAAGGGTAAAAAGTTTACAGAAGAATAGTGAAGCTATTATAATTAATATTTTACTGCCACTATTTGAATATGAGTTTTTCCGAATGCTCAGTAGCAGCACGGAGTCTGGTGCTGTGCCCGGTAATGGCAATAGGCTCGCCCCCTATTACGTGGGACCTAAAATTTCATAGCGAAATGTGGGTGTAATATTACACCTCTGCTTACCCCTTCGGGGATACAGGCGTGAGTCTATAAAAAAATGCGATTATGTAGATAGATTTCCTAAGGTAAAAATAGATTTCCTGAGGGACCGATCTATTCGGGTAGTCGTTGATGGCTGCTCGTCGGATCAATTGGCAATCAATGCCGGAGTCCCTCAGGGATCAGTTCTCTCCGCAACCCTATTTTTGCTGCATATCAACGATCTGTAGAAACCCGGTACCTTTGAGTATGCAGATGACAGCACGGTGGTAGAGAGATATATGTCCAATGCTCGAACCAGTGGAGCGCAAATACAATCACTCAGGGAAGGAATGATCGAGCGGATGAACTTGTCTTTAAAGGCGGTCTCCGATTGGGGTGATGCCAACCTTCTCAAGTTCAATGCTTCGAAGACCCAGGCGTGTCTATTCTCGGCAAAACGGAGCCAATTTGATCTGGTGCCGACATTCCAAGATTTGTCCGTGCCGATAACTGACGACTTTGAGCTTCTTGGTGTCTCGTTGACCTCAACCCTAAATTTTAGCCCCTATATAGAGGCCAAAGCTCAACTAGCTGGCAAAAAGCTGGGAATCCTCAACAGGGTGAGGCAGTACTTCACGCCAGAACAATTGCTTAATCTATATAAAGCACAAGTCCGGTCCTGCATGGAGTACTGTTCGCACCTCTGGGATGGTTCAGCCAAGTATCATTTTGATACATTGGAGTCAATTGAGAGAAAAGTTAGAAGAATCATCGGCGATGACCAATTGGTTGACGCAGGACTCCAAAGCCTGGAGCATCGCCGAAGTGTCACCAGTCTATCGGTATTCTATGGGATACATTTTGGAGAGTGCGCAGAGGAAATACACAATCTGATTCCTCCTTCCCCTTTCTTCCATCGGACGACCAAACTAACGAGTCAGCGTCACCGTTACATGTGGATATCCCGCTTATACTCACGAAGCGCTTTGCTTCTTCCTTTCTTATGCGTACCGCCAAGGTGTGGAACTCTTTACCCGAGTCTGTGTTTTCTGATGAGTACAACCTGGGTATTTTCAAGTCGCGAGTGAATAGGTACCTTCTAGGTAAGCGTTCTCCATCTTAGACCATATCATCGCTTAACATCAGGTGAGATCATGGTCAAACGCTAGCTTATCAGTAATAAAAATGAAAAGAAGAAAAAAAAAAGGATACCAATTCTAATAGAACCAATGCTGTGGTCGGTTATTAAGAATACAGTGTCACTGGTTTCATTCCGTGGGTCTCCTTATAGGCGACTAAAACGAAAAATTAACAAAGGAATAATATCTGTGGGGAGAAACAGAAAACTCTACATAAAATTCTATACCAACTCTTCTAGCCAGCGTGGTATAGCCTACTACATATACCTCGCTGATTAGGAGTAGTAAGTACCTAAGTCAATAGGATTTGGCATGTATCCCCGAAGGGGTAGGCAGAGGTGTAATACTTCACCCCCATTTCCCCACGTATCTTTAGGTCGCACGTAATAGGGGGCGAGCCTATTGCCGTTACCGGGCACATCACCAGACGCCGCGCTGCTACTGAGAATTTGGAAAAAGCCATAACAATTTTGCCCGACCAGGGAATCGAACCGGGGTCCTCCAATCAGCAGTCGTATACGCTATCCACTGGACCACGGAGGCAGTCAGTTATAATGCTATGGTGACGCAAATTAGGAGAGGCCTATATCTAGCAGTGGACTGCAGAAGGCTGTACGGTAAAGGCGTGAGCCTATGAAAAAAAGATATTTGTGCGATTTTCAACAATAGTTGTGATTCCTGAGGAAGGTTAAGGTGTACAATTCACGCAGCCGAAGACGCTGGCAAAGTCTAGTTATTAAAAAAAGTTGAAATGCCTTTCATCCGCAATAATGTGTAGAGAGTCATTTCGAACCCACGGCTGGTGTAACTCATGCTGAAATGTTCGTTAAAATAGAAGGTACTTTATTATTAATACGCGATGGAATCCCACTATATAAAAAGTAGTAGGTACGACTGCCTCCGTGGTCCAGTGGATAGCGTATGCGACTGCTCATCGGAGGTCCCGGGTTCGATTCCCGGGTCGGGCACAAGTGTTACTGGGTTTTTCCGAATACTCAGTAGCAGCCCGGAGTCTGGTGATGTGCCCGGTAACGGCAATAAATATAAATGTGGGTGTAATATTTACACCTCCGCCTACCCTTTCGGGGATACAGGCGTAAGACTATAAAAAAAAGTGTAAATGTTTATACATGAAATGAATTATATGAAAATTTGAAATTATTATACGTAGGTAGGTAGGATATACACGTTGTCAAAAGACTAATCACCAAGCCGAAGTCTAATTGTTTTGCACATCATGCCAAGTCATACTAAACAAAAATAATATGTGGGAGGAACAAAATGGCTTGTCTATGGGTGCATAAGACATATATAGGACAAATTGACGAGAAATACATCGATTTTGAAGCTATAAGAAAAACAGGGCGACTTTGAGCCGCAATATCTCCTGAAGCCGTCATTTCCCAAGTATGGTGGCGAGGTAAAAAAAACCATAATGATTGGTACAATATTGGATTATAATTTTCGTTAAGGGTGTTTCTACGCAGTCTATAATAATATATAACATCCTATACATAAGAAATAACGTGGAATACGAGTGTAATCAAATATAGCACTGGTTTCGGACTTGGAAATCAAAGATCCATTTTCCTTACCTAAGTTAATATTCCCAAACACATTAATATAATAAACGATTTAGTAATCACGCATTATAATAGCATTATTCTTTTAGCTTCTCCGTTTCAAGAAAATTGATGTAATGACGGGGCAACAAAACAGATAGACGTAGGTATAACTCATAACTGTTCTTTTTGCCCCGCGCAGTCGCGTAACGTGGGGTAGACATGACGTCATCTATCATGCTGTTACCCCCATCGTTTATCTCTATCAAACATATTCGTTAGAATGGTCAAGTGAGGGATGAACCATGCTGTTTTGACGTCAGACTGTTTGTGGTACTCATCTGCTATTCATCTCTATTGTGTAGTACAGGAAAATGAAATAACTGCTAAAAATACAATCCTGATTGCACCTATGACACAGTGGTTCTAAAGGTTGGCTTGAGGTTTAGAACTGCGCTGAGTGCTGTGGGTTCCATCTTTCCCACACGAGAACACACTTTGTGTGATCCAAAAATTATTATTTCGAGTCTGGGTGTACTAGGAGTCCTTGATACTTTACAATCGTTCAGATTGTAAAATTCCACGCGACTCACGACATAGAATTTGTTCCTAGTGCGAGCAAAAAAAAAAGCTTGCAATAATTAATTGCTTGGTGGTATGTCATACCGTACTGCAATGAGTTCGGTAACTATACAGGACAAATATTTTCACAGCGTACGTAAAACTTACCAACTTACCTAAATCTAACTGGAGAAAACTTTATTACAGGCTCTTATTCAAATTTGACATCCAGGTAACCACCAGGTTTTGACTTGTGTTTATCGAATCAGTTTCTAGTAAGTATTATCAACTACTCAGCACATCATCATCATCATCATCAACCTGCCAGACTCCACTGCTGCATTGGAATCTTCGACGGCACGCGTCTCAACACGATTTATTAAGCACATAGCAACAGATTATTTATTTTTAATTAACGAAGGCTAAAGCCAAAATTCAGTCCATAATTGTCTTTGATTGGAGTTTAAAGCGACGTGAAACTCGTTCAACCCTAACTCAAACCACTGGCCGTAAAATTGAACAATCAGAAACACGTTTGTATATTTTCCTACCGTTATTTTTACTCGACAATTAATTACAAACTCAATTTTAAAACTAAAAGTGCTCCTAAGGAAGCAACAATGTCGTCGAGGTGCTAGAAGCAGGCAATTAAATCGATTTAGGAACGAATTCAATTTCGCACTTTAATTATTCGTTAGTCGGTGCGTATCGGTGTTCGACGTTTTTAAGTAGATTTACAATATAATATATTGAGGCTCTGAATGGCGGTATTGCTCTTGGAAGCCAATATTCTCGTTGGCGGTTCGCGTAGGCGTAAAAACATGAAATGATTTTAGTATATTTCACTTTTGTGAACTAAGTACGCTTACCTTTAACACTCTGCATAATTTGATTGGACTAACATAATAGACGGCGAAGCTCTGGGCTGTACGTCGGGTACATGGTCGAATGAGGACGAACTTTTGTGAAGTAAACCTCTTTCGTCGTTCAAGATAGCACAGCAAATTGTTCTTTTTTTCTCTAGTCATGTCCCGGTAACACAGTCAAGTTATAGAACCATTCAATGATTTGTTACATCTCTAATACGTACCTTCTAGATACCTTTACGTCATTTTGTAATTTCGGAAAATAAATAAATTATTATTAAAAAAAAAAATTCATCGTAAAATACTGCACCCTGAAGCTTCGATCATATATACTCTTCGAACTATAATCTAAAACTATAATCCTTCGAACATAAACATACACGGTATTCCCCAGTGAGCTCACAGTCCTAAGGGTCCACTTCACTCTAACATAAATCGATAACACATGGCCGAGGTATCTGACCACCCGCGGAGAAAATAATTTTTACCCCCTCTCCCAACTCGGTAATACACTTTGTAGCTCTCCAGGGAATAAATGGGAAATCTTTTGTTCTGATATTCGAAAGATTTTTTCTGGTGGATGTATTTTTAAAGTATATTGGTTATGAGGTGCTTGGATTTACGATTGCAAAATAAAAGAGAAATTAAATGTGGGAGGAAAAAATCGTGGCTGAGAAAATGCGGTAGTGGACCAGTATAACTGGTGTCAAAGAACTGTTCCGATTGGCAAGGGACGCTTTCGGCAAGTTGTTATTAGACCTAAGCTCATACCAAACCTCTAGCAATAGAGTGTCACTCTAAGAAGAAGACGACTCTTGGATGAAGAAGAGATGAATGTTGAGTTAATGATCATGCGAAGAAAATTAAAGCTGTTGACAATATACTTTGATTTTCTTTTCCTACTGTAAGCCATTTTCACAAAGACTTCTTTTAACTCTACTAATATAATTATGTAGTTCATCATCAGCCCTTGTATACATAGTGACCCACTGCTGCGGCGCTCTTCTCACTGGGAGAAGGGTAAGGCTATAGTCCACACGCTGGCCAAGCGCGAGTTGGCAAACATGTCTTTCGAGAACATTGTGGAGAACTCTCAGACATGCAGGTTGCCTCACGATGTTTTCCTTTACCGTATAGCAAGCGATAATTAACAATTTAAAACGCACTTAACTTCGAAAAGTCATTGGTGCGTGCCGTGGATTCGAACCAAAGATCCTCCGCGTAGCAGTCTGTCGGTCTCTCTATCGCTGCTTTGCTATCGCTGCTTATGTAGTTACTTCTGATTGAATTCGTCACTCGTTCCACAATTGTTTTATCTTTTCTGCTACTTCAAAACTGTCGTCCATAGTTATTTTCATTCATATATTCAATGACCTTTATCGCTGAGCTTGGCTACACTAAGCAGGATTTTTAATGTGGCTAGTACTAAAAAGTGGTAGGCCGTTTCTACCTTGTACCAACCGTACCAGTACCACATATCCATCCGAATTTATTAAACTTATTGTCTGCGCAAAACGTATAAGGCAAAAGGATATGACTCAATTTCACTAATTACGTTCGTGTATAGTCTGGTGTTTCAGAGTAGCATTACGTACGATACAATGAAATAAACTAATACCGTCTCCCAATAAACATGAGTGCTCGCCGAGTTGTATTACCCTCGAAAAGGATGAAGACAAATGAACTTAAACAAGTAACAAAGACTCCGGTCCAATAAAACGTGCTTTATTTACAGTCAAGTAGGAAATATCTACAAGTAAAGTAGGTATAGCTTTTTCTTATTTTCGTGTAAGTTTGTGTCAACTCAGAGTTTATAGACCGCCCGTCAATATCCGACATGGTCTCACGATTCCTGTCCTGAGACAAAAATGACCGTTTCGCTTTACCTGAACTCCAATTCGCAGTAGCGCTCCGATTTTAAGGCCTCAACAAGCGGTTTTCCATCAGAGTGGTGACCTCTGTAAGCGTTGCTTTACTAGCCAATCTGTAACAAAAGGCAAGTCAAATCACGCCATTCATTCGCTACAGTAGTCAGTAATACACTCAAGTAGAAAATATCTACAAGTGTAGTACCTAACTGTATATAACTGTAAAGTGATCTATGGTGTGATCATTTGTCGCGTGGCGTGCTACACATAACGTGGGACGTTCCACACGACCTCTCATGTGGAAACATTGCTCGGCCCTTTGTACCGCGCCGGTTATTCTTTGACATTATAACTAAAAGCCAATGTATGTATTATGTATATAATATGGGCGACGTTTCGTCTGTCCCGCCTGTTTCGCGCAAGTCCATCCAGTTAGCTTGTTCCTGTTTAAGTTACACAATAAAAGGGCTTGTTTGTTTCTCGTTGAAGTTGCTCAATTGCCACTCGACTAACGCACGTTTTGGCGACAGAATATTTAGAGCTTATAACGAATGTACACTTTGGGTTACGGAGCATTTGAATTGCGAGGGTCAGATAGCCGCCATTACAAAAGCTAATATTTGCTCAAATGTGGTGGTATTAAATGCGAACTGCGGGCTCCAAGACCTTGGATGCAACCAGGATAATGCGGTGACAATGATGATATCTCAGATCACGTAAAAAAGATAAATTACACACTGCAAATAGAAAGTGAAGGCTCTTTTTAATATGTGTGTGTATTTAAATGAAGTTTTGGCGTTTAGTGACATGCCGCATCGGTGTATTTACTGGAACACTTCCTTTTCTGATTTTATATTTTTAATCATCTCGAGAGTATTTACTCATCTACTTATTCGTAAATGTGTCTTCAATTCAACCGTAGCGCGGCAATCCCCACGTTAAGTATGATATTCCAGTCGTGCGGTTTGTAAGACATACAATATCACTTTGTCACACATACGACACACACGCGTGCTCAAGGTAAATAGGCAAATTGCCTATTAGAATGCGGCCGCGAACCAACCTAGTTTGTCATAAAAAACATAACACATACGTATTACTTACTCAAATATATCTTCCGTCGAGAAGCTTCCCTCTCATAATGATATTATTTCCATGTAAACATGGAGTTGTACGAGAAATGACTAAGTTCGCTAACTTTTGGCGAGTTGTGTTACAATGGTACGATTAAACTAATTCAAGCGGTTAGGGACATAATGTAGTGTTGTACAGGGCCAGGCAGGCCGCGTGTAATTTTTCGAGAGCACGACCTTTCTGTGTGTTTCCGAGTAATTAATACTATAACGCGTCCTTAATTCAATCACATTTACGTGTTTACGCGCTGAGATGTTCGTTGCAAAAGCTTTGCACTCGTATTTTTCGTGGCAAAGCGAGGCAAAAGTTTGCCTTTTATGATGTTAACTTTTCGGCCTGACGCTCCTAACGCTGGAATAAATCAGGTCTCATTAAATTAGTAGCGAGCCTTGGGAATAGCCTGAGCGAAAGCAAGTTCTTGGCATATTTTTTAATTTTCCTTTTTTGTTTACGAAGTGGAAATGTTTTACTTACGGGTGCGATTTTTTTATTGATGGTAATATATTTAACTAGACCGACTTACAAACGCGCAGAAATGCTAGTAAATCACATTGCGTAGTCTAGTGAAGCGAAATAATTAGACAGCGCCGAATAAATTAAACGGTTATCTCGAGTCTTGTTGTTGATTTGTCGGCCGTCTGTTGCTGGCTCATTTACAGATCGTTTGGCTTACAATCGTGGAAATTGTAATATAAATTAGTGTTTTCGACTCAGAAAGCTGAACGAAAAATATGATGGAAAACAGAAGGCTCAGGAGAGGATTACACGGAAATCATGTGGATTCTATCGGAAAATTTTAAAGTAGATGATTTAAAGCTCAATGTCTTAATAGGGGAGGAGGCTAGAATGAAATTGGATTTGGTAAAGTAGGAGGGATTGGAACGAGGCGATCTACATACCGACGTGTTTAGTCTGGATTGTTCGGATGCCTCAGTTCAATATAGGGCATTGATTTATACGAAGCATTCTTCGAACTGTAGTGCAATGGTACCTATTTCACACACTCAGTATTACAAGATCACGCCTAGATGATTTGTCGGTATGCTCCGTTTTCGTAGTCTCAAGGTTGAAAGACAAATAATATCAAAACTTTTAATCTGATTCATCGTTCAAGGTTGAGATTGATTAAAGCCACAAGCAAAGAATAGTGCGGCCCGTGCTCTGCAGGCTTGATTAAGTGCCGGATTCTCTGAAGAAAGGCGGTTTTTATATGTCATGCTCTGAAATATATGACAAGATTTTCCATACCGTGTACTGAATTTTATAATTATGCAACAGATTTTCGTGTGTTATTCTTTCGTTTATTTTGCAGAAAGACACTTTAGTCTATTTGACTCGTTTATTGGCATTCGAATACACGGTACACGTCACGGTCTACACGGTAGTAGAGCCTTGCTTATTTCAGCATGAATGGGCCGGCTCGACCGGGGAAGCACTACCCTCTCACAGAAAATCGTCGTAAAATAACAGTACCTAAACTGTTGCGTTTCGTTCGGTGAGTGAGAGTGCTGGATCACCCGGATATCACCTATTCCTGCTCCCTCAACCCACTCCTCATCCTATCCCTTTTCCCAACCCCAAGGGGCAGCAACGCACTTGTGACTCCTGTGGTGTTGCTTGTGTCCATGGGCGGTGTGATTGCTTACCATCAGGCGATCTGCGACCGTCTGCTAAAAAAAGAATAGTAGGTAAGCGTGGGTTGGAAAACCTTAAGAACGAAAATGCTGACATTCATATGACCAACCTGAAACATACGGTGATTTCAGACACTGTCCATCTATTGAACACACGGAGTCTGGAGAAATCTTCATAGGTTACTGCGATTTTCTGAGTCTATCTATTGCTATACTAAAATCCGCATGTCTTAACTAGAATAATGGCTCAATGCTGAGTGTACGGGACAAGCGGCTTTGGAAACAAAGCATGTATTTAAAAAACAAGTGTAACAAACTAGGTACTACCAGCCGAGCTAATGTTACCTACATCGATCTGATCTATTTATGCTGTAATCTGAGTAGCTTTAATAGAAATTAGCTATAGAAAGTAGGTACGTTGAATGTTCGTGCGAGAAATGTCGATAAAAACCACAACGGAAAAACTGAACTGAAACAGAAAGCTAACACTCTCAAACATAAACGATAACTTATGCCGCGTAGTCACCCATTTATTGTACGTTTTATCTTACAAGTTCAGTCTCAGTGTTCTGTAAGATAACCGGGATTTGCCCAGGGGAGGGGGGCAGTCATAATTGATTTATTAATCCGATTACCTTCGTGGAAGTCAAACTTGCGCCGCTCAACTTGAAAAAGTAAACAGGTGGTTTGGCTAAACTTGCGAAGGTCTTATCTCCGCAGACAACTACGAGCCATTACACAAAGAAAATTGATTACTTGACTGTTTTTATTCCGATATTATCATTCATAATTGTCTACAAGAATGGTGCAATAGGTGCCGCTGTGTTGTCTGTTTTGATTCGTTGAGTTATGTCTACGTTAGGTGGAATTGTATGATAAGGAGTCAACACATCCAAGTCACAATCCATACGCCTCAATCTTCGTCTTTTTCGTGTGTATGTGTGCCCAACTCGTAATTTTCGGACCGCTCGAAGGCCTCCAACGTGGCCTAACAATTCTCACCCTGAGGCATGAACCAGAATCGACAGCTTTACGTGACGTTCGGAACACAGTAATGGAAGGCGAAGTACCTAGTTTAGAGATTTCCTTGCCATAGCTATAAATTATATCGTTTAGAGTCTGGAAGATGATTTATTGTTAAATTTTCCCACGATATGAGATTTATTGCTAGTACGGGGATCTATTTTTGAAGAAAAGTTAATAATAATGTCGCCATTGCAAGAAGGGCAGGCGAGCGGACAGAAGACTGAAGACCAAGCAAAATCATAGAGCAAATAATTAAATTTTCAATTAAAGCGAGAATATTGTGATTTTAAACTTGTATCAATACATCAGTTGACTAACTGTTATAAACATATTCTGAACATACCTAAATAAATCCTTTTATCTAATCGGTCGTGGTTTATCGTTCTTGGTGGACTAGTCTACCCTTGACGACGACCAATGTCAGCCATATTGTGTTGAACTATGAAAGGTAGGTTCATCTAGTCCTTTAAAAAACTACTAGCGAAATCTTGTATTAAGTCTTTGATTGTCTTGGGGTCAAATCTTGGTGAGAGTTAACGTATGAATATGGTAAGCCACCCTTTCTAGAATAGTTTAAAGTACAGTTATAACAATGTTTTTAATCGACTTAAAACCTACAGATAACGCATCAAAACGTTTCATTGACAAACAATTTTGACCCTTTATCTCTAAAATCAAAAAGATAAGGGTCTAACTCTAAATTGTACTGAAGTACGTGCAGTACCCAGTAGCTTTATCAAAGATTACACTTTCCACTCAAAAATGTAAAAGGCCGTCCATCGGGCACCTGATGTTGAGGACTCGGGGCGGCCATCCGTAATTGTAGTGTGACACTCGGTTCAGAATATTTTAGTGAATCCTTAAAATATGCGTTGGTTTTAGAAGCGGTGAGCAGATAAAATAAAAAATATCTTTGTCGTTTTAGCATCTAATTTTCTATGTATGTACGTGGCCATCGTTCAGCATCATAGCGTTTGAATAGTTGCGATTCAGGATCTTTACTTTGGAGCCTAAGATTCCGACCGTGTATATATCAATCTGTATATATAAAAGTCTTGCGCTACTGACCGACAACCAGTCAAAACTATTAGACGCAGGACGCTAAAATTTGCCATGTATGTACCTTGAGAACCATAGAGGTGCACTAGGAAAGGATTTCCCGGAATTGCCACGGTATCGGACAGAAACAACTTAATTTAAAAAAAAGTGTAGGCGTAGCTGCGGGGATCTTCTACTTAATAATATATGAAGTATGTATGTAGTAGTGTCGAGGCAACGCAAGATTTGGAGACATGCTGGGTTCCTCATTGTTTTCCTTCACCGCATAGCAAAAAAAAATGAAAAGAAAAGAAAATGTTTATTTTGTGCCTCACAGCAATAAATAACAGAAAACACAACAAAAATGAAATGAATACTAAATCTAATAGGTACAAGAATTTGATAGAAAGCATTAGTGAGGCCAAAATTGGAGCCTGCCTCATTGCTACGACAAACTTTGCAGCATCGCTGGTATTCTGGCAGGTCCATTGAGTGGCGTCACGGAATCACAAACATGAATAAAAAAAAATAAACAAAACATAAATAACACTTACGGACTAGGCATGAGACCGATATATCAAAACGAATCTGAAATCTGATTGCAATCAGAAATCGTATCGTATCGATATTCCAGTAGGAGAAACTCGATTTTAGAAAACGCCTAAACAATACCACGGTAACGCAAACAATCTAACCCAAACCAAACAGTGCAAGCATATTTTTGCTTGATTTAAGTTTTAGTAGTTTTGCTAATAAACTACAAACATCCGAACCAAACTGTGCAAGCATATTTGCTTGATTTAAGTTTTTGTAGTTTTGCTTACCAAACTACAAACAATTCGATTGTTTGCGTGTGTCGTATAATATACTAACTAGTAACTACGCTCCGACATCCGCTACTGAAATCGATTTCTAAAATCGGTTTTTAAAATCGATTTCAAAATCTTAATTCGGATTTGTATCGGTTTGCGGGAAAATCCGAAAACGCCCATGCCTATTACGGACATCAAAAAAGATAGAAGAAGCTTAAACATTTAATTACAAAACCCGCTATAATTTATTTTCATAATATTAATATATCGGAATAATCAGTAGATACGGGACGTCAATTGACTACGAAACGGAAGTGTGAAGATGACGCGCTTCGACAGAGTCTAGTGTGACGTTCGCTACAGTTGAAGTGGGGGGTGACGGTTGACGTTCATTGGAGCGACACAACAAGTAATACAAATAGTTATAGTCAGGTTTGTTAAATTTGATTTGGTGTGAACTTATAAAGCCGTATACAGACTTTGCGAGGCATGCGCTGCGCACGGCGCACAGCGCATGCCTCGCAAGGTGTGTACCTTTATATTCGTGGCGAGGCATGTGCTACGCACGTGCGAGGGCGAGCCAACGAATGTCGGCAAATGCTAAGCCGTATACAGACTTTGCGAGGCATGCGCTGCGCACGGCGCACAGCGCATGCCTCGCAAGGTGTGTACCTTTATATTCGTGGCGAGGCATGTGCTACGCACGTGCGAGGGCGAGCCAACGAATGTCGGCAAATGCTACAAGATCAAAGTGCCTCAGTGCGAGCATTACATTAGTTGTGGACGGTGCCGCGCATGCACGTTCGAGGTGTGCGCCGCGTACAATATCCACGTACGCCTCGACTGCGAAAATGAAACTGCGTTTGTTCGGGCCAAACAGCGCGCAGCGCATGCTCGGGCCGATCCAACCCACACAGCAGCAGTCAAGATGGCACCTTTGCATCGCGTGCGCGTATCCGCTGCTGCTTTTATAGTATATTTTATTTTCTCGAGATTTTTCCTTCTATAAGATCCTAGAAGATATTTTTTTTTCAGCTCAGCGACGGTTACATTACTTCATTCGCAATTAAATGCCATATGTCTTCTCTTTTGTTTTTATTATAATAATAATGATGTTTTGGATAATCGGTTATTTTCGTATAATTCAAATTTTTCGTTCATAATGCGTGCAAACATCACAGCGATGCGGATACAACCGTCCAAAAGCAACGCACTGCTCGCAATGAGCCGGCGCACACGCGCGGCTCGCACGCGCGCGTCTGTGCGTAGCACATGCCTCGCAGCAAACATGAAGACAGACAAACGAGGCGTTTGCTTCGTACGCGATGGCTCGACCCGAGCATATGTTGGTATAGTTTTTCAACACGCACGCCTCAAGCAGAGGCATTCGTTGTGCGCCGTTCGTAGCGCATGCCTCGCAAAGTCTGTATCCACCTATTCAAGTAAGTATTGACATGAGTACGGGGTGGAATACTATAACAAAACCGCGCACATGCATTCTGTACACGCTGAATTAGCCTACAAGTTCTGCCTATTATACAAGGACATGATTCTCATGTCTGTACTGAGGTATAGCAAGTAATACCTACTTTACAATTTAATACGCGCATTAAATCGAAAAGTCAGTGATGTGCGTCGCAGGTTCGATACCTCTTGCGTAGCACTCTGCTGGTCTCGCAAATAGGCTCTATGGTAGGATAAAAAGTGAAAATCCTATCTCTTTTGTGTTCATTGTAATTAAATTGAGTGTAGCGAGTGTATCGCAACCTGCGGCACTAGTTCTGTTTCAATTACGCTAGTTGGCATCGTACAATGAAACGTACGACGCATTTGTTTTCCACTCGTTTAACTTCAAGCTGTATTGTTTTGCATTTACATACTTTTACAAATTGTTTTGTCAGTATCGACTGCCGTGAAATAATAGATATTATGTATACGATTTAGCGCAATATATAAAGATAAAAAGATATTATAAAGATATTAAATAATTATTTCGTTTCTGACAGACTGCCAGACAATGCACAGCCAATGCTACTGGGTGCAGCTAATAAGGTGCACTGTGGAGAAATTTACCGAATTTGTCAAGGGATCGGGCATAAATGATAAAATAAAAAAATGTGTTGGCGTAGGCCATTCTTTAGATTTATTTAACCGATGAATAAGTGAGTCACAGTAATTGATATTACTCATATTACGACTACCTCGTTGGTCTCGCGGCATAAATGTGCTCGTGGGTTTGAAATGTCTTGGGTTCGATTCCCGGGTCGGGCAAAGTGTTATTGGGTTTTTTCGTTGGGAAATTCTCAGTAGCAGCACGGAGTCTGGTTATGTGTCCGGTACGGCAATAGGCAATAGGCTCGCCCCGTGCGACTAAAATAAATCTGGCCAAAAGTAGGTATATAATAATAATAATAATATAATATTCTACCACATTCATACAACACCATCTAGTCCCAAATTAAGCAGAGCTTGTAATATGGGTACTAGATAATGGATAAACATACATATACCTATACTTTTTTTTTGTAAATACATACATATTATACATAGAAACACCCAGACCAAGACAAACATCCATGTTCATGGACACAAATGTTTGACTTGAGCGGGAATCGAACCCGCGACCTTCGACGTAGCAGTCGCTTACACTCCCGCTACGCCAACCGGCCGAGAGGTATATAGCAATATACCTCTGCCTATCACTTTGGGGATATAGGCGTGAGACTATGTATGTATGTGTATGTGTGTATATTACGTTTATAGTTACAACTTACCCGTTATATTTTAAGTATTGTTAAAATGCCTCATAAATTACCACTTCAAGTAACTATTGGAGGAGGAGCACTTCAAGTAACATAGGAGCAATGTTTTCAGTTGTTAGCTCTGCCAGTCACACGCCCCTAAAATATATTTAGAAAATCAGTTCAGCTCTATGCAGTAAGTAGGTAATTTAGGAACTAAATTCACTTTTCAAAAATGTTATTAAATTATATTAAAGCTTTATACTGGTTAATCTCAACAGGCAGAACGAAAATAGAGGCAACAGATCGTCTAAAAGACGTACTCGGTACTCCATCAATATTAGCTTTATTTATGAATGCAAACCCACCATGGCGGATGGCCTGTACATCCAGGTCATTTAGATGACGAGGCGAGACAACGTCACGGCTTCACTCAAACCCACACGAGCTAAAATGATTCATTGCGGGCCACAGCGTAAGCAAACGCCCGTTAATGAGTCGCCAATGAAAACTGATCGCTTTTGGCTTTTTAATTTATCTACTGACACTTTAAATACTAAGCCTTACGTTAATAGAATACTATACTTAGTTAAGTAACAACTAAAATGTTTCATTAATATTCGTAGTAGATTTTGCGTGTAAGATTATTCATTCAGATCAAAAAAGCATATGAACGTAGTCTATAGAAGATAGATTCATGAGCACTAAGAATCATCTTAGAAGGGTAGGGATCCTCTAGAGACTAGAGGATAGGGATCCTTCTAAGACCGTAGTCTAGACCTTGATTAATGTTTGCCACGTGACCATAGAACAGTCAAATCAAGAATCCTGAATTGTACCAGGATACTTTTCCGTTGTATTGAAAGGCATAGTTGTCCTATTAAATGCTGCTGGAAGTGATACAACAGGTAAATTGCATATGGCCAACCAAATGGTTCAGATCAATTTATGTATAACACAGAAATCTAAATCTTCTCTTTGACTGTAAATCGATATTGTTGTCTCTAACTTTCGGTATAAATACAAATAATACGGACAACGGAAGATTAGCGTGGTCCCGGGCTTTAAGAAGAACTTGGATCGCAACCGGGACAAAGCTAAGATGATGAAGATTATGACCGACACTGAAGATTCTTAACTACCAGATGAATAAAAAAAAAATTGATAAAATGAAGATAGCCTATGTCACCCGCGCTATTATTACGAATCTTTTGACACCCCACTCATTACAATCGGTTCAGTAGTTTAGGCGCTACGGTGGAATAACATACAAACATACATACATACTTACATACATATTTACATACATTCATACATAGACTGCCAAAAACATTACCCTTCCTTTTGGCTTCGCCGTAGTCGGGTAAATATAAAGTTAACGAAAGCCTAGTGGTGAGAAGGAAATATCGTAGGGAAACCTGAATGCATGAGAGTTCTCAAAATTGTTTTTGAAATACTATGGCTTAAACCTTCTTAAGGACGCGTTTACGCTTGTATAAAAAAACCACATATTTCCGGTACATTTTACGGCAATTTTAGATAATAACTAATAAAACTAATGATTACGATAAATTGATTACTTTTTTATCTATAAATCAATTTGAAAATAAATAAAAAATATTTAATTAATATTAATGTAAAATCGATTCGAAACGGCCTCTTAAATCAAAAATAGGCATATACTGCTATTTTTGGGTACAATTTTCTCTCTATTTTTACATTTATTTAGATTTTCAAAGATAGAATAGGGTAGTAAATATAGTCAACTCAAAAACAATTTGATTATTTTTTTTTAAATATTGTAAATTGACTCAAAAAAAGCAAAAAATCATCTTACATTTTTCTTCTATTTTGCTCGCATACGTGTGTCTTAATGTGTGGCAATAAGGTTCGTTTTATTTAGCCACTTTCTTGATTGATATATCCAAATTCAGCAATGAGATCTCAGTGACTCAGTCTGCGCTTGAGCGCCGTCGGGAGTGGACTCTATGTCGCTTGTCGCTGCAGCCCGAAGACGAAAAAAGCAATATACGAATACAAAATATTCGCTAAAATCAATTTGATACTTCTCGTATTCTGTGCGAATTACGTACAAGTAAATTTATTTTGTATAAATGGACATTATTACTTTATTTTCTCCGTTATGTTGAGTCAGGATATATTTCGGTATTTAGATATTATTTTGTTTCTTGCGTTGAAATCTGGTAAGATTATCTGGACTGATGGTATACCATCCCGTTCAAGTGTTGCGACTGGAACTCATAAAAGAGTAGACCTAGTTATGCCAGGTTGGGGTTCATTTTATTTGTTTTGGTGAGACCCTACCACTGGTACTAGTGAAGTAACCTTCCAAGGTTATTCGATGAGTCTTGCTGGTACTCATATGTGAGTAAAGCTACGCATGCCGAGTTTGGGCTCATTTTGTTTGTACATAAGAGACCCTACCACTGGAACTTATGAAGTAACCTTCCAGGGTTATTCAATGACTCTTGCTGGTACTCATGTGTGAGTAGAGCTAGGCATGCCAAGTTTGGGCTCATTTTGTTTGTACATAAGAGACCCTACCACTGCAACTTATGAAATAACCTTCCAGGGTTATTCGATGACTATTGCTGGTTCTTATATGTGAGTAGAGCTAGGCATGCCGAGTTTGGGCTCATTTTGTTTGTACATAAGAGACCCAACCACTGCAACTTATGAAATAACCTTCCAGGGTTATTCGATGACTATTGCTGGTTCTTATATGTGAGCAGAGCTAGGCATGCCGAGTTTGGGCTCATTTTGTTTGTACATAAGAGACCCAACCACTGCAACTTATGAAGTAACCTTTCAGGGTTATTCAATGACTCTTGCTGGTTCTCATATGTGAGTAGAGATAGGCATGTCGAGTTTGGGCTCATTTTGTTTGTACATAAGTGTACCAGCAAGTGTCATCGAATAACCCTGGAAGTTTACTTCATAAGTTTCAGTGGTAGGGTCTCTTATCTATAAACAAAATGAGCCCAAACTCGGCATGCCTAGCTCTACTCACATATGAGTACCTACCAGCAAGAGTCATCGAATAACCCTGGAAGGTTACTTCATAAGTTCCAGTGGTAGGGTTACTTATGTACAAACAAAATGAGCCCAAACTCGGCATGGCTAGCTCTACTCACATATGAGAACCAGCAAGAGTCATTGAATAACCCTGGAAGGTTACTTCATAAATTGCAGTGGTTAGGTCTCTTATGTACAAACAAAATGAGCCCAAACTCGGCATGCCTAGCTCTACTCACATATAAGAACCAGCAAGAGTCATCGAATAACCCTGGAAGGTTACTTCATAAGTTCCAGTGGTAGGGTCTTTTATGTACAATCAAAATGAGCCCAAACTCGGCATGCCTTGCTTTACGCACATATGAGTACCAGCAAGAGTCATCGAATAACCCTGGAAGGTTACTTCATAAGTTCCAGTGGTAGGGTCTCTTATGTACAAACAAAATGAGCCCAAACTCGGCATGCCTAGCTCTACTCACACATGAGTACCAGCAAGAGTCATTGAATAACCCTGGAAGGTTACTTCATAAGTTCCAGGGGTAGGGTCTCTTATGTACAAACAAAATGAGCCCAAACTCGGCATGCCTAGCTCTACTCACATATGAGTACCAGCAAGAGTCATCTAATAACCCTGGAAGGTTACTTCATAAGTTCCAGTGGTAGGGTCTCTTATGTACAAACAAAATGATCACAAACTCGGCATGCCTAGCTCTACTCACATAAGAGTACCAGTAAGACTCATCGAATAACCTTGGAAGGTTACTTCACTAGTACCAGAGGTAGGGTCTCACTAAAACAAATAAAATGAGCCCTAACCTGGCAAAACTAGGTCTACTCTTTTATGAGTTCCAGTCGCAACACTTGAATGGGATGGTATTTACTTAGGTACCAGATTTCAACGCAAGAAACAAATTAATATCTAAATCCCGAAATATATCCTGAATCAACATAATGGAAAAAATAAAGTAATAATATCCATTTAGGTATATAAAAATAAGAAACCTATTTGTACGTAATTCGCACAGCCAGGCCTATAACACATAGATACATATCACAAAAAATTCTAAGTCTCAAAGTTATTTAGTTGAACTACATTTCCGCAAGTTACCGTACGTAGTACGTACTGTTGCCGCCGTGTCGCTGTAGTGACGCGATTTTGTACCTACTAATTTTGTAAACGCGTCCTTAAAGTGAAAAGATGCCAGTACCAATTAATACAGATTTACATAGAAGCGCAGTTCTTAAGGATTTCGTGTGCCGATTCCAAGTGGGGACTGTCTCCAGTTTAGTTCGTAGTTGGCGCCGTTGGCTGCGCTGGCGTCGTTCTCCGTCTCTCTCGCTCTCGTAGTTAAGATACACTGGAGAAGAGAGAGATTTGCCGCAGCGCGACTGCCACGCCGCCAAGCGGCGTGGCAGTCGCGCTGGAAAAAAGTCATCTTTATGAATACCAGATAGTTGACAACACATCAACGAAGAGTTGTAATGGCGAAACGACTGATGACCTCGATGATCCTCTGTGCTCTTTATAGATCTATTATACGCCAAATAAATTTGGCAATAACAAAGTTAATTTATCGGCAATAAATTACAAATAAAAGTTATCTTTTGACTCTTAGTATTTACTCGGAATCTAGTAAACATTTAAGAAATGGTGTATATAAACGGGCTGCAGTATATCGGACAAGAAAAATGTTCCTGACGCGAGAGGAGTGACAAACTAGACGGAACGATTTATTAGTAGAGACAGATCTAAGCTGGTACTACTACACTGATGGTTGAGGGTGGTTTCAGATTAGTGTTTAATACACGCGTATAAGCTCGTTTTTGGAAGCGAATGGAGGCGCGTATAGGCGCGCCTTTTGGCACACGCGCAACTCGTACGAGTGATGACGCGCTTCCGACCACGTATAAGTGCGCGCTGTCAGAATCCATGTTGACACTGACACGATGTCACTACCGTCTCGAGCGACGACGACGAGCACGACGAAATATTTTATTATAAGTATATAAAATTACGTTTACGCGAGTCCGGCTTTTTGAAGCGCGTACGCTGAAACGACCGTAAACGCGCAGAAAAATACGCTAATCTGAAACTGCCCTTATAGGATTCTTATTCATGAATACTTAGCTTCAAATAGCTAGTGTACAGTTGAAGTTAGTATTCTCTGAAGAAATTCTTCAAGCTTTTTTTTCGCTGTGTTATCCCAGGCCATCTCTGCCACTTTATGATTCGGGTGGTGTGTATTACATTTATGAAGATATGCTGCTGAAGTCGTCCTCGGCTGACTAATAACACCGCGGTGTCCAGGTGTAATCGACGTCTCGAAACGGCGGGACTACGGAAATTTCAAGGTAGTAGAGCCTTGCTGATTTCAGCATGAATAGGCCGGCTCGACCGGGGAAGTACTACCCTCTCACAGAAAATTGACGTTAAGTAACAGTACCTACACTGTTGCGTTTCGTTCGGTGAGTGAGAGTGCCGGAGGCCCTATCCCCTATTCCTTCTCCCTGATCCCACTCCTCATCCTATCCCTTTTCTCAACCCCAAGGGGCGCCAACGCACTTGTGACTTCTGTGGTGTTGCTTGTGTCCATGGGCGGCGGTGATTGCTTACCATCAGGCAATCCATCTGCTCGTTTGCCGCCTATTACCATAAAAAAATATATATATAGCTAGGATACTTTACTGCAATTTCGCCGACATCATACATTTGAAGATGTAATAATATACTAGTTTACCATTTAGTATTTATATCTTTGAAGATTGACGCAATAATACTTCCTTACCAATAATATAAGAAAAATATATTATGTAGGTATTAAGCTATTTCAAATCTACATAGGTACTTAAAATATCTACTTACAGTAATGATCGCGTGAAAGCCTAAGAAAAATGTAAAATTAAACAGCTATTGATTTCAATAAACAAATAAAAAAAAACCATTTAAGTTAATAATTTGATACACAAACAAAAATGGGAATTCAATGGATGCTTAAATAAAATTCAATAGGTGCTTATCGCTAAAAGCATCTTTAGCAGACATAATGCGCCATTATTATGACCTATTAACCGATTCAAAGAGAATGAAAACTTCGTCCATTATGATTCGAATAAACGCAAGCAAGATACATTTGACTAGGCGTGGTTGCAGTACAGTGCGTAGCTCGACCTCACCCTCCGCAAAAACAAAAACACGGCGGTGGCGTCAGCGAGTGAGCGGGGTGAGGGGAGGGGGGGGTTTCGTGTGTGCGTGTGCCACAGCGCAGCGTAAAAAAACTGTAGATGAGTTATGCGAACTTCAAAAGTGGCACATTAAAAACCGACAAATTCATGACAAACTTTTTTTTCTAAATGTCTCATTTGGCTTTAGTCGCGTACGCGCTGCGGTCGGAAGCGCTCGCTCTTTTTCTCGCGTGTGTGTACGTTACATTTGAAAATGCCGTCGTGTGTAATGAGATTTTGCTAAAGTAGTTAAACTATAGTAGGAAAATGACTAAAAGTTATGGAATCACTATTCAGTATCACAAATAATAGAGTGAATAAAAAATTGGCATTTAGCGAGTGTAAAAGAGAAGCAGTATTGTGCGTGTTTAAAGACTAAAAAACAAAGTATCCAGATGGGACATTCGTAATAATAAAACACTGATGTGTGTTTTTGTCAAGTAATAAAAGTGATTTGAGGCTGAATCAACACAATATATTATTATTATAGAAATACAAAATCATACGTAAGTTACAAACATTGACGGATGATCAAAGTCCATTCACTTGTTCTTGTTTTTCTCCTTTTAGTATTAAACAACTAAGTAGATTGTACTGCACAGTTTTCGCTGCCGACCCACCGTACCCCTGGCAGTACCCCTGGGGGTATGGTGGGTCTTTCAAAGCTTAACCGTACTCCCAGATAATATTGTTTTGTAATTAGTTTATTAATTTCAGTTCGTTAATTTCAAGTTCTACTATTTTGTAGGATCATTCCCAGTATAGTAGTAGTATTGAACAATTCTATGATATAACTGTCCTAATTTTATTAGCACAACTTGATGAGGAGAACAGAACTAATGGGATAAGTAATAGGAAATGTCCCAGTCTAGTTCTATGTATGTTTTTACAAGGTTATTCAATAGAACTACTGGGAATGATCCGTAGTGTCACGACATCGCGCTCATATATCCGAATAAATATGTTTTGTAGACGTTCATTTGTTTAATGTGTAAAACAAATGAACGTCTACAAAACAAATGAACGCCTACAAAACAAATGAACGTCTACAAAACAAATGACTTACAGAAAGTGATCAGCTATCGATAGTGATTGCAGAAAACAGGTTCATGTGATTTTTTTTTACTTATATTTTTATTTTTTAATACCTAAACGTTTTATTCTCTAATTTATCTCCTTGTTGCACTATATCATCGTACTAGCGCTTGTCTTCGCTTGTCTAAAAATACAAAAACGTAAGTAGTAAGTCATACGAGAGATAACACTGTTCAGTTTAATGTCCACGTAGCACGTTGGTATAACACTACGAGCATTTCAGCCAGGAGTACGGTTAAGCTTTAAAAGACCCACCATACCCCCAAGGGTATTGCCAGGGCTAGGGTGGGTCCGCAGCGCACAGTTTTTATATTAACGTACTGTTTTAGGTTTCCATTGAATGAAATGTACTTTTTTAATAAATGTTATAAATAAATCACATCGACTTTTTATTTCCCTACCTTAAATGAATTAATCAAATTTACTTTGAGGCGAATTGAATTTACTCAAGACAGACAAAGTGATCATGTCGCATCTGAGTCAAATTATTGTTTGTGAAACGGTCAGCATGATGTCACAATGCGCTTCGTCCAGAGAGTATATGTTTATCTCTATTTCGCGCTTGCGATTAGATGTGCTATCTCACTTACACTTCTTATCTAATTCTTAGTGTGTCGTTTTGACATATTTATATTAGTGTGCGTACGCTTTTCGCGATGCGTGCCACTCGTAAGCTCCGTCATGTTACCTTGTCAGTAACCTGTCTACGGTTTCTTACTAGTATGTCTATGGTTTGAACGATTGAGTTTGGAATACGAATTACTTTGTACTTTTGCGAAAACGTACATGCGGGGGTGGAGGGGGATTTTGCGGAGCAACGACGTACGTCCGCCCTCAATCACGCCTAGACAGGCACTGATGAACGGCCGGCGAGCGATATAATGCCAACATTATGACTATTTTTTTTCTTGGAGAAAAATTATAATGAAATTACGAAATCTGTTTTTACCATTTATTTTAAAATAAAGAGCTGTTTCTATTGATAATACTTTCATATAAATTCATTATGGAATCTCTAAGCAGTACACGTTTAAAAGTGTGATTTAGTGCCATGTTTGACATTTTTTTTATCGAACCAATCATTCCAAATCGTGTTTCTATCTTTACGATTTACTAGAAGATATGTTCAACTTTTATACTTTAATTTTTATTCATTAAAAATATCATAGTTCATGGGACTTTCAGACGTTCAAAAATCTTAAAAAGTACTGCAACCTCGCCTTAAAATCATCATCATCAACATCAGCCTTTAACAGTCCACTGCTGGCCTAGGCCTCTCCTTTGAAAGGAGGAATTGGCCTACTATACCACGCTGGCCAAACGGGTTGGTATAGGGTTTGTATCAAGTTTTCCTTCTCTTACAGTGCTGTTCTCTGTATAATATGCTCCCTCTGTCGGCTCTTACGACACCCATGGGATGATATGGGATGGTGACATTCCGTATTCTTAATCCGTCACCACTCTAAATACAGTGATAAAAAAATACAACTCTATTTTTTTTTTTGAATTTTTTGACCTGGTAACTGGACCTTTAGGTCAAGTCTTATTTTATTTTAACGGACACTGCACATTCACTTAATTTTTAAATTGTTTTAACAGTATTTTTAATGTATTTATATATCGGTTTGTAAGTATTTTTGACTTTCAATAACTCTTCGAGTGGCGGCGGGCGGGAGAAAGAATCGCACTTAATGTTCACATCACTGAGTTCACTAGCCAACACAAATCTGTCAAGCAGGAAGTTTTGACAGTCAAAGATAAGATGCTCAACGGTTCCAACGGTTCCTTCTTGGGATTCACAATGTGGGCATGTATTGCTTGTAATAATGCCAAGTCTAGCAAGGTGTGACGGAGCAGTATTATGGCCAAAGCGCAATCTATTTATCGTAGTGATAAAATCTCGGCTGGCTTCCTTCAATCTATTGTACCAGGGTCTAACAGGCAACTCCTCCTGAACACGTCCGTAACATTTTCACTTGTAGTCTTGGTCTTTCTTCCACAATTCTAACCATAAGTTACAAACATTTTCATTAATACATTGCAGGAAGTCAGTCATAGGAATGTCCATTGCATTTCTAACATCAAGAGCATTACTACTTTCATATGCGGTTTTATCAACTATTTCATTGCCAGAGATACCTCGGTGTGAAGGTACCCACAGCAATGCAATTTTTTTGTGCTTAAGGTAATATTGATAAATTATTTCTTTGATGAAATATAATTTGTCTTAAAAGAAACTGTAAGGTTAGTTAAGGCTTTAATCAAACTCAGTGAATCAGAAACAATCAAAAAGTATTTGCTATTGTTAATTTAGAGAATATGTTTTAATGCCTGATAAACCGCATATGCCTTTGGAGTGAATATGGTGCATGTATTGTGTAGAACAAAGCTTTGAGAGAATTGAGCTTGTGGATCATATATAGCAGCACGCACATAATCACTTCCCTTACTGCCATCAGTGTAAATAACATAATAATTCTTATTATCCGCCATAAACTGTAACATATCTTAATTGGTATTGATGGAATTTTGTAAATCTTTAACGGGATGTGTAATACACTGATAAGTGAAGGAGTAACAGGGCCATGGGCATTGTTTTCTAATACCAGTAAAACTGTTTTCTGTTTCCAGCAATATTTTGGACAATGTTGGGGATTTACCATTTACGAGAATCTCTCCTGTTGTTAGAGGTCCAGGATTTCTACATACAGAAGGTACTATTTTGTTAATTATTTTCTTGTTATCTGCAGAAATTAATTTAAGACAGAATCTCTCTGCAATTAGAATGCGTCTCAAAATTAGGGGCATTATTTTAGTCTCCACTTCCATGGCCCTTATGGGAGTAGAGCACATTGCACCAGAAATTGTTCTCAAAGCCCTGTTCTGCAATAGATCTAGTTTATTTACATGAGTACTATTTATATACACTAGTGAACTATAATCAAAATGACTTCTAACTATACTTTTAGACAAAGTTGACAATATTTTCGGGTCAGCTCCCCATGTGAGACATTTTATTACATTTAATCCTTTAAGATATTTTTTATATGTTCCTCAAAGGTTAATTTCCTATTTAATCTAATACTATGCCTAATTTTTTTTTTACATTCACTGGATTTATAAATTCTCCGTTATAGATTACTTTTGAATTTGTGTTCTCATTTCCAAATATCATGGCACTGCTTTTGGAGGGATTAATTTTTAAATGTAAAACATCATTGTAATAGTGAAATAGTTGGGACAAGGCTCTGTTAATATTGTCTATTGCAATTTCTACATTATAATTACCACTGTACAAAACAATATCATCAGCAAACTGCAAAATATCTACATTACTATTTACAAATTTACAGATTTGTTTTGAGTGTTCTATTATTCAAAAAATGATATATTCACTAACATACTTGACCAGGCACACCTAACTTAGACATAACTTGTACAAGTATAGCTGGATCTAGACTGTCAAAAGCGCCTTAAACATCTAAAAATACACAAACAGTGTGTAACTTATTGTCCTTTGCATGTTTCAGGTCTGAAATTAAGGAAGTGAAGCTGTCTGCACAACTTCGCCCTCGACGAAATCCATATTGTACATGCGGAATGATGCCGTTAGATTCCATATACCAATCCAAACGATTTTTAATCATGTTTTCAAATAGTTTACCTAGACATGAAGACAGTGATATTGGTCTATAAGAGCTGGTAAGCTCTAGAGGTTTATCTGGTTTGAGTATCGGAATCACACATTGTGTTTTCCATGATTGTGGAATACATTTACAATGCCAAAGTAAATTTAGAATATTAAGAAATATTTCTTGTGCTGATTCATCTAAATTTGTAATAGTACAATAGGGGAAATCATCTAAACCAGGTGTAGTGTCTTTCCGAGATAACAAACTCATTTTAAATTCAGACCATGTAAAAGGATCTCGCAAATTTTTTTAATTTGGATTATCTTTATTTAATTCGAAAATATTGCCTAAACTTTTAATATTATTTAGATTGCTATTGTCAGATAATTTATCTAGAAATTGAGAAATAAACTCATCTTTATATGATTTATTACCAGCTCTTATACCTTTGAACATTTTTAGAAGATTCCAAATCTTACTTATAGGAGTAGTTCTATTAAAAGTGTTACATAAGCTATTCCAACATATTCTTTTTTGTCCTGATATGGTTATTTTTTTAAGTTCATCTCTTCTTTTATAATCTAAATAGTTCTCCATAGTAGGATCACTTCTATATAGTTTCAATGCATTGTAAGAGGCAATAACACTTTTTTCACAAATGTCATTCCACCAAGGAACTGGAGGTCTACTTTTGAAATTATTTGGTTTATTGAGTTTAGAAATTGTCTTAACTTTTAAATTATCCAATCGAGAACAAAAATCATTATAGGATCATATAATTTTAGAACTAAATCATTGAATATTGTTTTAGAAATAGTTTTAAACTTTTCCAATCTGCTTTGTTCTATATAAACCTATCAACAGGAGGATTAATATAATATTTAACTATATGAAGTGAAACCTCTGTTATGGTTGAGTAGTGATAGCTGCCCATGGCATCATCATGTACAGACCACTCGCATATTCATGCGAGATTAGCACTAATAAAGCTTACATCAATTGCAGACGGATTTCGTCTCGGGTTGTTAACAGTTGTAAAACTACCATCATTTAATATACATAAATCCAAGTCATCAATGATATTAAATAAATCCTGACCTCTGCTTTTAGTGGATAGACAACCAAAAGCGATGTTCTTCTTCAGTCGTTCACTCTTGACAGAGTGGTCGTGGTCTCTTGATTTTGTTTACAGGCAGACTTCGCTAAATGTCTCCATCGGCTTCTATTCCGTACATCCCGGGAGCACTCTACCACCGATTTATGCGTCACAGTTTTTATTAGGTCAGTCCAACGAGTGGGTGACCTTCCTCGGGACCGTTTCCCCTCGGCGCGGCCCTGGACGACAAGACGCTCGATGGAGTTTTCGTTGCGGATGATGTGCCCGAAATATTTGAGGATTCGTAGTTGCACAGTGGACGACAATCTCTCTTTTATTTCTAGTTCTTTAAGGATGGAAACGTTTGTGCGGCGTGCGGTCCAGGGTATTTTAAGTAGCCGTCTCCAACACCACATTTTGAGAGCGTCAATTTTTCGGCGTTCCTGAAGTCGGATTGTCCAGGTTTCGGAAGCATAAAGGAGGACTAGAAACACTAGGCTTTTCGTGAGACGGACTTTTGTTCTTTTCGTGATTTTATGGTTGCTCCAGACTTTATCAAGTTTGCTTACGGCAGATCTTGTTTTAGCACATCTCCTCCGAATCTCGCTTTCACATCCACCATCGTTGGATATAGTTGAGCCGAGGTATACGTAGCTCTGAACCACTTCACAGTTAGCTACTGACATGATATCAGGATGATTCAGTTCAGCTCGTTCAACTATCATCATTTTGGTTTTCTCCCTGTTAATGGCAATCCGAAGGAGAGGCTCGCTGCCACGCGATGTGGTGAAAAGCGATGTGGTGTGCATTAAAGTCACCACTGACAAATATAGGCTTTGGAAGATCATTGATAATATTACGTAGTCTATTGATCCGTATATGTCTACTAGAAGGAGGACAGTGTACACAAAGAATAGGCAAGCTACCATGTACCGTAGATAAGGACAGAGCTACAGTTTGAATTTCTCCATAAAATTTAGTGTTTAAAACGTTGTACTTTAAATATGGCTTAATTAGTATTTTTATTTATTTTATTTTATTGAGGTAAATAAACAATTGTACAATAAGGCAATGCAATAAGGTATGTCTTACAAAATGTATGTCATTGTACAACCAACACCATTAACCCCAGAGTACAAGCTATGAGTAATTAGAGAAAATTATATTAGATACACTAGCGTAGATAACATACAAAATAACTGGCAGATGAGATACTAAGACGAAAATTACGTACAAACCGACATAAGTCTTCGAACTATATTACATTACATTATATTGTTACTAAAACAAAGGCATAAACATAAACACATGATAGTGGGAATACTCTGGCAATAGAATTGATTATTGGTACGACTCAAAGAGTTAAGTTGCTAGACTAGCCCTACGATATTATCTTGGGATCGGTTCAAATAGTCCACTAGCCAAGCAGGTATTGCCAGGTATTTTATCTCTAAGATTCAACAATCAATATCAACATTACTTGATTTTTACTGGAAATAAGTATCTTAATATGTTGCTCATCTTCACAAATACAAGCCAGTGTGACCACAATCTACACCCTGTCTCTATGGCTGATCTATGAAGAAGACCGAACATCTGAAAAAAGTTTTAAAACTCGTTTTTTGTAACAGTTCTGTGATAAAGTAAAAATATCAATGTTGGTAAAGTGTTCATTATAAGACTTCATAAGTCGTGTCAATGGTGCACGTTCACCCGCGTTAGTTTTGCTTACTTTAGGAGCAAATAATTTGTGAGTGTAATTATCTCGGATACGCTGAGAGCGACTCGGGATGCGTATGTAAATATGATTCATAAGAGAATTACAATCAAATTTATTGTGGCATATATTGTGTAAAAGCATTTGATCCATGAGCAATCGCCTATCTTTCAGAATAGTGAGAGAGAATTTCTTTAAGAGCTTGCTATACGATAGTTTATTACGGAAACACCTATAATGTACAGCTTTCAAGAATTTACGCTGAACTGCTTCTACTTGATCACTATACTTTATGTAATGTGGATTCCATACTGGTGTGCAGTACTCGATTTGGGTCCTAATTAGGCTTTTGTATAAATAGATGTAAGTACTAGGTCGCCTAAAGGTGGAGCCGCACGTGCGCATAACAAAACCATATAATTGAAACGCCTTGTTGGTGATATAATTTATTTATTTATTTAACTTCTTGCACTACAAAAATGTGGTACATAGGTGGACTTAATGCCTTAGGCAATCTCTACCAGTCAACCTAGGATGGTGCAGAGATAACATAACAGTAGGTGCGACATTAGAAAATGAGTGTAAGAAGGTATAAGTGTAAATAAATACTGTATATTTATAAAGGTACATAAATATCTAGGTAATTATATAATTATGAATAAATACATGTAATAATAATAGATACAAAAACATATATATATATATATATATAAAGATAATCAGTTAAACTTCAGATGATTCTGCCAATTTACACAATAAATGATTGCGAACCTTCAGCTTAAAGGTGAACCGATTATTGCATATCCTGATTTCAAGAAGGAGCGCATTCCATAACTGGACAGATTGAGCGAAGAAGGAAGACAAACCCTGAAGTATATTTATGTGTGTACTCAAGTCCAGCTTGGTATCAAGGTGTATGCCTAGGTCTTTAATAGTTTTTTTATATCTTAATTCGACATAATCTCAAAATTGCAAAATGAGGCCCGCTGCAATTGCAACAGCAGATCTCTGTTGGTCTATTACATTCTTTATATAAATGCTCACCTCCACAAATGGAACATCTTTGTTTGCCATTAAATATCCTAGCGGAGTGGTTAAATTTAAAGCAACGGAAACATTGCTGTAATCGGGGTATATATATTCCCAAAACTCGGTATGAAAACAAATCATTTTGTACATTGTCTGAAAGAATATTCGATAGAAAAGTAATGCTACTTGCTGGTACAAATCTAATTATGCCTGTTTTTTCTATTTGCGGAATAAATGCTTTCAAGCCATGTTTGTTATGAAAAGCGCTGTTGTTGATAAAGTTATTGGCCGTATTATACTGTTTAAATATGACTGCTATTTTATTTGCGTTGATTCTCTGTATAGCCGTCACTCCTTTTATCTCACTGGAAAATATGTGATTGAGATAGATAGGGCTCTTATTGCCTATTCTATCTTTATTGTTTGTTGCTTCGATAAATACATTAAAATCTGCACAAGTCGCATTTTCAGGATAGAGTCTTTTATATTCTGGTTTTAGATACGGTGAATAGGTTAAATGCTCACCGCCGCCGTCATTACCACAGTCCTTTTCAATTCTTCCGTCTCCAGCCTCAGGCCGAGGACGTTTATGTGAGGTGGGCGGGTTATCCCCGCCCCCCTCATTTCCCACCATTTCCACGGGTTTGCACACCTATCTCTATTATTTTTGACCAATTTATATTCAAAAAGCACTGAATATTTAATAAAAATAGAAAATTTAAAATTTTCTGAACCGCGCCTTTTTAAGGTTCCCGCCAGAATCCTGTCTTTTATTTAAGTGACGTAAAAAAGTAAAAATGGCGCGAAAATTAAAAAATAAAATATTTTACTTTTTAATTTTTGCACTGGCAATGGAAAATGCCGTGCTGATATTTCACGGCCAATATAGGTAGCGCGGCAGCTGCAACCTTTCACCTCGCTTCACCCGCCAAGTCGCACTATCAACGTAAAACGTTATTTGTCATTGACATATATTATACTCTAACGATAGACGGAGCATTCCCTATAAATATTTTGTTCAAATTGTCTAACGTATGACGTCTAAAGAATCGTACTAGCGCAACACGCAGGCGCAAGCAGCGCCAATGACTTACAGTGTCTAGTTATAATTACAGCCAATCAACAACAACCAGTCCTGGCATCTCACCAATAAGTAGCCAATAGTTCTCTAATGCTACTGGCTGCTTATTGGCATTAGCAAAGACTATTTAAATGATAGAAGAGATGTTTTCTGCCTACAATATTTCATCAACATAATAGAATAGTTTATTTGTGAAAATAAAAGGAATTCATTGCTGTGGTTTTATTTAAGTAAAATAATAGAATCTATAAACATATTAAGTTGTTTTTATTACAAAATAGAAAAATGTATTCGTGGGCGTAAGTTTAAGACTTACCTTAGTTGCCTCACGAATAATTCTAATTTTTAAACTTTAAATTTATCTTACTATGAGAATTGCTTAAACATAGCCTAATATATAAGGCAGATTTGGATTTTGTCAATCTGTAAAGATGCCCTTGCTGACCACATAGTTCTAATCTTACACATGTGGCAGATGGCAATATGCGCTACCATGAGGAAACCATCTATTAGAAATAATAAACATTCTATGACGAAGTGGCCTGAGTAGCTTAGTCGGTACAGTATCGACACGGATCGTCGTGGTCGCGGGTTGAAGTCCTGCCTCAAAAAAATATTTTTATAGCTTTATATAAATTGCAATTAAATTTACCCTAGCAAGAAATGCTCAAAAATATATTTTAAAACCTATTCAATTGCCAAAATTTTTTTTGGTCCGATATTTTTGAGTCAATTTGTTCGGCAGAAAAAAAATTGGAAATCAGGATCTGTTTTAGCCTCCCCCCCGTGGGATCTCCACCTTGTCGTGGTGGGGGGGCTCAGTAACCGTGGATTGGTTACCCGCGGTGAAGCTAAGAGGGATCCAGGAGGGGACGCTCCGTGTGGGCTTGACGAGGCCTGCGCAGGATGCGTCCAACGGTGCGGGTGCGGGGGACAGTTCTGTCTGTCCCTCGCAGTCGGGTGCGGTCGCGGGAGGAGAGGCGTGTCGGTGTTGCGTTGCCGCGCGCCCTATCTCCCGCGACCAAATGGGGGCGCACCATTGGATGCGTCGCGGTGGGGCCGCAGAGGAAGAGGAGATGCGGTGTTGCGTTGCCGTCCTCCCTATCCTCTGCGGCCGCTGAGTGTTTTGGCGGCGGAGCCCAACACCTTAATCCGCCGCCAAGGGAGTTTTGTTCGGGGCCCGCCTGATCATCTGGCGGGCCAATACTCGTCGAGGGGTAGCGACGAATGCTTATGTGAATCCCTACCCTCCGACACACGGGTACATGAGGAAAACGGGTTGGTTTTTAGTCAGTAAGAGTCTGACAGTCCCCTTCGTCTTTCTCCCGGGGCGGAGGGACTCCATGAGGATTTTCCAACCCGACACCAAAAAAAAAAAAAAAAAAAAAAGGATCTGTTTTAGCCTCATAGTTCAATATTATTTTTGCGTATTTTTCTATAACTGCAAATGTGCAAAGTGTACTATGATGAAGGGTTAAAATATTCGTTAATTTAGTTATTATGATCAATATACCAAAAAATAAAAAGAACACAGAATTAGTGTTTTACAATATCAAATTGGTTTTATAACATTAATCAAACAAAAACAACTCTTAAAACCAATACCTTCACAAAGTCTGGTCTTAGCCATATATTTTTACCCACAATAACTTCCAATGTATGTCTGCATAATAGTTAATCCATGATCGTAAATGACGTCACATAAAAATAAAGAAATACATTTTAATGTGGTATTATGATACATTTAACTGTTTTATTTACATAAAAAATATTGACTGACGCTACTACAGATACAAGTTCTGATTAAAATTAATCGATATAATAATATCGTCGCCACACAGTCAATAAACGAAGCGGACCCACACCGCAGGAAAGTCAAAGTGACACACGATTGCTTTGCCGGGATATCCGTGCAAAGCATTTGAACAAAGTAAATGTTCTGAATGCTACATCTAGTACACACTTTAGTACATATATATCGATGTTCTTTGTAAGTTATTTTATTTGAATGAGGAAAAACCTTTTTGGATTAAAGGGTATTAAAAGCTGAGATTAAAAGAGAATATTATAAGTGTACCTAGTAATTACACATATTACACTTATAATATTCTCTTCACTCACACTATCGGTGTAAATTGAATTACCTATATTAAATCTCATTATTATTAAATTTTGCTGTATGGTAGGGAGTGTGAGTATCTACTGGCAGTGGGCTACTGGCGTTACCGACTGGCAGGGTAACTAGGTAGGTACTTTACTTGTTCAGACTGACGAGGTACCTAAATATAATGAAACTATTATTTAGGATCCAAAGTAAGCGGGCAGGTCGGTAGTGATTTATTTACAAATATTGGCAGCCTATATTTAAAAATATATATTGTTAATCGATACTGGTTGCAATGCGTACATTATCCATACTGACCAATCATAAATATAACGGTATTTAATATCTATAATTCCGACACACGGGTACATGACGAAAAAAAAGTTCTCAAGTTGGCCCTATGATTAAATTAAAACAGTGTTGACAGCCATTCGTAAATTAAAAGAAGTCCTTTTTCAAATACGGAATTCCAATGCAAAAATAGCACAGATTATAAAAATAGGTCAAGTGTGAAATTCGTGACGCATAAGCAGTTTCGTAGTCTGACTCGATATGAATACATTTGCCCTGCTCAGATTCAGGAAGCTAGTATTGATGTTTGTGAACGTAAACGATGTATAGTAGGTTTGTTTTGTTTTTCGTGTGAGTGTGTGGCTAATTCTGGTGTCGGAGTTTTCAGACCGCCCGAAGGCCTCCGACATGGCCTAACGACCCTTATCTTTAGACAAGAGCCGGGACCGACAGCTTTACGTGCCCTCCGAAGCACGGTAACGCTCTGATGAAAATGCCACACACGGTCACCCATCCAAGTGGCAACCTGTGCAAGCGTTGCTTAACTTTGCCGATCTGTTACGAACGGCAAGCCAAGTCTCGCTATGAGCGATGTATAGTAGGAAGCATAATTCATAGAGCATACCTAGAGGTGCAGACCCGTTCATGAATTATTTTGCTCTTTCAGTTTCGTCTGTGTCGTCGCCTTGTCCCGCCATTTTGTTACTTTAGTTAATAAGATTGTGGAAATAATTTTAATAAATTTAAGATATTAGCTGGATAGTCTTGTGATTATTTAAACATGCAAGGATTTGTCTATGTTTAACAAAATAAATTATAAGTATGTTTGTTCTTCTTCACAATGTAGAAAATTAATAGAGTTAACTTTGTTTCGCATTGTTAGAAAAATAACAATGCAATGGTACGTGACCGTGGTAAATATCCCGGAAAACATTGTAAGACTCAGAAAAAACAGTGAGAAAAATATAAGCTTTTATTATTCTCTTTAAATCTCTTGCGTTACCGACTAATTCACTGACAACGTACAGCTGGAACTACTGGGTGCAAGAAGCTGAAAGGTATATGTTCCTTGGGCATCGCAGGAGAATGTCGGACAGTCGAAACAAGGGAACGTAGTATACGTACTGCGTACGCAAGCCTGAATCTTACAATGTCTTTCGGTATACGTACCGAAAGACATTGTAAGATTCAGGCTTGCTTTACTAATTGACAGACAGCTGAAAGGTATTACCTATGTTCCTTTGGGATTGTATGAGTGTACTAAGAAAGGATTTCTGTAAATTTGGAGAAGATTAAATTAAATAAAACATAATTTGCGTAACGTAGGGCGTAGCTGTGGGCATCCTCTAGTCTCTTTATAAAAAGCTTTCGATACCAACCTGTCTTACTTGTTAGAGACATGCTAAGCATCAGATTGTAACCAAATGCATTGTAAAGAATATCGTCCAAAACTAATATCATTATTTAGTAGTTTAGTTTACTTACAATATGCAAGGTGTACGCTCAAGATCCCTTGTTACGAAGTTCTTCGAGAGATAAATTGTGAAATGGACGACGTTGAATTTTAATAAGTTCAGCTAAAGAGTTGAGATGGGTCCAAAACACCGCCGTACATATTGCATATTGATCAACTTTGTAACAACTTGATAACTTAATTTACCTATTTATCATTCACAGAGGGTACATTTGTGTTGCAGTTACTTGAATGTTTAAATAGTATGAATGTGATCGTGCTGGTTTAGTGTTTTTAAACACACCGATACAGTTAGTAAAACACAGTAAGAAATAGGAATATTAAATAATTTATCTAAATAACTGTTAACCAGTTACGAAGTTTTTTTTTACTTCGACAGTCTATTTTATTATTCACAGGTATCTTTTATTTTCCCGAACCACACATTTTATATAAGCAAGTACTTAAACAATCGCGTGGCTTTCAATGTTGGTAGGTTTTATTTAAAGAGGAGTTTGTTTTGTCCTTATTTTCACCAGTTTACTTTCACAATTTCTATTTCCATATATCCCAGTGGCCGACAGGGACGTTTTAGAAAATTTTCACCAGCCTTGCTCTCGTGAAAACTACAGGGATGAGGTGAAAATACAAAAAATACAGAGAATTTTAACATACAGATTCGAGTGAGTGTCGTGTCCGGGCTTTGTTTAATTGCGCTGATATATCTTAGCATTCACTTGTAACAGAACAACGAGCATTCGCAATTTTTTGTTTTGTTGAACTTAACAACGAGCACACATACAGAGCCAAACATTGCTACGAACATTATAACGATCTTTCTAGCGAACGCTCTAATCAGCAAAAAGGTCGAAGCAAATTGACTGACCATTCGCAACAATGCTCGCCAGAACGTTCGCTAAAACACACTCGTTTGTTTTTCTGTTTTGTAACATTCGCAAGAATGCTCATTACAGGCGAATGCTCAAGTGTATCAGCGCCATAACGTGACCTCTAGCGGTGACTGATATCGTAGTACTTCAATGTCCAACAGCGAGATTCGAGATCTTGCGGCCACCTGTGTATGGCTCACAGCTCCCCCTTGTCAACAGACGTGATTTATATTTATGGCTGGCTCTTGTTGCATGACCTAACGCATACAGGTAACATATTGTCATGGTGACATAATGCCCTCACCAGTGCAAGTGTTATAGTGTACTTATAAAAGCATTTTTATGCAAGTAAGAGCGCAGCTCTCATATTATTATTTTTATTTTAAAAAGACAACTCCCGCACTAGAAATAAATCCTGTGTCGCGGGGAACTTTACAAACATACAACTAACGGACACAATGAACACCCAGAATCGAAAAAACAATTTTTGGATCACACAAAGTGTTGTCTCGTGTGGGAATCGAACCCACAACACACGCCGCAGTACCAAGCAGCGAGGCGACCACTACGTCAACCGTGCCGTCTGATGTTTACCACGGTTTCAGTTCACTAGTAGCTTTGTCAAATAAGTCAAATATATGGGTCTTGGATTGCCGAGAACTACTCGGGTGTCCGCTTTCTAATCTAACCAGATTTAATTATAGCACCAGCCTCTTGACTGCCGCAACCAAAGTGATAGCTATGGTGATAGTGATAGTGCACGGCTTAAAGTGTCACCTTCGGTTGAACCTACCTAATACCCTCTGCATGGCAGTCTATTCAATCAACCAACCCACTATTAGGTTTAATGATGACATCACATGCTTGCGTCCAATAGTAATAGTGCTAAGATTATTAAATAGAGAAACAGAACAAAAGAACTAGATATTTCAACTCATCTTTAAAATTGCAAAACAATGTGATTTTAAAGACACGTCTACATAAAAAATTCGGCGACAAAAAATACTTCGATTTTCAAGCATTGACCGTCGTATTGTGTATAAAATTGTTGTGTACTGTGACGTAATAAATGTTGCATCTCATTCCAGCACGCGTGAAATGTGAAATCAAATATTAAATTTTCATTCCATTTTACAATCAATCAAATCCGAAGCGATCTCATATGTGCCGATATTGCCTTGATACATGCCTCTAGATATTCGCGCGACAAAATATAGTACAACATACATACATACATATCGTCACGCCTTTTATCCCCGAAGGGGTAGGCAGAGGTGTATTTCTACACCCACTTTTCGCCAGATATACTTTAGTCCCACGTAATAAGGGGCGAGCCTATTGCCGTACCGGGCACATTTCCAGACTCGTGCTGCTACTGAGAATTTCGTGACAGAAAAACCCAATAACACTGCCCGACCCAGGAATCGAACCCGGGACCTCCCGATTCCACGCGCACGCGTATAGGGTTTGATGTCGAGTTTTCCGTCTCTACGCAAAGATGGTATTTGCATCGTGTTATCCCTTAGTCGCCTCTTACGACACCCACGGGAAGATAGGGGGTGGTGACACTTGTATTCTATGCCGTCAACCACACGGCTCTAGTACAACCTACCGAAAAATAGATTCTAGTAGTAAGTATAGGTCTAGATTTGATATTTGTTTTACATCGACATGTTTCACCTTAGTATCTTGTACTATTATAAACGTCAAAGTTTGTGGGAATGGGTGTATAGATGTTTGTTACTCTTTTACGCAAAAACGACTAGAAGGCTTTTGGTAAACCTTTAAATAATATTGTTTATACATAAGAATAGGACATGAGCTGCCTTTTGTATCTATTGATAACCCTTACACAGGCAAAGTCGCGGGCGGAAGCTGGCCTAATTAGTTATATATTTAACTAAGATGTCTTTCCTGCTCGAGTCATAATGATCATGGTAGCAGACATAGCAACTACCATATTTCTCTGACAAAACAATAAGAACCAAAAGAGATTCAATGCAACTTAGTCAAGACCACTTAACTCGCGCCATCAGCAATCAAACAACGTAATTACAAATCTTCAACACGGAACATCAATGTGCCGTAAGCTTTATTGCCTAAGGATCCTCCCGAGTTTAACTACAGTCATTCATGAAACATTACGCACATGTAGTACACACGATTTTGGCCATTTTGCTGTAATAACGTCGAGCGACGATAAACGGTATGAAACTGTCAGTATGAACGACCATAATCCACTTACGTGTACCGTGTGTAGTCTGTGGTATAACGGTGGACATTGCACCCTCAGTGTGAGAGAGCTATTAGGTACTGATGTTCTCGGGCTTAGAGAATTGAACGCTTTCTGGTAATTATCAGGGAAGTGCAGTTGTTGTAACTGTATTGGCTTTTGGTAGATAGGAGCTTAAACATAAGGGGGGTTTGAAATAGGTACTCACTACTCTTTATGGACACTGTTTACTAACTGGTTAGTTACTTAGTGATAAAAACACTTCATGATAGCTGCGCTGCAAAACATGTAATACGCTGTCATCGCAAAGAAAAATTGAACGAGACTGGTGTTCGTGATTTTGAAAGCCTTAACTTTTGTGTTGTGATATAAGAGACAGTTTTACCAATTATCGTCACCGCATACAATTTGATCTTTACCTCAGAACGCATCTATGTATATTCACAATAAAATCTTTACGCGTTTTGAGTAGGTACTAACAGCTTTGACTGCCCATCTCGTTTTTTGCCTACGTGCTAAATGTAAATGTATATTTTTTTTTCTTTTTTTTTTACGTTCATAAACTTGATTTCACAATGAGACCATTGTGAAATAAGTGGATAAAGGATTGTTACTTTGACTTTATCCTTTAAATGTCTTCAATTAAACAATACGTAAACAAGCGTCTTTTTACTCCAATAAATTATCTTATGCTCCAGTAAAATGCCTCAAGTTCGACGCTAATGCGACGTTATCGACGTAACGTAATGAAATTTGGGAGCTCTAAATTATGCATACGTGGTAATAGATTACCGGCTCAGGCTATCTGTTGCGAGGATCAAACTACATTAGCTAAATGCGGTGAATACTTACCTACAGGTAATTTAGGAGAACAAGCTTGGTAAATTATAAATACTTTACTTACTTTTTTTTTTTTTATTTAACTTTCTGCACAACACAACAAATATGTGGTACATAGGCGGACTTAATGCCTTAGGCATTCTCTGCCAGTCAACCTAGGGTGATGCAGAGATGCCCGTGTCGAGGCCCTGGCGGCTCGACCTCTACAGTGCTTCAGGTGCCTGGAGAAGGGGCACGTGCGCGCCCGCTGCACATGTGACAGGGACCGAAGCGCTCTCTGCTTTGTCTGCGGCCAAGCTGGCCACAAGGCAAGCGGTTGTGAGGAGAGTGCTCCGCGGTGCCCTGTGTGCACGGATGCGGGGCGTCCGGCCAACCACCGGGTGGGCACCAAAGCCTGCACCCCTCCTGAGAAGAGGGGTGGTAGAAGTAAGCCTGCGGTTACCGCCGCTCCTGCCACGGCGGTTACCGAAACCAGCAATGGTTTTGGGTTGTTGGAGTCGGTTACCGGCTCTGGGGAGGCTATGGAGGCTTAAAATTCTTTTCCCCTTTAGTCGTTCTTCAGGGCAACCTAAACCACGACCGTTGCAGAGCGTTCGGTTGCCCTGGCAATAATGGCAGAGCCGTATTTCGTCCCGGACCACCCTCGTTGGTTCGGGGCATCAGATGGCTCCGTCGCTGTGTACTGGGCGGGGGGGGAAAGAGAGCCCCATTGCCGCCTGCTCCATCAGGGGCCAGGTTTCGTCGTTGTCGAATGGGGTCCTGCGATCGTCGTCGGCTGCTATGTCTCCCCAAACAGTGGCCTTGCCGCTTTTGAGGCCTACCTCGACGGGCTGGCGAACCACATCAGGGTTTACCAGTCCCGTCCGGTGTTTGTCCTGGGTGACTTCAACGCACGCTCTAGCGTGTGGGGTGACACCCGGGACAACCTGCGTGGAGAGACGGCGCTCGAATGGGCGACTGAACTCGACCTCCGGCTTTTAAACCGGGGGTCAGTTAGTACATGCGTCCGCTGGCAGGGAGAGTCGATCGTCGATCTTTCGTGGGCGACTCCCTCTGCCGAGCGCCTCGTCTCGGGGTGGTTTGTCGCAGAGAATGTGACAACGCTGTCAGATCACAGATTGATCGAATTCAGCGTGACCTTCCGCCCACCCCGCGACATCCCGTGGCGCCCAAACGCGATTCCGACGCGTCGCTGGAACGTTCGACAACTTGACGGGGATATGTTAGCAGCCGCTGCCCACGTGGCCGAGTGGGAGGCCGCCAATTTGGGAATCCCGCCCGATCCCGACTCACAGGCGGACTGGTTTCGGGACATTATGACATCTGTCTGCGACACGTCTATGCCCCGATCCAGTCCCAGGAGACCCAGTTCGCAGTACTGGTGGACGCGCGAAATCGAGCGCATTCGCCTTGATCATATCGCGGCGCGGCGCCAGTACTTACGAGCCCGACGAAGAAGGCGAGCCACTGCTGAAGAGATTGCTGGAGCATATGAGCGGTATCGGACCGTCGGGAAAACACTTTCAAGTGCCATCCTTGCGGCCAAGGCCCGTTCCTGGCAAGAACTAGTCAATGGACTGGACAGGGACCCATGGGGGCGCCCTTACAAATTTGTTATGGGCAAGCTCAGACCGTGGGTCCCTCCCATCACGTCGACCCTGGACCCACCGTTTTTGGAGAGAGTAGTCGATACCCTCTTCCCGCGGGCCGAGGTTAGCAACTCGACACCTCCTCCGTCACAGTCGTCCCAAGTCCCTTGGGATGACCAACTTGACGTGACGGAAGACGAGCTGGACCGAGCCATTCGACGGCTCCGGGCCCGCAACACCGCCCCGGGTCCCGATGGGATCCCGGGTCGGGCGTGGGTGCTCGCGCTCGCAATCTTGGGGGACAGGCTAAGGCAATTGTTCACCGACTGCCTCCGTTGTGCCGTATTCCCCTCCGGTTGGAAAGAGGCTGATCTGGTCTTAATCCAAAAGCCCGGCAGGACTGCCGATTCTCCCTCAGCGTTCCGACCCATTTGTTTGCTGGACGAGGTGGGCAAGCTCTTTGAGCGCATTATTGCTGCCCGCCTCCAGGACCACCTGTCGAACGTGGGCCCCGATTTGTCCGAGTGCCAGTTCGGCTTCCGGCAGGGGCGTTCGACTATAGACGCAATCCGTCGCGTCCGCTCCCTGTCGGAGCCGGTGCTCAGGGAGGGAGGCGTTGCGTTGGCGGTCAGTCTTGACATTGCCAATGCCTTTAACTCCCTCCCCTGGCAGTCAATTAGGAGGGCGCTGATTTATCATAACGTGCCCTCCTATCTGCGTGATATTATCGGGTCGTACCTAAATGGGAGGTCCATCAGGATAAAAGGTCGGAACGGGCCTCTGCTCACGAGGGAGCTCTCAAACGGAGTTCCACAGGGGTCCGTATTAGGACCCCTTCTGTGGAACATCACGTTCGATGCGGTCCTGCGTATCGGTATCCCCTCTGATGTCAGCGTCGTCTGCTATGCGGACGACACGTTGGTGCTGGCGCGGGGGACAACCGGCTTCCGCAGTGTCGTGGCTCTCGCCAATCGTGGCGTGGCACTGGTCGTCTCGGCGATCAGCCAGCTGGGCCTTCGAGTGGCGCCTCACAAATCTGAGGCGCTATGGTTCCATGCCCTTCCTCGGGGTCGGGAACCACCCAGCTCTGTGGTGTCAATTTGTGGTGCACAAGTCCGGGTGGGGCGTACTATTAAGTACCTTGGCCTCATTTTGGACTCTCGCTGGGCGTTCGAAGACCACTTCGAGCGCTTGGCCCCCCGAGTTCGTGGTGCGGCGGGCGCGCTTCGACGCCTGCTCCCGAACCTTGGTGGGCCACGCGAGGAAGTTCGCCGCCTCTACTGTGGCGTCGTGCGGTCCATGGTTCTCTATGGGGCGCCCGTGTGGCATCATCGTCTTACGCGCGCCTCCCGCTGCAGGGCTATCCTAGCCAGTCTGCAGCGGTTGGTGGCCATTCGGGTAGCACGAGGCTACAGGACGATATCCCATGAGGCGGCGACGCTCATTGCGCGCCTCCCGCCGTGGGACCTCCTGGCGTGGGTGAATGCCCGTCTTTATGACGAGGTTCGCCTTCGTCGGGTAGGCGGAGAGGCGTCGAGTGAAACGCTCGAAGAGTGCCGGCGAAATGCGCACCGAAGTGCGTATGAGGAGTGGCGCGTGCGGCTGCATCTACCGCGTTGCACGCGCCAACGCATCGTCGGTGCGATTTTGCCAATATTTGACGCCTGGCTCGAGACGAAAGAGTGCACTACTTTCCGGCTGACTCAGATACTTACCGGGCATGGTTGCTTCGGTGAGTATCTGAGTCGGATCGGCCGTGAGGAGACGACACAGTGCCACCACTGCGATGACGATCTGGACTCCGCTCAACACACACTAGAGGTGTGCCCCGCGTGGGCGGACGAGCGGAGTACTCTGGTCGCTACAATCGGGAGGGAATTGTCCCTACCAGCCGTAGTAGCGACAATGGTAGAGGACACCCACAATTGGCGTGCAATGGTCTCCTTCTGTGAAGCTGTAATGCTCCAGAAGGAGGCCGCCGAGCGGGAGCGTGAACGACGCAACCCCGCTCGCAGGCGAAGGCGGCGTCGAGGCGGCGGCAGCGGCCGTTGAACTCGACTCTTCCTCAGGTCTGCGGGCGTTGGAGGGGGAGCCTCTAATGACCCACCACAAGCGGACCCGAGAAGGCAGCGGACTGTGTGGCGCAGTCTGCTGTGAAAGGCATTGCACACCCCGCCTTTCCCCGGGCACGCGTCCCAAGCAAGGGGACGGACGCGACAGGTACAGCGGAGCAATACAACACAGTTCCCGCTGTACCTGCAAGGCGTCGAGCTACGGAGCCACCGTGTGGTTTTTAGTCGGTAACCCAGGTGGGAGTCCGACATACCCCCTTCGACCGCTCCCCGGTCGGATGGGCATGAGGTAACTCATTTTCCACACGATTAAAAAAAAAAAAAAAAAAAGGGTGATGCAGAGATAGTAGATAGTAGGTGCGTGATTATTATAAAATTATTATTTGGTATTAGATAATAATTACTAGATATATATAAGTAAATTACTACTTAAACTATATAATTATATATACTTAAATATATACATTTAATATATAGGTACACATATAAAGAATAAATAAGTATAAATACAATATTAATCTTATTTCTACTATTATGTCCGGCAAATATATTTATGCAAGTGATAAAAAAGGTGGGAGTGAATGAAGCAAGTGAGGTATGTCAGGATCGTTGCAAATGGCGTTCGTAGTCTCTGCCTACCCCTCCGGGAAACAGGCGTGAGTCTATGTATGTATGTGAAAAAGAATATTTTGTGTCTAAATGAATATTTTGTGTATTATACACAACATGCATTCAAAATCTCCAACTTGAATGTGGTCACTCAATGGGAACGTCAGAAAAAGAAGTTATGGGAACACACATAAATCCTGGTGATGAAAAAGTAGAGTGGCCGTGAGTTTTACGGTTTCTAGCCCTTGTATTGCGAACGTGGCACTAAATGTAAATAGTAACGCTCAACGTAGCGCTCATAGCGAGACATGGCTTGCCAATCGTAACAGGTCGGTAAGGTAAACGGAAGCACGGGTCGCCACTTGGACCGGACCGTGTGTGGCATTTACATCAGAGCGCTACCGTGCTTCGGAGGGCACGTAAAGCAGTTGGTCCCGGTTCTTGTTTCAGGAAAATAATCGTTAGGCCATGTCGGAGACCTTCGGGCGGTCGGAAAACTCCGACACCAGAGTTGGCCACACACTCACACGAGAAAGAAAGTATGTTAATTGTACCTAGAATCTATATGTATTTAGTATTCACAAGCATCATAATGACCTTAGTAAATAAAGGATTTTGACTTGAATTTGGACAATTAAGAGTAAGTATTAGAATCACGAAAGCTTGCTATCAAGGATGTATACATGGACTAAGGTTTGTTATTCTTTTAAGCAAAACTATCAAAATATCATACGCGAGCATTGATGTAATTCCATGTACACGAGTATGCTACCTTTTGTCGTGATATCCGACACCTTCGCGGCCCACGTGGCCGCTGTATGAATGTAGTAAAATATATATTTGTGCCGATTATTCTAGTTACAAAAGGGTGAGTGTTCTTTGCATATCGGTTGGTTTAATGTTTGGAAAATCCTCTATGACGCCTATCTATGTCTGGTGCGGGCGTTGTCTCGTCTCTTTTTGAGATATTTTAAATAAAATTAAATAACTAGACAAATGCTAATCGGACTCGCCCACCGAGTGACGGTTCTGAACGAAGTAAGAGACAAGGGGAAACCGCTTTTGTTATTTTTCATTATAGATATTCATTTATAAGCCATAAAATAATGTTATAATAAATGCCCATCAGCCTTTTCATATGACACCTCAATTGAATTAGTAGCATAGATTTTTTTATTTCTCATAATTTAGGAACTGTTTTCTTTTTATTATCGCATTACTTTTGTATAGTTTTCAGTTTTTCTTGAATTTGTGCTAAATAGGAATATTACTTGCCAAATTTTGTACTTTCAGGTCATCCGGAATTACCTACCCTATTCCGTGTTTTACCTTTTTACGTAGGTACGGAACCCTAAAAATCAACAACGTTATCCATAATTTATACTACAATTTTATCTGCTTTATGTTTCTAGTTACCGATATTTAGGCACTGTTGCAAGCGCCATATTGATAACTACATGTTTATTACTAAATAGATGACTAGTTTATCAGTCTTCAAATAAGTCTACGTATTTAACGTATTTAACGGTTGTGTGTATCATTGTTGTCTGCTCAAATAATGTCAAAGTCAAAATCATTTATTCATCTAGGTCAAAAGGTGACGCTTATAAACGTCAATTTTAAAATGTAATTACTTAATGCTTCTACAATTACATTTACTGCCTCGTTCGCAAAGCAATAGGTAGAACCACGAGAAAGAACGGGCAATAAAACTCGTGGCCACTCTTTTTAATCGCCAATATTAAGGTACATATTTTTATTTTATAAGGATCTGCACCTGTTACACATTGTACTTAATTACTAGTAAATAGTAATTAATATAGTTACAAACATAATACTTAAGCAATTAATGCAGTTACTAAATTAAGTGCTTTAGTTAGCCTTCCAATGGGAATATTGTGTAATAGGAGCATCCACTTATGTCTTATAATGTAGACAACTCGTGACCATGTTCAGAACCAATAATGGTTTAGACCATAGATACATATTATAAATGGTTTAAGCAATCTCATCGGCACTAGACTTTAGCTGTATGTTGCTGCAATCCCCATATGGGACAATGTGACTTGTTGTTTTAAGTCTAAGTATTATATTAGTCTGTTGATTGAATGTCTGTAGAGTTCCTCACAATACAGGATTAATGCCTAGTGTGAGAGTAGAACGCAAGCTTCTGATCATATAGGTTTATATTAGTAGTGCAACGAAAGAGAATCGTATTTATTTATTAACGGCCGCCGGTTCCAATATTTGATCTATCCATGAATTTGTCTACTAACGCTACATATTTGACATATTTCGTATGAAGTTTTTTGTTGGTAGTAGAGCCTTGCTGATTTCAGCATGAATGGGCCGGCTCGACCGGAGAAGTAATACCTTCTCACAGAAAATCGACGTAAAGTAACAGTACTTAAACTATTGCGATTCGTTCGGTGAGTGAGAGTGCCGGAGGCCCCATCACCTATGCTTTCTTCCTTATCTCACTCCTTCTCCTATGCCTTTCCCAACCCCATGGGGCGGCAACGCACTTGTGACTCCTGTGGTGTTGCTTGTGTCCATGGTCGGCGGTAATTGCTTACCATCAGGCGATCCGTCTGCTTGTTTTCCACCTATAATAATATAAAAAAGCGTATGTCTTATATGTATCTTTTGTAGCCCAATCCATGGATAGATTCAATATTGAGATCGATTTTAACAGCTTTTGATCTACATCACAACTTAAAATTTTTTTAATTGTCCTGGCCAACGGTCGCCGCCCAGGCAACAATAGATCATTGACCCCTGCCCTATAACGCCAACCTCCCCCATTGAGACCGTTATCCTACCAACGGTTGCTGTTAGGGTCTGGGGACCCACGGGGACCTCTGTTGTTGTCCGTGCTATATTGGACACAGGTTCACAAGGTTGCATTGTTTCCACTTATTTGGTAGGGCAGGTTAAATTAAATATGGGCTCTTTTCCAAATTATATACGGGGCATAGGGGACGTAGCCTCTAATGTTGAAAGGCAAGTTAAGGTTTTGTTTGGCCCTGTTGAATCTTCACACCCGAGGATTAAAACCTCGGCTATTGTGTTGAAGAATATTTTGGGTATGCACCCACAGAAGCAGCTACCTGCTGCTGTGGTCAATTTGACATCGGGATTGGAACTGGCAGACCCCAAATTTGACACACCGGGACAAATCGATTTGTTGATTGGCTCTGATGTCCTAGGTGGAATTTTGATTGGTGGGAAACGGGTCTTGGTGCCAAATGGTTTCACTGCCATCCCGATCATATTTGGATTTGCTTTGATGGGACCTGTACCTTGGGTCCCCCTCCACCTGAACTTGATAATTTGTTGGCTGTAGGCTCTGCTCTCTCTGATGCGGTTCAGAGGTTTTGGGAAGTAGAGGAGCCCCCTCAAGTTGCCCGTTTGAACCCAGAACATGAGGAGTGCGAGCTGTTCTTCCAGAACAACACTGGTCGCCTCCGTTCTGGTCGGATTATTACGAGGCTACCGTTCCTGTCTGTTCGGCCTCCGCTTGGTGAGTCACGACCTTTAGCCGAAAAGAGATTGTTGGCTATGGAGCGCCGCATGGGTCGTGATCCGGAGCTCAGACAGAAGTGCATTGAGTTCATGAGAGAATATGAACAATTGGGACACATGTCTGTGTCAAATTTGGATTGGCGTTCGGTGGAGCACTACTTTCTCCCGCATCATGCGGTATTGAAGCCATCGACTGGCAAGCTGCGCACAGTGTTTGATGGTTCTGCGCAGACTTCAACAGGCGTATCCTTGAACCAGTGCTTGCATTCTGGTCCCAAGTTGGTCAAGGACCTTTGTGACGTCATCACCAGCTTCCGACGACATCAGGTTGTCTTTGTAGCCGATATAAAAATGATGTTCAGGCAGACGATTATCCACCCTGATGACCGTCGCTTCCAGCTGATCCTTTGGAGAGAGTCTCCTCGTGAACCCATGGTCGTCTACGAGCTCAATACTAATACGTACGGGTTAAGGTCAAGGCACTAAGACTTGGCAATACGTTCTCTTTGGGAGCTCGCAGACCGCGATAGGACGATATTTACGTCGATGACATTTGCTCGGGCGCCTCCACAGCGGACGAGGCGATCCTCCTGCGGGACGAATTGATAGGTATTTTGGCCTCCGCTGGTTATGAGTTGCGTAAATGGATTTCCAACTCACCAGCGCTTTTGGAAGGCTTGCCAGAGGATCATCAGCAGGATCCACATCTATTTGAGATTGTTGACAACCCCGCCATGATGGCTGTTCTCGGCGTTCAGTACAGACCAGTCCAAGACATCTTTACATATAACGTAGACTTGAAATTGCCGTGTTCTTGGACTAAACGTCTCGTATTGTCTACTGTCGCCAGAACCTTTGATCCGAACGGTTGGATCTGTCCAATTATATTTTGGGCAAAATGCTTCTTGCAGAAGCTTTGGACGGCACTCTTGTTGAGGAATGGACCTCCTTTGTATCCTCACTTCCTGCCGTCAACGAGATCTCCTTGCCTCGTCCCATACTTCCTCCCGGGAAGTACAAGGCCACCCTTCACGGGTTTTGTGATACCTCGGAACGGAACGTGGTCACGCGGCCGTGGTGTACTTGCGCACAGTCAGTGCCTCAGGTCAGGTGAGAGTTTCCCTGATCATGGTGAAGAGCAAGGTTGTACCCCTTCGGACATCTCTAACCATTCCGAAATTGGAGCTCTCGGGAGCAGCCCTACTAGCACGCTTATTGAACCACGTGTCCAGTACTTTGGGTAAAAGCATTTGTATTAATGGGACCTACTCCTGGACAGACAGCCAAATTATACTTAGTTGGTTGAAGGCGTCTGTCCACACCTTGGAGGTATTTGTCGCTAATCGCGTTTCCCAAATCCAAAAATCCGAAGTCACGCTGGTTTGGAGACACGTGCCAGGTGAGCTCAACCCCGCTGATTGTGCCTCGCGCGGATGCTTGACGCCTAGTTTGATAGGTCATTCGCTGTGGTGGGGTCCGGAATGTTTGAGTCGACCAGAAATTGATTGGCCTCGAACGCCAGTTTTGAAAACTTCTAATTTGCCGGGTCTACGAACACTCGCTCTTGAGAAGGTGGAATGCGCCTTCGACCCCGATTTTTTGTTGAATCGTTACAGCTCCCTCGACAACTTGTTAGGTGTTACTGCTTGGATAAAGCGTTTTGTTTTTAACTTTAGGCACCCACAACAGAAACGACTGACACCTTTCTCTCACCACAGGAACGACAGGAGTCTCTCATCTTTTGGGTTCGTTCTGTGCAATTGGCGCATTTTGAGAAGGAGATTGCTATCCTTAAATCAGGGAGATCGAAATTATCGGGAGCTGTATCTAAATTGAACCCTTTTTTGGACTATACGGGTCTCTTGCGCGTTGGAGGGCGTCTCAAGAACGCCAACCTCCCTTACGGAGCACGTCACCCCCTTTTGTTACCTAAGGACGGTCATTTGGTACGCTTGTTGGTAACTGACCGTCACCTTAAAAATTCGCATGCTGGTTGTAATGCGCTCTTGGCCATTTTGCAACGCGAATTTTGGATCTTGTCTGCCCGAAGAATTATTCGGAGTGTAGTCTTTCGCTGCATCCCTTGCTATAAGCTCAAGGCTTCTACCATGTAGCCGTTGATGGGAGACTTACCGGCAGATCGCGTATCTGAGAGCAGGACGTTTGACGGTGTTGGCACGGACTTCGCTGGTCCCTTTTTGGTGAAAACGTCGACACTTCGAAACAGCAAGACTGTTAAGGCCTACTTGTGTGTTTTTGTTTGTCTCTCCACAAAGGCCGTACACTTAGAACTGGTCTCCTCGCTTACGACCGAGGCGTTTGTAGCCACATTTGACAGATTTGTATCCCGCAGAGGGCTGCCTTCCTTGATCCGTTCTGACTGCGGCACTAACTTCATGGGCACGTATAATTATTTGAATGATGTTGTTAATTTTCTTGAAACCAACAAGGCTGATATAGGTGATAGGTTTGCCCGACGTGGGATAAATTGGTTGTTTTACCCACCAAATTGTCCACACTGGGGTGGTATATTTGAGGCCGCTGTAAAATCGGCCAAAACACACTTGCGCAGGACAATCGGTGAATCTGTCCTTACATTTGAGGAACTCGCAACTGTGTTTTGTAAGATTGAGGCCGTTTTGAACTCTCGGCCATTGTGCCCGATCTCCTCAGATCCGAATGATTTGGAGGCCCTTACGCCGGGCCATTTTTTGATTGGTCGCCCACTTGTCGCCTTGCCTGAGTACCCCTATATTGATACGAGACCTGGTCGTCTCTCGCGTTTTGAATTGGTACGCCAGATTACCCAGAGCTTTTGGAAACGCTGGAATTTGGAAAATTTGCACATACTCCAGCAACGCGTTAAGTGGACCGACAAGACCGATCCACCCAATATTGGTGACCTCGTTTTGATCAAGGAGGCTAACCTTCCGCCACTCAGATGGCGCAGTGGGCGCATCCTTCGTTTGGTAACTGGGGCTGATGGAGTTCCCCGATTTGCTGAGGTCTTGGTGGACGGTTCGATTCTGAGGAGAGCGGTTGCAACATTGTCACGTCTACCAACCGATTAGCGGACCGGTAGGCCGGTCCGGGGCGGGTGGATGTTTGAAATAGAATTAGTTTGTATTATAAGTCAAATCGATTAGATCGATTGAGTAACATTTTGTTTAGTCTATTGAAAATTTCTGACAATGGTCACACTGAACTGTCACTTCCGTTCCCGCCTTGAAAAATTAAGACGCCGTTTGCTCTCTCGCGTGGAATATTGTAATAAAATTGGAAGTATTGGAACCCGTTTGAGTGCCGCTTCTTTAATCAGCTGGCATCGGTTTACTTGTGATAAGGGATAAGTTGTATCTTGGTGAACATTTGTGAAATATTGAACTTTGTAAAACACGTGTGTGGATTCCTGATTGGTGCCCGAGGAGAAGGACTTCGCCGAATTGTACACTGGTACCTATTCGATTCTCTTGTTATTTTGGCCAAAATTGTGAGTTAATCTTATAGGTCCACTCAAGAATATCACCAGTGAAGATATCAGGTGAGTTGAAACATTTTATTAATATTGGTTGTGATTCGCTGTGCTACTACAGTAAAAGTGTTTAGATATATTGTCTATCTTGGTCAGGTAGATGTATTACACCTTCCACTGCGCACTTCTGAAAATCCCTACCTGGCTACGGTAATTCTAGACACCACTTGTTGCGGCATTTGCATCAGAGCGCTACCGGGCAGCAAAGGCAAAATGAAGCTGTCGATCCTAGTCTGTACTGTATTTTTTTTTATAGTACTAGGCGGCAAACGAGCAGACGGACCGCCTGATGGTAAGTAATTGGGGTTGGGCAAAGGGATAGGATGAGGAGTGGGATGAGGGAGAAGGAATAGGGGATAGGGCCGGCACTCTCACTCGCGGAACGAAACGCAAAAGTTTAAGTACTGTTACTTTACGTCGATTTTCTGTGAGAGGGTAGCACTTCCCCGGTCGAGCCGGCCCATTCATGCTGAAATCAACAAGGCTCTACTATGATATAAGTTATTCTCCTGCGGTGGAAACGTAGGAGAATAACAGAGGTATTTATGCCTTAAAATAAATAAATTATCGCGACTAAGACCCGCTAAATAATTTTGTATGATGTATACAAATCGCGAAAGTTTAAAATCGATTAAGGCTCTACTACCTGTGAAAAGTGTATCCTACCCTGTCTCGGGTCAAGAACTGTTAGACATCTGAGGCCTTCGAGTGGCCTAAAAAGTCCGACATCGGAATTGGCCCAACAGGCTTCCTTACAATGTTATCCTTCACCGTTCAGCAAGCGATTAAACAATTAAAGTAACTTAGTCTCCATGCGTGAATTTAATTCTAAAGTCCAATTGTGATACAAATAATATGTTTCGACACGTGTTGAGGCACTACAGAGCAGCCTTAGGACAACTTGACAACGAAACTTTAGCAGCCAAGTTGTTTTGAATGCCTCGTGACTTAACTACTGCGGATTTCTGTTCACTAATTGTTTTGTTCAGTTTGCGAGGGATAACTTGTGTGTGGCTTTGTATAAGCGTAATATATGTATCTGTAAGAACTTATAGTGGCAGAGTAGCTCATCTGATTGACGACTGTCTTGAGATCACACAGTATAGGCAGAAGCGTCTGACAAGGCACAGCACCCTGAGGAAGGAAGAAGGTAACATCAAGAGTCTGCTGGCCTTCCTCGAAGAGCTGAGGTGGCTCGAATGAAAACAGTTATTCCCGACCGTACGCAAAATATGCTTCAGAACGTGTAGTTGCGGAAAGAGCCCACGCTAACATACCAAAATGTCTTCTCGACCGATTCCGGCCACGGCGGCTTGTCTATATATGGGACTTGCCAACTGCGCGGGACATATTATATTGCACAAGCGTGTGCGCATACACAAGTGCACTCTTTATTCCCTCACTCTCATAGTCCAATGGGACGGAGAAAAAAAAAAGAGAGATTGAGCGCAGGACCAACGGCTTAACGTGCTTTCCGAGGCACGGGGGTGTGACACCGCCAACTTCCTGACTCCCAACTTCTATTAGATAATTCCTATAAAAAAAAAAACAATATCACTTTTTGTTCGACCCGGGAATCGAACCCGAGACCTCAGAACCACAGAGGCAGTCAAACATACCATACCATGTATCTGACAGAACGCGTAGGATAGGTAGGTTGCTGCTAACAACTAAAAAAGAAAAAGACTGTTGCTTGGAAGAGCATTGCATGTAGGCTGTATGTAAAGACAGATTATTCTCATAGACTTAATTTTGTTGAGAGAAAAATCGAAGAGCAAAAGAATTTAAAATTGCTTCGGGTATGGATGTTCTTTGTTTCTGTAGTTTGAATGTTAGTAACCAATAATAGCCCGTGTGGTGACGGATTAAGAATACGGAATGTCACCACCCCATAGTATATCATCCCATGGGTGTCGTAAGAGCCGACAGAGGGAGCATATTATGCAGAGAACAGCACTGTAAGAGAAGGAAAACTTGACACAAACCCTATACCATCCCGTTTGGCTATTGTGGTATAGTAGGCCAATTCCTCCTTTCAAAGGAGAGGCCTAGTCCAGCAGTGGACTGTTAGAGGCTGATGACGATGATGATGAACCATAATAACATAGAGAATTTATTACCAGTGCGAGCTTTGTCTTAAAAAGCAGTAGAACCTAGAACTTTATAGGCAATAATTCCATCGAACCAACGAAGCGTCAGCCTTCAATCTAATCTCGTTGAGACAAAGCTGTTGATAATCCTCATCCGTCTTGACGATTACACTTTTATCCGACGTTTTTTTATTCGCACTGTTACTTCCTGAATTAAGACAGCTGCGGTAAATTAAATTAGAGCCTTAGAGCCGGAGGTTTATGTCCATCTTTAGAAAGAGATTGGCAGCACTGGACATTTTGGGACTGATTTGGCTAATGTACCTACTTTATCAAAATGTGTTACTTACAAAATAAAAAGGCAGCAAAGTTCAAATACAAGTTATCCATTGCAAACGGAACTTTTGAAAAGATTTCAGGACCGTTTCAGAGCACTGAAAGAATTTTTTTATAAGTCGTTGTGCCTACGTTAAAAACGCTTGACCCAAAAAGGAAATATAATTGCAAAGTACCATGTATTAAAATAAAACCTATATTTTCTGAAAATTGTAGACAAACATGGGTGCATAGGCTTCCCACCAAGAACTTAGGGTCCCAAGCCAACCTCACCTGCAAGTGGTGCACCTGCCGATCAACGGACGAGGCTCTGGCAAACAAAATATCCCGATAAGCGGCAATAGGCTCGCCAACTATTACGTGGGATCAAAACACTGGCGAAAAGTGGGCGTTTAATATGCCTCTACCTACCCCTTTGGGGAAACAGGCGTGAGTCTATGTATGTATGTACATGTTAATTAATTTACGTGAACTTATGAATTTTGCTAGTTGTTTAGATGCACACATAAACATGTATATATGTGTACTATGTCATTCAAGTTATATTACAAAGGTACATGTTGGTTGAATTGACAATCTCCTTTGAGTTAAACCCACAAAGCAAATGTAAGCAGCGTCTACATAAAGGCATTATTAAGATTACCTTGGACTAGTGTATAGATAGTACCTATTGGATATGATTTATCAATTTCACATTTGGCTTAGCTAGCTTTTTAGTCATATGAACTAATGTTATATTTTAAAATTACTAGTACTTGGTGGACTCCAAGCGGGAGAGGGGGTGGATAAATTTGACGTGGTCTAAATGTAATTATAAGAACATGAGTATATTGTGTAATAACTATTCCATATATTTATAATATTCCGGTTATTACATCGTTTTTTTTTATTATTTATAAATACACTTTTGCTTTATAAATTTAATTGTAAGTTTCGTCAGCCTTATGAACATCTGATCAAAAAATCCAAAAAGCCTTTCAATCAAATGACATCAGACATTTTGCCCAAAGCTAAACATATTCAAAAACTACGTAACACTCCGCAGGTAGCAAGTCGGCAATAAAAACCTAATAACGATAGGTCGTGTAGTCTCACCTGAGATTTATGTTCCAAAATGTCTTTCATTATTAAGTTGTGTCTGGAAGTTTGCATCAAGTCGCGGTTTTATACCTCACGTCTTCTTGTCTCGAGAACTAAAGAATTTCCCGCCGTCTCGCAACATAATTCATCCCATTATATAACAATTTCCTACCACGCGACGCATTTATAAGTTTCACGTAGGACATCTTAAGCGGTGAAATTAATATCATTGTTTGTATGAAGCTTCAGATGCTATGTTGGGAGTAATATGTATGTATATTTTGACAAAATTTGTTAGAGTACTAAGCCAACCAAGATGATAAGTCTTGTATACAACATTATGGGAAATCTATGGATTGTTGTCTTCATTATCACGTTATCTCGATTTCATCCGACACTTCCGTTTTAAAGCTCCCAGTGAGCTTTATAGTAGAACCATTTCGATTTAAAACTTTCGTGATTCTATTTGTAGTCACAACTTCCATAGCCTTCGCCTGCTTTAGCCGTTTCATCGCCGGTAAATCTACATCTACACTAATAATATTATAAAGAGGAAAAAATTGTATTTTTGTTTGTTTGTAATGGATAAACTCAAAAACTACTGGACCGATTTAAAAAATTCTTTCACCATTAGAAAGCTACATTGTCTGTGAGTAACATAGGCTATATTTTATTTTAGAAAAAATGGGGGTCCGTAAGATATTTGGATTTTTCCCTCGGGACGCGGGTGAAACCGCGGGAAACGGCTAGTAGTTTATAACTATATACATAGGACGCACCGTCTATAGCATTCGATTGCATAGCATACACTTATAGCAGAGGTGTCATTACTCTTTTACTACGCAACAAAATAACAATTAAAACCAGGTTTAACAGCAAACTCACAACCATCAGACGAAACTTTGTAGTTAATTTAGCTTGAACAACGATACTTTAGTAGGTCCAAACTATACACAAATACCTATCACATAATACAGAAATTTAGACAAATTTGTAGTAAATATCGTATCGTATGTTTGTTTATACTGTCGTTATCATATTATCATTAAAATATTAGTGATCTGTTAGGTTTATTCAGTTAGAAAAATCAAATAAACTCAATGCTGCAGCACAGCAAAAAGAACGTGCGAAAAATGTTACAGCAGTTCCTATTGGGGCACTCGCCGGCTAGCTGAACCAATCGCCATACAATTCTCGCTGCTATGACAGACGCGTCAGTGTGCGAGCATACACAAATAAGTAGTGACGAGTAGCGTCACGTTTGACGGCATAAAAAGAGATTTTATAGGACACCTAGCGATTCGAAACTTTTTCTTTGGGGGCACTGAATAATAAATATAGGATGAAAGTATAGGAAATCGTCTTCTAAAGCCGTTGTGCCATTGGAGCGCGAAATAAATATACGGCTATAGCCGGCGCGTCACCCTGAGTAAATGACTGATGACTGCTATGTGTCCGCGAACGTGTTATACAGGGTCTTAATTAGTATTCATTATTCTATGGTCTTTTCAATTGTACAGTCTGGCCATCTTCTTCAAAAAAGTAAAGTAAGTAATAATTGTCGTCAGACAGAAAAAAAAGTAACCAGACCTGAGACTGGATCCTACTAGCGCTGTTGCTCAAACTACATTTAACTTTGTGTAATAAGGCTGATTTGTGATCTCAAGTTACCGATTCTGTTTAGTAAAACGTATTTTCATGAATTGTTTTTTTATTTTAAGGATTACAGTCATTTTAGTATGGGGTGTTCCAGCACCCCAGTGTAGGAATAACATGTGCGCCAAATAGTGTAGAATTCTAGGGTTAACAATAACACAAGTAGGTACATTGTTATCAGTTATATCATCATCATCATCATGTCAGCCTAGGGACGTCCACTGCTGGACATAGGCCTCCCCCTGCTGCGTCGTCCGGTCCAGTTATATAATTATTGATAATTTTCGTCGCTAATGACAAGATGCCAACATCAGTGTGACAGTTCTTAAATGAAATTAGCCACTAAACAGCCGATTTTCGGTGATTAATTTTGACAGTTCTTAAATCATATTACTCGACAAATTTTTCATTGTGCAAGACGCTAGTGGTGTTTAATATTTTTTTTCTCCTTAAATACATCTTAATTCAATTTAAGAATCGTTGTGCAAGTGGGCCTAAAAAGAACTACAGTACTCGCCAAACTTTATGGCCGCTCCGAACTTAGCCGCATTGCGCTGCGCAGAACACAAAATCAGGTATCAGCGGGACGTACGCGGGGCGTGGAGGCAGGGCACGCCCGCGCGCGCTGTCTTCCACCCGCTAGCGTCCTCGCCTCCCGCCCGTTAGTGTGAGTGTGCTACGTTCGTACACGACTCACATATTCGCTGAGCTCTGACAGTATCGTCGCGTTTAGAATCGTTTCATAGTGTTACTTCTTTATTCTTTCTCGTTGCTATCGTTGTTTCTTGTTGTTATTTGTCCTGATATAGTTAACATTTTCATTGATCATGCCTTGCGGTCATTTTTATGTTTTACGTCGCCAAACACGGAAAATGGTGTTTGACGTATTAACGTTTATGAAGAAGGAAAGAAGTCTATGCTTAAAAGTCCCTTCACCTAACTGAATTTACATTCCTCGAATTTGATTGAATATGTAATTAAACAATATAATATAGCTTATCTAACAACGTAACTGAAGATTTTAATTTTCAATAATTACAAATATATTTTGTTGGTTATGACATGTCCACCTGACTGTACCATGCGCAAGTTCGTACCGATGGCTACATTCAGAGCGGCCATAAAGATTGGCGAGTACTGTACATATTTCAACTCATCTTTAAAATTGCACAACGATGAGATTTTGAAGACACGTCTACATAAAAATTCGGTGACAAAAAATACTTCGATTTTCAAGCATTGACCGTCGTATTGTGTATAAAATTGTTGTGTACTGTGACGTAATAAATGTTGCATCTCATTCCAGCACGCGTGAAATGTGAAATCAAATATTAAATTTTCATTCCATTTTACAATCAATCAAATCCGAAGCGATCTCATATGTGCCGATATTGCCTTGATACATGCCTCTAGATATTCGCGCGACAAAATATAGTACAACATACATACATACATATCGTCACGCCTTTTATCCCCGAAGGGGTAGGCAGAGGTGTATTTCTACACCCACTTTTCGCCAGATATACTTTAGTCCCACGTAATAAGGGGCGAGCCTATTGCCGTACCGGGCACATTTCCAGACTCCGTGCTGCTACTGAGAATTTCGTGACAGAAAAACCCAATAACACTGCCCGACCCAGGAATCGAACCCGGGACCTCCCGATTCCACGCGCACGCGTATAGGGTTTGATGTCGAGTTTTCCGTCTCTACGCAAAGATGGTATTTGCATCGTGTTATCCCTTAGTCGCCTCTTACGACACCCACGGGAAGATAGGGGGTGGTGACACTTGTATTCTATGCCGTCAACCACACGGCTCTAGTACAACCTACCGAAAAATAGATTCTAGTAGTAAGTATAGGTCTAGATTTGATATTTGTTTTACATCGACATGTTTCACCTTAGTATCTTGTACTATTATAAACGTCAAAGTTTGTGGGAATGGGTGTATGGATGTTTGTTACTCTTTTATGCAAAAACGACTAGAAGGCTTTTGGTAAACCTTTAAATAATATTGTTTATTCATAAGAATAGGACATGAGCTGCCTTTTGTATCTATTGATAACCCTTACACAGGCAAAGTCGCGGGCGGAAGCTGGTATAATTAGATATATATTTAACTAAGATGTCTTTCCTGCTCGAGTCATAATGATCATGGTAGCAGACATAGCAACTACCATATTTCTCCGACAAAACAATAACAACCAAAAGAGATTCAATGCAACTTAGTCGAGACCACTTAACTCGCGCCATCAGCAATCAAACAACGTAATTACAAATCTTCAACACGGAACATTAATGTACCGTAAGCTTTATTGCCTAAGAATCCTCCCGAGTTTAACTACAGTCATTCATGAAACATTACGTACATGTAGTACACAAGATTTCGGCCATTTTGCTGTAATAACGTCGAGCGACGATAAACGGTATGAAACTGTCAGTATGAACGACCATAATCCACTTACGTGTACCGTGTGTAGTCTGTGGAATAACGGTGGACATTGCACCCTCAGTGTGAGAGAGCTATTACTGATGTTCTCGGGCTTAGAGAATTGAACGTTTTCTAGTAATTATCAGGGAAGTGCAATCGTTGTGAAGTTGTTTTGACTTTTCGGTAGATATGGGTTTAAATATGCCAAATAAAGGCAGTATAATACATCAATCAATTCCAAATCTTTGTTTTATATTTTTGCGGTCAATTTATTGATAAAATAATGAATACACTACTGGACAGCAAAAACTTATAGTGTCACTGTTTAAAAGTGTGTTATTTGACTTTCGCGTAGGTGTCAACAGCACTGACTATCTATCTCTTTCCTTGAACGCACTAACAGTGATGGTAAAAATGTACCCGACGAGACGCGAGAGGAGTGACAAACTAGACGTAACCATTTATTAGTAGAGACAGATCTAAGCTGGTACTACTACACTGATGGTTTATAGGATTCTTATTAATGAATACTTGGCTACATAAAGCTAGCGTACAGTTGGAGTTGGTATTCTCTGAAGACATTCTTCGACCTTTTTTTGTGCTACCCCAGGCCATCTCTGACACTTTATGTTTTAGGTGGCGAACTTAAATTTATGAAGTCATCCCGCTGAAGAGGTTCCCGGCGTACTCACTAATGCCACCGCGGTGTCCTTGTGTCCTCTACGTCTCGTAGCGCCGGGCCCACGCAAAGCGGCTAGGATACATTACTGCAACCTCGCCGGTATAATAAATTTGATTATGTATATATACACAAATCCTTGCATGTTTTAAAACTCAACGAAATAAATTAGTTATTTTTTTTGCACAATGTAGAACATTAATAGAGTTTACTTTGTTTTGCATTGTTACGAAAGTACGAAAAGAGTAGTACGTGGTAAATATTCCGAAAGACATTGTAAGACTCAGGAAAAAACAGTGAGAGAAATAGAAGTTTTTATTATTCTCTTTAAATCTCTTGCGTTACTGACTAATTCATAGACAACGTACAGCTGGATCTACTAGGTACAAGAAGCTGAAAGGTATTATGTTCCTTGCGCATCGGAGGAGTGCACTAAGAATGGCTTTCTCAAAATTCGCACAGCATCGCGCAGATTAAATAACAGAAACATATTACGTAGCGTAGAGCATAGCTGTCGGCATCCTCTAATAGTCTCTTTATAAAAAGCTTTCGATACCAACCTGTCTAACTTGTTAGAGACATGCTAAGCATCAGATTGTAACCAAACGCATTGTAAAGAATAACGTCCAAAACTAATATCATTATTTAGTAGTTTACTAACAAGATGCAAGGTGTACGCTCAAGATCCCTTGTTACGAAGTTCTTCGGGAGATAAATTGTGAAATGGACGACGTTGAATTTTAATAAGTTCAGCTAAAGAGTTGAGATGGGTCCAAAACACCGCCGTACATATTGCATATTGATCATCTTTGTTTCAACTTGCTAACTTAATTTACCTATTTATAATTCACAGAGGGTACATTTGTGTTGCAGTTACTTGTTTAAATATGAATGCGATTGTGCTGGTTTAGTCTTTACATACACATGCACAATTAGCGGCAGACCAAAAATAGGAATATATAAACTTTTATTTAAAGGACTGGCCAGTTGAGATATTTTTTAAATTAAGTGTCAAATTTAAAAATAGAACCTTAGTTTGTAGCACTTTTTTTCCTCAATTTTATTTATTTTCACGTTTTGGCGACTTATCGCCGAAATATGTAGTTCGGGTGACGAGTCAATTATAAACTACAAAAAAAAATATTTACAGCCAAATGCCTTAACAGATTTAATCAATACCGATGAGTAAACTTAATTTTTATATTTTCTATTGTTTTTGGTAATGAAGAAGAGCTGCTATGTCCAGCAGCAAAGGACAGCGGAGCAGTGGACGTTGTTCTACTAATATGATAATAATAACACTATAATAATACTTTTATTATCAATAAAACGTTTTACAAAGGTTGTTGAGGCCATTTTTTAAGTATTAAGATACTTGTGTCAGAAGACCACACTCTTCCATACCTAACTGGTAAGATATAAAACATAGCCTCGTATTAAGTAAAATTTTGACTTAAATACAGATAACAGTTCAAAGTTAAAGTATTAATTAAACAAAACAGTTAAAGAGAAATTGAAAAACAAAAAACAGAAATAATTAAAAATTATAAAAAAGAAATTAAAAATGTGTACGTGCGTGAGTGAGCGTGTTTGTGTTTGAGAGAGTAGAAGTGTGCAAGTGACTTTGGGTGTGTGTACGCGCTAACGTTTGTAATTTTGTGTACTGGAGTTGTGTCAGTATGTGTTGTACAATAAACATACTTTTATTCTTAGATTCTTAGTATAATAAATAATTTAAAGGTAATTCTATTGAAATGGGTGGAGGAGTATCTCTGTTTCTGTATAGTTATGTTATGTTAGATTCTTTAGCCAAGAGGTAACGATTTTTTTACAATCATATTGCGTTTTTGTGTAGATCTTAAGTTTCATGTTTACTGCATTATATAGAAAGGTAACTTGTGTAACAAATTGGTGTCTTGCAAATGAAGTTTTTACTCTGTTGATCTCTACCGCAGCATATCTTCGTTTTGATAAAATAGTGGCATCAAATGTCGTAATTTTATGCATTTTTAGTATGGAAATGATGAAGGAAGAAGATCTGCAGAAAGAAGAAATTTGCACAACTTTATTGGATTATCACAATTTTATATTTACAATAAATGTGGTACAAATATAACAAATGGTGCTTGAATATAAATATAAAATGGCATTGCTTTTATTGTTGCGGGTTTTATTCAAAAAGGACTTTAATTTATCCTGTTTCACCACTTTCCATTGCAATTGCTATTTCCATATGTCCCGGCGGCTGACAGGGACATATCAAAAAATTTCACCAGCCTTGCTCTCATGAAAAATCTACAGGCATGAGGTGAAAATACAAAAAATACAGAGAATTTTAACATACAGATTCGAGTGAGTGTCGTGTCCGGGCTTTGTTTAATTGCGCTGATACATCTGAGCATTCACTTGTAACAACAAACATTCACAATTTTTTATTTTGTCGAACTTAACGACGAGCACACATACAGAGCCGAACATTGCTACGAACATTATAACGATCTTTCTAGCGAACGCTCTAATCAGCAAAAAGGTCGAAGCAAATTGACTGACCATTCGCAACAACACTCTCGTTTGTTTTTCTGTTTTGTATCATTCGCAAGAATGCTCATTACAGGTGAATGCTCAAGTGTATCAGCGCCATAACGTGATCTCGGTGACTGATATCGTAGTACTTCAATGTCCAACGGCGAGCGAGATTTGAGATCTTGCGGCCACCTGTGTTTGGCCCACAACTCCGCCTTGTCGACAGACGTGATTTATATTCATGGCTCTTGAATGATCTAAGGCATACAGGTAACATATTGTCATGGTGACATATGACGCCCTCACTGGCGAAAGTGTTGGATTGCGCTATTTAACAGCATTTTTATGCAAGTAAGAGCGCATCTCTCAAACTTTCACCACGGTTTTTGACAACTAGAAGCACCTTGCACTAGGAAGAGATTTCTCGAAATTGCCCAGTCATCGGGCGGAAACGGTTCAATATAAATAAAATGTGTAGGCTAGGCAAAGACATGCTACAGCTTAACGCTTCTCAAATTGAGAAGAGGCCCGGGGCCGGAGGGTGATAGTTTGTATACAACAAAAGATAGATACAGAAACAAAAAGCTCATCAACGGACAGTTACCATCATCCTCTGTGACATTTGTCAACGGCAGATAACATTGGCAATGGACAAAGTAAATTTAGCTCCAATTAAACAAAAATTCTCTTTGGACATCTGAAATTCCTTCGAAATCTAATAAACGTTTAAGAAATGGTGTAAGAATTTTAGTGGGTTGCAGTTTATCGGACAAGAAAAATGTTCAAGAGGCGAGAGACTGACAAACTAGACGGAAATATTTATTAGAAAAGACAGATCTCAGTTCGTACTACACCAAAGGTTTACAGGTCTCTTAATAAATGTACTCAGCACTGAAGAAATTCTAAGGACATCTTTTTTGCGTTGAATACCTTATTCAAGGCCATGTCCGCTACTTTATGAGTTGAATTTGGACACGGTGTGAACCTAAACTTATGAAGTCATTCCGTTGGAGACATCCCGGGCTTACTCACTAGCACCACTTCAGGTCAACGTCTCGTCTCGAAGCGGCGGGACCATGCAAATTGCGGCTAGGATAATTTACTGCAACCTCGCCGGAATCATAATTTGGAAGCTATCCTATACCTTTTTCGGGATTAATATCATTATTATTATTACAGATTGAACTGTCGGCCCGGGATAATACTTCATTAACTATAATAAAATTGAAAATATACACACTTATAACGGATCTGCTTACTTATAATACTTTTCTACTTTCATAAATAATTATAGCTACTGATCTCAATCAACAAATTATAAAATCTTTGTTACACGAAAAAATATGAATGTAATAAGGCCTATTCACACATATCAGTGAAGTCACAGTTCCGGCACAGTACCGGCACCGTGATAATTATTCTTTCATACATTTTCTATGAACATATCCACACTTGTCAGTGTCAGTGACGACACAGTACTCTCAATGACAGTGCCGGCGCCGGCGATCACGGACGTAATCGGTGGCGACGATATTTTTTGTCGGACCACGGACGCCGGTATCCGTAAAACAAAATGCAGGACGAGCGACTGATAGAATTGGTTCGTGAAAATAATGTTTTGTATGATTTCTCTCATTTTGAGATTTTTGAAACAGCCAGAGCTTTCCGACATTCTAAAATATCGAAAATATTTCTTTTCGTCTTTAATAAATTCTTTGTATAATGTCATAAACTCTGCTTCTGTTTCTCTTAATCGCCATGCTTCATGCACCCATTTTCTTTTTTTTTCCTTGATGCGGCTCTAATTCTTCTTCGTCTAAAGTAATGGCTATCATTGCTAGTTCCGTATTGTTGAATAGAGCCGTAGCAAATATCATCACCAACTATTGTCGCACCGTTCTCAGTGCTTCCGATCCGCGCACTGATACATGTGTGAATTGAAGCACTGCCGCCTCACTGTAGCACTGATACTGACCTGTGCAGATACGTTGCCGGAACTGAGACTTCACTGATATGTGTGAATCGGCCTTTATTCTTTCATACATTTTCTATGAACGTATCCACACCTGTCAGTGTCAGTGACGACACAGTACTCTCAGTGACAGTGCCGGCGCCGGCGATCACGGACGTAATCGGTGGCAACGATATTTTTTGTCGGATCACGGACGCCGGTGTCCGTAAAACAAAATGCAAGACGACTGACTGATAGAATTGGTTCGTGAAAATAATGTTTTGTATGATTTGTCTCATTTTGAGATTATTGAAATAGCTTTCCGAATTCTAAAATATTGAAAATATTTATTTTCGTCTTTAATAAATTCTTTGTATAATGTCATGAACTCTCCTTCTGTTTCTCTTAATCGCCATTCTTCATGCACCCATTTTCTTTTTTTTTCCTTGATGCTGCTCTTCTTCTTCTTCGTCTAAAGCAATGGCTATCATTGCTAGTTCCGTATCGTTGAATAGAGCCATAGCAAAAATCATCACCAACAGAACTATCGTCGCACCGTTTTCAGTGCGTCCGATCCGTGCACTCTGATACATGTGTAAATTGAAGCACTGCCGCACCACTGTAGCACTGATACTGAACTGTGCGGACACGTTGCCGGAACTGAGACTTATATGTGTGAACTGGCCTATATTCAGATACTTTCATAAAATACAATAGGTGCCTATCGCTAAAAGCGTCTTTAGCACGCATAATACGCCATTATTCTATTAACCGATTCAAAGAGAAAGAAAACTTTGTCCATTATGATTCGAATAAACGCAAGCAAAATACATTTAACATCAAAAGCAGATATAAATACAATACAACTGTCTGTGTCATTAAATAAGTGACGTAAAAGAGTAGAAATGGCGCGAAAATTAAAAATATAACATGTTTTACTTTTTAATTTTCGCGCCGGGAATGATATTTTACGACCAGTTTAGGTAGCGCGGCAGCTGCAACCTTTCACCTCGCTTCACCCGCCATGTCACACTATCAACGAAAAACGTTCTTTGTACACGTATTTTATTTGAATGACCTTTTTGGATTAAAAAGAATTAGAAGTGTTTCCAAACATTCATTGTTTTTAGTAAACAAATAGGCAATTTTGCGTGAGTTTAACAACTGCTTGATTTATTTACAAAAAATATTGATCAATATAATCTTTCAATGCATGGGTAGGTAAATGTCTCACCCTTGTTTGGTATAACAACTTTTGATGTAATGTTACTAATTCGAAGAACGTTTAAGAAAATAATCAATTTGTATAATATCGATTAACATAATTTTCATTTCATCGAATATTTATTTGCGATAACAACATTTGCGCTATTGATCAAAAGGTATAATGTTTTTGCTTGCTTTACGCCGTGTGGTTGACGGCATAGAATACAAGTGTCACCACCCCCTATCTTCCCGTGGGTATCGTAAGAGGCGACTAAGGGATAACACGATGCAAATACCATCTTTGCGTAGAGACGGAAAACTCGACATCAAACCCTATACGACTGCCTCGTTGGTCTCGTGGCAGAAATGTGCGCGTGGGATCGGGAGGTCCCGGGTTCGATTCCTGGGTCGGGCAGTGTTATTGGGTTTTTCTGTCACGAAATTCTCAGTAGCAGCACGGAGTCTGGAAATGTGCCCGGTACGGCAATAGGCTCGCCCCTTATTACGTGGGACTAAAGTATATCTGGCGAAAAGTGGGTGTAGAAATACACCTCTGCCTATCCCTTCGGGGATAAAAGGCGTGACGTTATGTATGTATGTATGTATGTGTATGTATAATGTTCATTTGATGTAAGGTTCAGGTGGTATAACATGTATGTATTTTATCGAACCTTCAATTGGAGTAATGTAATGCAGAAAAGGAAACATTGTAAAGTTGACGGAGCCCTGCTTCGCAGAGCTCCTATTTTCGGATTAAGGGCCGAATGAGAGCATAACATAACCTAGTTAGTTACTTGAATTACAGTCGCACCTAACCTTAGGCTAGGCTCTCGAAAGCAAAGAAATCATTATTAGTCTAGTGAAACATTAGTTTAAATAAAATAAGTGCATTTGAAAATACGGTCCAATTACATTATTTCAAAGAAATAAATGTGCTAAATAAAAATCTACCGATTAATTATTCGGCCAAATGAAAAATAATACGAATCTGAAATGACTTTATTGTAACTAAAATTAGCCGGAGCGATTTTCGACAAAACGTTGTTATACCACTATACTCTGCCGACAACTTTATTAATTCCTTGGATAAATATCTCGAACATATAAAATCCCATAAAAATATCATACTCACGGGGGATATAAACATTTAACTTGATAGCGAGAGAGTCAGATAAGAACAAATAGGCTAAACTATCTAAACATGTCATCTACGCACGGTCTGCACCCAAGACACCGTCTACCTACTAGGAAAGAGAATTGTCTTGACCACATGCTTATGAAGCTAGATATTTCCAAAAACTCAGCATTTGCGGCCGTATTGAGGACATCCTTTACAGATCATACAACAGTATTGCTTAATTTATCACACACATATCATACTAAATTTCAGTATAAGAAACTAAAATCTATAGTTAACTATGAAAACGCATATAAATGCTTAGTAACAACGGACAAATCACTTTTCGACACATATATAAAGACCCTAATATCTTTGCTGATGCGTTAAAAGATGTTATAAGGACATCACTCCTTATAAATACTACCCCACAAGCATAGTTCCCAGTTCCAAACGTAATTTAAAGCCCTGGATATCGGCAGGAGTTTTGAGATGTATTAGGCTTAGAAATAAGATGCAGATACAAGCGAAAAAAGATCCTTATAATGTTATAGTCACAATTACATACAAACGTTATCGCACTTTCTGCTCAAATTTAATCAGAAAATTAAAAAGAGAATATCACAAAAAAAAAATCGAATCGTCTACAAAAAATCCTTAAGAGATATGGCGGAATATAAACAACATTACCCATTTTAAAAAGCCCAAAACAACTAATATCCATCTTCTGCAAATTACACTACACCCTCTCGACTCCTTGAACCGAGTAAACAGCTATTTTGTTACAATTGGTAAATATCTGGCAGAGGAAATCATGTTCCAAAACGAGTTGGAATCAAGGCCTGTATTAATTTCAAATTCACATTCACAATTAAACTCGTTTGTATTACTGGACACTGATAGAGCAGAAGTGGATGATATCCTAATGGCTCTCAATTCGGATAGCTCTACAGGGTGGGACGGTATACCAATCCATTTTCTTAAATTATCTTGGGACTATATAGTTCCTCTTATATGCCGGTTAATAAATGTGTGTTTTAAAACGGGAAATTTTCCGAGTGCCTTAAAGCGTTCCATAATTACACCGGTGCACAAGGGAGGGGACCGAAAGGATGTCAATAATTACCGCCCTATATCCGTCTTACCTGCAATTTCAAAAATCCTAGAGAAAATCTTAAACAAGAGACTTATTGGCTACTTAAATAAACACAACATTTTATCTAATTCTCAATTTGGTTTTAGGCAAGGGTTTTCGACACAGCATGCCGTCACAGCATTGACTAATGAAATAGCAGAAAAAGTAGACCGTGGATTGAAATGCGTAACAGTATTCTTAGATCTAAAAAAAGCTTTGGACACCGTTTCGGTCCCCATCCTTGTCCGGAGATTGGAGGCAATTGGTATAAGGGGCACAGCTCTTTCCCTTTTCGAAAGTTACTTACAAGGAAGAAGACAACAAGTAAAAATAGAAAACACTTACAGTGAAGAAGAGGAGGACCGCGCGGACCGCGGTAGCGAGCGGACGTGCCTACGGAGCGAGCGCTCACTAGAGCCGACTCACGCGCACGATTGTTAAGCCACCGTCATTTATAAATGTGTGGACCGGAATATTCCACGCGGACGCGAGGTCAAAAGTGAACTTTTTATAGTGAATTGTGGACTGTGAAGACCCCGGGGTGCCTCGTAAGCCCCGGGAAACATTAGAACTATTGTAATAATTATTAATACGTAGTTTAAGTGAAATTATAAAATTAAAAACAGTGAAAAATGTTTTCGGCGAATAATAATGTAAGCTCAGTAAATAACAGTGATATGGACACAGACCCTCTTAATCCGGGATCAGACAACGAAACAGTTAAAGACAAAGTGAAATTAGTGAAAGTAGATTTATCTGACTTTAATAAAAACATAGTGCAGTGCTGGGAATGCGAAGGTACCTTCCAGATGGACACGCCGCTAATAATAATAATAATAACGTTTATTGTACATTTAAAACAAGTATCAGACAAATACAGAAATACATGGACAAATAAGTTGTACAAACAATTAATCTATACGAAATGGACAGCTGACCCCTAAACTAAGTAAAAATATACTTGTATCTTAGGGGCCATATCCCTCCAAAGATACGGATGATTATGACAACTATATATGACAACTATAGATAATACAGAAAAAAGAAAAATAATATGTCAGTTACTGTTTAGCACGCGAGTTAAGAAGTAATAGCTAAAATATTTTCAGTGTCCCTGTATGACAAGGTTTGCAACCACTCAGTGAGTTTATTTTTTAAATTGAATTTCGTTAATGAGTAAATATTGATCAAGCGATGGATTTTATTATAGAGTCGTGCGCTTAGTGCTATGTACTGGCGGCTAGCTAATGAAGTGCGACATTTTACGGGATCACAAACAGAGTGACCTCGACTTCTCAGCAGGCTTTTCGCGTCGAGTGGTAGGGTGAAGTGACGTCGCAAAACTGTGCGCAAAATGAAGAGTTGACGTACTGTGAGGACTTGGGATTCTGTGTATAGCTGATCAGTTGGATAGTCTTTGCGTTTAGAGTGCATTACCTTAAGTATCGCCCGTTGAGACCTTTCTACTTGGAGTAGAAGGTTTTTATAAGTTCCTCCCCATACTGGTATACAGTAGGTAATAATTGAGGCACATAAACTTTGGTAAACAAGATTTAGCGTACTTAGATCAGCCGAATAACGTAACTCTTTAAAAATGTACGTCAACTTTCTTATCCTAGAGCATAGTGCTTCGATGTGGGGGCGCCAGGTAAGTTTTTCATCGATGTGCACTCCTAAGTATTTAATGCTCGAAACCAAACATAACGACAAACAGAGGCACTCGCTATCGTAAGCCGAGCAGGAATGTACTTTAACGACGCCAGATTCTATGGGTAAAGAGGCGGAATTGGGTAGAGAGAAACGAATCAATTTAGTCTTATCGACGTTGAGCGTTAATAAGTTCGCTGAGAGCCAGTCCATCACCAGGCTGAGCGAGCGTTCTGTTCTTATTTTGGCCTTATCCCAGTCATTATCATAAACGATGAGTGCTGTGTCGTCTGCATAGGTATATATTTCGCAGTTGGGAATAGAAAGATTACACAACTCATTTATATATATAAGAAATAAGGTGGGGCCTAATATACTGCCTTGCGGTACGCCAAACGTGATAGTCTCTTCTGCACTGACAAGTGAATCAATTTTCACACATTGGCTTCTGTCGGAAAGATAGTCGGTGAACATTTTCAGGGCTAAGCCACGAACTCCAATAGTCTCCATCTTATTAAGTAGCATTGGAATCGAGACAGAGTCAAATGCTTTGCATAGATCTAGGAAGACACCATAGCATTTAAGCTTTCTATCTAGTTTAGCAGCAACACTGTTAGTCAAATCAAGGACAGCATCTTCAGTAGAAATGCTATGTCGAAAGCCGTACTGGTTATTAGCAATAATATTGTATCTTGATAAAAATGACATCAAAGAATTGTTTAATATTTTTTCAAGGATTTTAGAAAGCGAGCTTAATACGGAGATCGGCCTATAGTTTGAAACGTTGCTTCGGTCTCCATTTTTATATATTGGATGCACTAAAGCTTTCTTAAGTGCTTTGGGAAATGTACCCGTTTCTATAGCACGATTGCAGATGTGTGTAATGGGAGCAATGAGCGTTGAGGAAGATTGCTTAAGAATTTTTGCTGGAATATTGTCGCTGTGGGGTATAAATCAAATGAACACTAAGAAGATTCAGTGCAAAGTATGTATGAAATTCTTTCTCATCAAGGCTGCGCTTAAAACAGAGCCAAAATATGATAACGGCATACTAAAAATTGAGTCTTCAGTCACAATTTATGCGGCAAGACTAGAGACTGGGGTGAAAAATATCCGCCCATGCATCAGCTGTAAAATAAAGAAGGAATTAACTACCATACCCATCGAGACCTTTACATCTGAGGAGTGGTTCATCTGTAAGTGCGGCAAAAACCAGTGCGCACACATTGAATTCGTTTCACAAAACGAAGAACTGTCCTTGGCTGCTAAAAAATCAAGAAAAAAGAATAAGCGCGGAAGCAAAGCGATTAAAAACATCGAAGCCTCTAGAACGTTTCTCGGTCCGAGTACCTATGTGAATGTGGGCCAGCAACTCTCGCAAGCGCCACCGCCGGTGCACGGAGTAAGGTCAGAAATAAGCAGCGGCGCGCCGGACCCCGCCACCGTCCAGCAAGTTCTGCCTACTCGAATGGTACGAATAAGAGACAGCGAGCGCCCATATGTGCCCGCTGCAAATAAAGATGAGGACTACACCCGAGGCCAAACTGCACAAACAATTTCCCAATTCGTAGGCAAAGTACAGACTACGCTGGACACGTGGAAAATTCCACGACCCGTTCAACCGTCGCCGCTTATCGTAGACAAGTCTAAATTACAAAAACCAATGAGCGATAACAACAGCACTGCGCAAGGTAACCAAGCGACGGTAACTAGAGGAGCCAAAAGAAAGCGTACTAGCGCATCGAATTATACGACACCGACACAGAGAAACACCCATATTCCTAATATAATTATCAGGGATGAAAATGCAATTAAGAATCAAGAAATACTAAAGAAACTCAGAGAATCGGTAGCGAAAAACAGCTCAACGCTCAACGTTATGAGGGGTCAAATAAAAATTAACCCGGATAATGCGACAGCGCGCGTGAACTTACTCACTACGCTCGAAGCCTGCGGGATGAGCAGAGTCATTGCGCCGAAACCAAAGGCCGACAGACAACCAGCGACCAAGATTGTCCTCAAAAATGAGACTTATGGAGAATCCACCGAAACCATTGCTAACGAGATAGAAGACTGCATCGGTATTAAACCAACATCCATCAAGCCACTTGGGAAAGCAGGGAACATACACCTACTCATTTTTGATGGCAAATACAAAACAAGAGATCTTCTGGAGAACTTCAAAAGCTCGGAAAGGAAATTCTTCTGCGCACCCTCCATCAAGGTCGAACCATTTAGAGAAAACCCGAAGCACATTATACAGTGCAAGAAATGCTATGCATTCGATCACTCGAAACAATCGTGTTACGGCAAACAAGCGGAACCACAGATAGTTATTATTACCCCAGAGGGAACCACGACGAAAGTCTGCAGAAATTGTAAAGGAGAAGACCATGGTGCGAACAGCGCCAAATGCCCAGTGTTTAAAAATGTAATAGCTAGGCAAATAGAACAAGCAGAGGCTAAGGAAACAAAGCGAGAGGAGAGAATTAAACGCTCAGTGGTTAGACTGGGTGTTAAATACGCAGATGTTGCAAATTCAAGGCAATTTCCAACTCTGCCACAAAAAGATTCAGCACAACCACCAACAGAACAGGTACCACCGACAATAAGTGGTCTTACACTAGAGGGCCTCTTCCAGATGCAGACACAAATGCAACAGACACTGATGACGCTGATGGACACTATAAATAGGATACACTCTCAACTCAATGGCTGACCACGATACTAAGAAAATACAAAACCTCAAAATTTTACACCTGAACACCCAAGGAGTAAGAAATAAATTTAAAGAAATAAAATTTCTAGTCGAGAAATATAGACCGGCTATAATTATATTGAACGAGGGCAAGATCGACTTTGAGACACAGCAGTATAATATAAAAGGGTACGATAAACTTACCCACACATTGGAAAAACACTTAGCTACTGCCATGTATATACAGAGGGGATTAAGGTGGGCTGAAACGGAAGTCACACCAGGCTGGTACGATGAAAACAAGAAGATAGAAGGCGTAGGCATCAAACTATTTACTAACCACGCAGCTGGACAATATATCAAGATCAAAGGAATATATATCCAAATTCCAAACCAGCACCATGCTAGAGAAGAACTGGAGGAGACTCTAGCCAACGAGCCATCCATCATCGTCGGTGATATGAATTTACGTATGCAAAACCTTGGCCACAGCAGGAACTCTGGCCTCGGCAACATCATTAAAAAAGCAACGAATGACGGTATCTGCTCGCTGAAACATGCCAATGCACCATCTAGACCTTTCAGCCAAGGTAACACCATCCTGGACCTGGCTATAATAACCCACCAACAACTAGAAGCGCAGGCCAAACAGGTAGAGAGCGTAGGCTCGGATCACCTGCCTTGGCTGCTAACGGTGAAGATCGAACATAATATAGAGAAACACCTATTCCGTAACACAAAGAAAATCTATGAGGATGAGAAACTGAGAGCAGCATACCAACAGACATTGTGGGAAGGTCTCTGCAATCTTAAAGAAATCACAACTGAAGCCGATTGTGAGAATTATGTTGAAGTAATGGAAAACGCCGTTGTCGCAGCCCTAGACACTCACGCACCCTTGAAAAATTCAACAAGACAGGAACGACTACCACAGGAAATAAACGATAAGATAGATTTTCGGAACAAACTAAAACAAATTGTATGGCAAGCGAGATACTGCAGCCCCAGACTTCTACGCGAAACACGCGCTCTTTACAACCACGCGAAGAGGGAATCTGAAAAAGTTCTCAAAGAATACTCCGAAAAGGGCTGGCTCAACAAACTACAAGATACTCGGGACAACAGGTCACAAATGTGGCGCATCCAACGAAATATGAAGAAGCCTATTGACAAACTACCAAACATCACGGGATGCAGTACAGAGATGGAAACAATCGACAAGCTCACCGACACAGCCATAGTTAAAGACGCTAAAATAGCGAAAGATGATGAGGAGACTGAAAAGACGATACCGTTCCAACCGCTTGACGCAACGTCAAAAAAAGAAGTCCAACTTGCACTGAGCAGATTTAAAAACAAAAAAGCCCCGGGGCCAGACGGAATAAAAGCAGACGCACTCAAACTGGGGGGAGAAGTCTTCATCGAGGCATTTGTGCCTCTTGCTAACTTTGTATTGTCCACAGGTTACTTCCCTAAGCGATGGAAAATCGGTGTGTGCATATTCCTCCACAAAGCCGGCAAAGATCACCGTCAAGCATCATCGTACCGCCCAATCACACTGCTCAATATTATGGGCAAGCTGTGTGAGCGACTGATCCTGAGCAGACTTACCGCTACGGTGAACCGGCTACAACCAAAGTTCCAGCACGGCTTCACAAGGGCAAGAGGCACAGCAACCCAGATTCTACGTACCGGAAAGATAATCACTGATGCGCTAGCCACGGAAAACAGCGTATCCATGATATCTACGGATCTGTCGAAGGCCTTCGACTCTATCAACCACAAGGGTTTGATAAAAAAACTTCAAAATCAAGATGTTTCCAACAATATCATTAAAATAATTGAGAACTACCTCGAAGGTAGACATCTGAGAGGTAGATTCAGAACCACCATAACCAAAGACAAGCCGATACTTCACGGCGTGCCCCAAGGCTCGATCCTGGGACCAATTATCTTCAATTTATACGTCCATGATATTTGGGATATACAAGACCACATCATAGGTCTCAAACTCTCACAGTATGCAGATGATCTCTGTATACTTAACAAAGACTCGAACCTAGAACACGCAACTATGCGTGCTGAATGGGCAACGGAAGCTATCGTCAACTATTACACGAGATGGGGGTTAAAGTGTAACATAGAGAAAACAGAATGTATCATGTTCTCGAAAAAGAAAAAATGCCGGCCAACGGTGAAACTGAAAGAACAGACGTTGCAGTATCAAAAGCAAATCAGATACCTCGGTGTCATCTTCGACAAACACATGAAGATGAATCAGCACACCGAAAAGGTCGTCAAAAAACTGAAACAGGTCAGAGGAGCCCTCGGTCCAATAATAGGATATAATGCGAAAACAGAACTACAAACGAAACTGGCCATCATTCAGGCCTGCATTCTACCGCTGATGGACTACGGTGTGGTGCAGCTACTCTCAAGGTATAGCGCAACAAACCTAAGCAAAATCGAACGCCAATATAGATTAGCACTGAAAAATGCCGCACAACTACCAAGACGAACACCCACGGAAGCGATCTGGGAGATGGCTGACATAGAAGCCTGGCACCTACGCGCTGAGGATCTTAATACAAAAATGTTAGCAAACATAGCTAAATTAGAAATAGAAGATCTTGAATCCCCTGGTGACGACTACCAAGCGCATGGCAAATTCAATCCCCTCAGGGTTAATCACAGACTAGGCGATATATTGTATGACCCTAACAAAAAAGGATACAAGCGATGGCCTACGGACAAAACGAAGACCCCGCGTCCCCTTAAAATAAAATAAATTATAATTATAGATTATATAAATTAAAATAAAATAAATAAATAATAAGTACACAACATAAATAAAACACGTAATCTGTTTGTATATTTTCACATATTGCGAATAAAAAGAACACAGCAAACATAGATCCATTAGGACATAAGTTAGCTGACCCAACTCTGCACGGCCCACCGGCCACGGAGACATTCTGTAATACACAAAGTAGGCAAATATACGTTATTCTGATTCTGATTCTGATACAGTGAAGAAGTAAATATCACTTTTGGTATTCCCAAAGGAAGTGTGATAGGCCCAACGCTCTTCCTTATTTATATCAACGAGCTGTGTAACCTTCAAAATGATAGTGGAAAAATTTTTTCTACGCGGATGACACGCCTGTGGTTTACTTTGGTGAAGCTTGGGAAACCGTTTGCTATAAAGCGGAGCATGGTCTAGCTGTTATAGTTAACTGGTTAATGGCTAACCTTCTTACTATAAATTTTCACAAAACTCACTATATTTGTTTTTCACCTAGTCAGCGATCGAAGCCTGATGCTAATTGCATGATTAGAATACATGAGTGTGCAAATAATTTTGATCTTAACCACGGTGATAAGACCTGTGATTGACAGGCTATACAACAGGTAACATCCACAAAATACTTAGGCATTATTATTGACGATCGTCTATCATGGCATTCCCATATCGAATCTGTTGTCAACCGCGTAAGAAAATTAATATGGACCATTAAAACTCTGCGGTATGTCATGTCCTCAGAACTAATCAATACTGTGTACACGGATTTAGCACAGTCTGTAATCACATACTACATACCCGTCTGGGGTGGCGCAAACAAAATAAAACTGCTAGAACTAGAGAGAGCACAGCGTTTGCTTATAAAAGTAATGTATTTAAAACCATATAGATACCCTGCAAATGATTTATATAAAATAAGCGGATTACTAACAATAAGGAAATTGTATATCATAAACATAATACTAACCCTACATAAATCTATACCTTTTAATCCTAATAGTCAAGGCAGAAGACGCAGAGATATTGTGGCTCACTCTCCAAGGATTAGTTTTGAATTCGCGAGACGACAATACAGAAGTCAATCGATTTATATTTATAATAAAATACATGCAATAGTAAAATTTCAGTCTAAAGTCCGATATGTATGAAAAAAAGATATAACCGATTGGCTGAAACCTCTATCATATGAGGAAACTGAGTTAATTTTAACCAGAGTGTGCTAAATACATATAATTACTCACGCGCGTACACACAAACACACATACACACACACACACACACACACACAATACTGCAACCGGGCGCGTCTCCTCGTGCGGATAGGAGGATGCTCGCTATTCATTTGAATAGAGGGTAGGAGTGAAATAAAATAGCTCCCGCGGACAAAACACCCCCAAATGAAAGGTGTTATGAGTACCGTGCCCGTGAATTTGGCGTCGGGGTAGTGACGTCGTTAACGGTTCCCCTGGGGTACCAGGTCCCCCCCAGGTGTATTTTGTGGCCTTGCTTCAACAACCGGGGCTCTGTTGGAGTTGACCGATAATTCCCTAGGTTCTCGTGGGAACAGAATGGAGAAAGTTAAAACAAGAACAAAAAAAAAACCAAACAAGGAAGAGGTAGAAGGTAGCAACGGGCATCATGCCCAACAAGAAGCCTTAAACGTAAATGCTGATACGCAGAAGACGCAAGCATGGGAACATCTTGGTAAGCTCATTAGTGAACTTCACGAGTTTGTCCGACCAAGAATCAACGTGCACAAGGAGATTAAAGCTAGGGTAGCTAACATTGGGAGTGCCTTCAAGAGACTAAGAGCACTGGAGAACACACATCAGACTCATAACACCTCGGCACCCCCAGTTGTGAACCCACCACCTACACCCCGCAGAAGAACCATCACAGAAACGACGACCATAGTTGACACTGAGGTAGAAACTGACAGTGAAACAGTTTCTGGGGACAAACGCGAAATCCCAACAATTCAAAGGCAATAGCGACCATCACCAGAATTGTCAAGTAAAAACAAGAAGAAGAATGAGACAGGACCAACTCTACTCGTGAAGAAATCAGCCAAACCCCCAGACAATAAGAAGATAACGGATGATTGGCAAGTAGTAATATCCAAGCCGGAAAAGAAGCTGCAATTCAAGAAGACAGTGAATAGACCCAATGCACTGATCGTTCGCTTGAAAGAAAAGCAAAAATATGCTGAGGTACTCAGTCGGGTGAAGAAAGATGTCTCAGACGATCATGCCCGGGCCTCGGTTGATAAGATTCGCAGGACAGCTACTGGAGACTTACTGATTATCCTCACAAAAGATAACACGGATAGAGGCTATGGCCTGCAAAAAGCTATCAACGATGACTGTAGCATCTTCTCCAACGATATCGTTGGAGAAGATGCTACAGTCATCAACAAGGGACCGCAAGAAGATCTCGAAATTCGCGACCTCGATGAGACTACAACAAAGAAGGAAATCCTTGAAGCACTCCAAAAATTAACTGACGAAAGAGATAAAATCTCGCTAGATGCCATCAGGTCACTACGGAAGGCTTACGGAGGTACCCAGATGGCATTAGTGACATTGGAAACACAAGTAGCGCAGAAAGCTCTAGGAGGAAATGGAAAGATTAGGATTGGCTGGGTTAATTGTCGGATACGGACAGTACATAGACTCACCAAGTGCTTTAGGTGTTGGCACTGGACATCTTGCCATTAAGTGTAAAAGTGACGTAGATCGATCTCATTGCTGCGCCAAGTGTGGAGAAGAAGGCCACAAAACTGCTACATGCAAAAAGGACGCTCTCTGCACTCTCTGCGTCGAAAAAGGCAATACGTAGGAGAACTGTGTTCATATTGCCGGAAGCAGCAAATGCCTGGTCTATAAAGAGGCACTCCAGAAGGTACAGAAAAGACGAATATGAAAATACTGCAGCTCAATCTCAATCATTGTGAGGCTGCGCATGACTTGCTAATGCAAACCGTGCGTGAACTGAAACCAGATATTACACTGATTTCGGAGCCATATAGACACCTTACCAACAAGCTCTGGGAAACGGATAACACTAATAAAGTCGTTATATGGTCTTGTGGGACGTGCTCGTTCCAGAGTGTTAAGAGCACAGAAGCAGGTTTTGTGGTAGCAAAGCTGGAAGGGATGTACTTCTATAGTTGTTATGCTCCACCTAGCCTCGAAAACGATGATTTCTTGGACTTTTTGGACCGACTAACAGAAGATGCAAAGCAGCACTCCCATGTGGCAATCGCCGGAGACTTTAACTCTTGGGCTGTAGATTGGGGCAGCAAGGAGATTAATACACGAGGAAGAGCTGTGCTGGAAGCCATGTCTACATTAGATGTGGTCCTGCTCAATACTGGCGTCAAACCAACATTTATTAGAGGTGAAGCAACTTCCATAATTGACCTAACATTTGTCAGCAGCAGCCTTGTTAGGAGGAATCATTCCTGGAAGGTGTTGGACCTATACACAGCCAGTGATCACTGCGCTATACTATGGGAACTATCCACTGAACAAAACACTAGAAAAGTGCATAGGAAAACAAATGCCATAGGCTGGAAGGCAAGCGCTTTTGATCCTGATGCCTCTAATACAGTTCTGGATGGCAATCTAACCAGCGATGGAAATGCTACCAAAAAGGCAAATGAGATGATAAGGAGACTTACGGAAGCTTGTAACGCTAGTATGCCCCGAAAACGTGGAATAAACCAGCTTCCACCAGTATACTGGTGGAATGATCACATAGCTGCCCTCCGCAAAGAGTGCCTTACTGCAAGGAGAGCATCACAACGCAGCCGTAATAGACCAAATAATGAGGAACTGGTGGCAGAGTACAAAAACGTACGACGAATATTAAAGAAAACCATCAAAGATAGCAAAAGACAATGCTGGAGCGAGCTAATCGATGAGGTAGAGTCCGATCCGTGGGGCAGACCATACAAAGTTGTTATGACCCACTTGAGATATCAGCCAATGTCAATACACCACATGCCCTAAACTTCTAGAAAAGATTGTAACTACGCTTTTTCCACAACAACCGAAATTACAATACCTGACAGAGCAGTACGAGTTAGAAGAAATACCGCCAATCACAGAAAAACAGTTGAAGGCGGCAAGTAATAGAGTGAAAAACACAAAAACACCAGGACTGGATGGAATCCCAAACATCTGCCTTAAAGAAGCTATTAAAGCAGAATAGCAGAAAGCTATTAAAGCAAATTCATTATTCTTGGAGGTTTACCATGCATGCTTTAAAGAAGGCATCTTTCCTCTGAAGTGGAAGCAACAGAGATTAGTACTTCTCCCTAAGGGGAAGAAACCACCAGAAGATCCATCATCCTACCGTCCTCTCTGCATGTTGGATACAGCGGGAAAATACTAGAAAACATGATTCGCGGAAGGATTGAAGCAATAGTCGAACCACAGCTTGCCAGCAATCAATACGGCTTCAGAAAAGGACGCTCCACCTTGGATGCAATTGACCTCGTTGTTAATACAGCAAAGGATGCAATAGCAGGGACCAGATGGAAGGGAGGCACGAAGAAGTACTGCTTGGTGGCAACGCTAGATAACAAAAACGCGTTCAACTCCGCAAAGTGGGACTGCATTATGAGAGCACTCGCTGAAATGAGTGTGCCAAGATACCTACGGTGGACAGTAGCAAGCTACTTTAGCGATAGGATTCTGAGATATGACACGGCCGCCGGCTCGAAACAATACAAGGTCACGGGAGGAGTTTTGTGTTTCCTCAGGGATCTGTTTTGGGCCCCTTACTTTGGAATATTATGTACGACGGACTGCTCAAACTAGTATTGCCAAAGGAAGTCAACCTCATAGCATATGCAGATGACGTGGCAGTGGTGATAGTTGCAAAACATCTTGAACAGATAAAATTAGCATTTGACACCACCTTTGAGACAATCAGCCAGTGGATGAACTCAGTCGGTTTGAAATTAGCAGAGCACAAGACGGAGGCAGTTCTCATTACTAGCAGGAAGCAGGTAGAAACCATCACATTACGAGTTGGAGCGCACGAAATAACATCTCAACCGTTCATTCGCTCTCTGGGAGTAATGATCGATGCCCGCCTTAATTTCAAGCAGCAGGCGGCGCACGTAAGTGCCAAAGCGTCGATTGTAAGAGCGACCCTAGCACGCCTGATGCCTAATGTGGGAGGCCCGAAGCAAAAGAGGAGGTCACTACTATCAACAGTGGTCACGTCTGTACTAACTTATGGAATCACGATATGGTCTGATACACTTCAGATACAGGAGTCAAGGAGGAAAGTCATGCCAGTATATCGACTGAGTGCGTTGAGAGTGGCCAGCGCTTTCCGTACAGTGTCTGAAGACGCAGTGTGCATTATCGCCGGGATGCTACCAATTGAAATTCTTGCTGAAGAACGCAAAGCCCTTCGCCGGCGCAGAGGATCCAGTTACAATCAAATAAAAACTGAGGAACGCCAAAATAGCATACGACGATGGCAAACCAAATGGGATAACTCAAGAAATGGCAGATGGACATTGCGTCTTATTCCAAATGTAGATGTTTGGCTAAGCCGCAGTCATGGAGAGGTTAACTACTACCTGACGCAACTGATCTCAGGGCATGGGTGCTTCCGAGAATATCTGTTTAAATACAAACACGATACTTCGCCTGAATGTCCAGACTGCCCCGGCGTAAATGAAGATGCTGAGCACGTGTTTTTTGAGTGTCCTCGCTTCGAACCGCTACGTAGTAAATTAGAAGCAGTACTGAAACATAAAATTAAGCCGGAGTGCCTAATAAGATATATGCTGTCGCCCGATGAAGCCTGGGAGGCGACGAGTTCTTTTGCGACGGAAATCTTGCAAACACTCCGTCGCATAGAGCGGAATAGGGCTCTAAGCCGTGAAACTATAATTACAAATGAAGCCTTGACTTCAAGCACATGAGGAAGCAGTATAGCTAGACCCTCCCTCCGGGAAGTAATGTTTAGCGGCAGTCCCGCGGAGGATAAAGAGGCCGATGGCAGAGGATTGGTTTTTAGTCGGTAGGGATAGAATTCGAGTCCGACATACCAGACACAACATCCAGATCTGATGATACGCAAAAAGTATTTTCCGAACCGCTGAAAAAAAAAAAAGACACACACACACACAATCACATACATACTATCTTTATTATTAATTATTTCCTTTAAGAATTTGCATGCTCCTTTTCAATCATATTGTGTTCTTTGTCAATTAATAACTCATAAAATTGTCTTATCATTGTTACTGTAAAATAAAAGGGAAGTTACGAGTTGGCCCCAACACAAATATTTTAAATTACTTACTGGGGCTGCCTCAATGTATGAAATATTTTGTAATTTTGAAAAGACTAATAAATTATTATTATTATTATGTACTCTCTGAAAGACCTTGTTTTGATAAGGAGTCCCACTCAAATAAATTCATTGAAACAATTAAAAAAAAATACCAAACAAGGGTGAACCTAGGTAAATACCTATTTATTAATATTTCCATAAGGTTCGCTATGCCTGCCTATGAATAAATTAAAATAGTGCTGACAGCCATTTACGATCCTACCAAATGTAAATCAAAAGAAGTCCTTTTTCAAATACGGAATTTCAATGCAAAAATGGCACAGATTATAAAAATATGTAGGTCAAGTATGAAATTCGTGACGCATAAACTGTTTTGTAGTCTGACTCGATATGAATACATTTGCGCTGCTCGGATTCAGGAAGCTAGTATTGACGTTTGTACGTAAACGATGTACGTAACGATGGAAGCATAATTCATAGAGCATACCTAGAGGTGCAGACCCGTTCATGAATTATTTTGCTCTTTCAGTTACGTCTGTGTCGTCACCTTGTCCCGCCATTTTGTTAGTTTAGTTAGGTAATAAGATTGTGGAAATAATTTTATGTAATAAATTATATGTTTGTTCTTGTTCACTATGTAGAAAATCAATAGAGTTTAACTCTGTTTTGCACTGTTGCAAAAATACGAAAAGAGAGGTACGTGGTAAATATCACGAAATACATTGTAAAGCAGGCCGCACACCAGCGCCACATGCTACACGCATCGAACATTTACGTCGCCACAATCATTGCGCTACTATTCAGCTTACTACAAATGTATTGTATATGCGCACATTGGAAGCACAGTTATAGCGTGCGTGGCACTGCTTTGAGAATGTTGACATCATCGTCTGATGACAACGATTTCTTGATGTGGCGATTAATGAGAAAAGAAAGACATTATTGGGTTCATCCATTTAATCAAGATTGTACAATTTACGGGAATTTCAAAATTTCGTAAGAATTACAATCCGATGAAGAAAAGTGCCACATATATTTATCGAATGTTCTTTTCATTGAATTTTTCGCCAATCTTCTGTTACTATAATCAGGTTATACTTGCATCTTCAGCGGAGGAGTTGCAGGAGATGGTAACAATCATGCATGGTGCGTTAGAGAGGAAAGGAATGAAAGTGAATGTAAGTAAAACGAAAGTTATGGTTGTTGAAAAGGAGGAATGCGTTACGGCTTGTAATGTTTTGATCAATGGACAGCGAGTGGAACAAGTGAATGAGTTTGTTTATTTGGGTACGTTGTTTACAAGAGATGGTAAGAATGAAAAAGATATTGAAAGAAGAGCATTAAGCAGGTAATAGTGTGAATGGAGCTCTGAAGGCGTTTATGAACAGTCAAAACGTGTCCAAAAAGGCGCGTTTGGCTGTGCATAGAGGGGTGTTAGTGCCTATCCTTATGTATGGTAGTGAATGTTGAGTATGGCAGAAGAGACTTGAAAGTAGAATAAATGCTGTAGAAATGGGAGCACTGAGAAGTATGTGTGGTGTGTCTTTGACCGACAGAGTAAAGAATTGTGTGATGAGAGTGGTGTGGGGTAAAAGAAGATGTAGTGACAAGCATCGAGAAAGGCATGTTAAGATGGTTTGGGCACATGGAGTGGATGGATGACGAAGGACTGACAAAGAAGATATATAAGGCAAGTGTGAATGGGACAGGACGAAGGGGAAGACCTAGGCGGACGTTCTCTGTCCAGATTAGAGACATCCTAAAAAAAGGACAGGTCAGAAGTACCCTAAACAGAAGAGCATGCATGAGAAACTTGATGGGAGTGAATGAAGCAAGAGAGGTATGTCAGGATCGTTGCAAATGGCGTTCCGTAGTCTCTGCCTACCCCTCTGGGAAACAGGCGTGAGTCTATGTATGTATGTATAATCATTGAGCTTATGATTGTATAATATAGGGATTTTTTCAACCTCTGCAATAAACTCAACGTGAAATTCAATGTTGTCTTTCATTTTTGCATACCAACGCGACACAAAAAACGACCGTGTTCGATCTTGAATTCGTGTAGCGCGGACAACGTCTCGCTACAAAGTGAGCCCGCTACAAATGTTTCCTCGGTGTGCGTGCTCACGAACAAATATATGGAGGCGTTAAATGTATCGCGTTTCAAATGTGGCGCTGCAATTATCGAGTTACAAATGTATGCCTGGTGTGGGGCCTGCTTTAGACCTAGAAAACAACAGTGAGAGAAATAGAAGTTTTTATTACATACATACATACATGCATACATATCGTCACGCCTTTTATCCCCGAAGGGGTAGGCAGAGGTGTATTTCTACACCCACTTTTCGCCAGATATACTTTAGTCCCACGTAATAAGGGGCGAGCCTATTGCCGTACCGGGCACATTTCCAGACTCCGTGCTGCTACTGAGAATTTCGTGACAGAAAAACCCAATAACACTGCCCGACCCAGGAATCGAACCCGGGACCTCCCGATCCCACGCGCACATTTATGCCGCGAGACCAACGAGGCAGTCGTATAGGGTTTGATGTCGAGTTTTCCGTCTCTACGCAAAGATGGTATTTGCATCGTGTTATCCCTTAGTCGCCTCTTACGACACCCACGGGAAGATAGGGGGGTGGTGACACTTGTATTCTATGCCGTCAACCACACGGCTGAGTTTTTATTATTCTCTTTAAATCTCTTGCGTTACTGACTAATTCACAGACAAGCAATACGTACAGCTGGATCGACTGGGTGCAAGAAGCTGAAAGTATATATTCGTTGGGGATCGTATGAGTGCACTAAGAATGGCTTTCTCGAACTTCGCACAGCACCGCGCAGATTAAATAACAGAAACATAATATGCGTAGCGTAGAGCATAGCTGTGGGCATCCTCTAATAGTCTCTTTATAAAAAGCTTTCGATACCAACTTGTCTAACGTGTTAGAGACATGCTAAGCATCAGACTGTAAGCAGATGCATTGTAAAGAACAATGTCTAAAACTTATATTGTAATTTACTAGTTTACTCCAAGGTGCAAGGTGTACGCTCAAGATCCCTTGTTACCAAGTTCTTCGGGAGATAATTGTGATAATATTGTAAAATGGACGACGCTGAATTTTAATAGGTTCAGCTAAAGAGTTGAGATGGGTCCAAAACACTGCCGTACATATTGCATATTGATCAACTTTGTAACAACTTGATAACTTAATTTACCTATTTATCATTCACAGAGGGTACATTTGTGTAGCAGTTACTTGAATGTTTAAATATGAATGCGATAGTGCTGGTTTAGTCTTTATATACACAGTGGCACGATTAGGGGCAGACCAAAATTAGGAATATATATAAACTTTTATTTAAAAGACTGGCAAGTTCTGATATTTTTTTACTTAATGGGCAGAAAATAGAACCTTAGATGATAGTAATTAGTTTCCTCCATTTTATTTATTTTCTCGAACTACACATTTTTGCGACTTGTTCGAGTCAATTATAAAGTTCAAAAAATAATATTTACAGCCAAATGCCCTAACAGATTTTATCGATACCGATAAGTAAACTTATTTTTTCATAATTTTCTCTTGTTTTTGGTAATGGAGAAGAGCTGCTATGTCCAGCAACGGAGGACAGCAGGGCAGTGGACCTCTACGAGTATCTGCTGATATGATGAAGGAAGAAATTCAAAAAATTCAAAATTCTTTATTGCATGATAAACCTATACAGATGACAAATAATAAATAATTATTGATTTTAGGTTATTGTTAGCAGTATATCCGTACCTTCTGAACTAGTTTAGACTCTGACTCAGAAGGTAGGAAATTTGCACAACTTTATTGGATTATCACTCTTTTATATTTGCAACTAGCTGACCCGGCGAACTCCGTACCGCCTTTTTAAGAACAAAGTTACCAAAGACATCAGTGCTCAATCTCAGATCTTCACAGCCTATAAGGAACAAATAAACAATCATTAATGTTTATCATGTTGGGTATGGAATATTATATCCCATCCACTGACGTCTCCAGCAGCAGCGGATTACGGCCCTGGTTCGATCGCGAGTGCGCCGATGCTGTTAAACAAAAACAGTCGGCTAACCGCGCTTGGATCAGGGCTCGGTGTCGTCGCGATCCGAATGTCCATCTCATCAAGGCAGCCTATAATAGAGCCACCAAGGTCTGCAAGAGGACATACATAAGAGCGGATGCACAGCGCATTGCACGGTTTGGTCAAGAACTCTTGTCGCACCCCACGGGCAGCCGGGGATACTGGCGATTGGCCAAAGCCGTGCAATCTAATTTCTGCCAGCCTTCTCTGCCGCCGTTGCGTACCCTGATGGATCACTGGCCCATGGGCCGCAAGAGAAAGCTGACCTGCTTGTCAATCTCTTTGCGGCCAACTCCCGAATCGATGATCGTAGTGCGCAGCCGCCTTCGATTCCCTACTGCGGCCACTCCATGCCTGATATTAAAATCAGGCAATGCGATGTTCGCGCGACACTGCGAGCTCTCGATGTCCGGAAAGCCAGTGGACCTGACGGAATTCCAGCGGTTGTGCTTAGGAAATGCGCAGCCGAGTTGTCTCCAATGCTTACACGCCTGTATCGCCTATCATATGCCTCTGGCGTAGTGCCGCAGGCTTGAAAAGTGGCGAACGTACAACCGATTCCCTACAAAGGGGATCCTTCTGATCCGGGCAACTATCGACCCATTGCTATCACCCCTATCCTCTGCAAGGTGTTTGAACGACTAATCAACAACCAACTCGTTCGCTACCTAGAAGATCACTCTCTCATCAGTGATCGTCAGTATGGCTTCAGACCGAACCGATCAACGGGTGATCTTCTAGCGTATGTCACTCACCTTTTGGGTGAGGCAATGGACAGGCATAGGGAGTCGTTGGCTATTAGTCTTGACATCTCCAAAGCCTTCGATAGAGTCTGGCATCGTGCGCTTCTTTCCAAGCTTCCAGCCTACGGCTTGCCGCCTCGATTGTGCAACTGGGTTGACAGCTTCCTGAATGAGCGCCGTATACGAGTCCTTTGTGACGGTGAATCATCGAAGTTTCTCCAGGTGAATGCTGATGTGCCTCAGGGGTCCGTGTTATCGCCCACGCTTTTTCTTCTGCATATCAATGATATGCTCACTTTTGGGGGCATACATTGCTATGCAGATGACAGTACTTTACATGGGCGATATCTCGGACACCCTGCGGCTAAGCAAGCCGATACTGAGGAGTATAGGCGAACACTTGTTGCTGAGCTTGACCGGGTTCTGAATTGCATCTCGCATTGGGTTGATGAGAACCTGGTCGAGTTCAACGCCAAGAAAACACAGGTGTGCGCATTCTCAGCCAAGGTTTTGTTATTCCTTCCCCATCCCTATCTTCTGGACACTCCACTACCGATTCAAGACAGCCTCAATATCCTAGGTATGGACATACGCAGAAATCTCAACCAGAAGAACTACATCGAGGGTTTCATCAAATCCGCATCTCGAAAACTCGGAGTCCTGAACAAGGTGAGGAGGTTTTTCACGCCGGAGCAGTTGTGTCTGTTATACAAGACCCAGGTTCGCTCCTGCGTTGAATACTGCTCTCACCTTTGGAATGGCTTCGCTCAGTACTTATTGGACGCCTTCGATAGGTTGCAGCGGCGTGCTGTACGTATCATCGGGGATCCAGAGGCCACTAAGACTCTTGAGTCACTGCAATTACGCAGAGACGTGGCCTCAATGGCTGTCTTCTACCGTAGCTATCACGGTGAGTGCTCCGATGAGCTCTTTCAACTAATCCCACCCTCTCCTTTCCTATCCCGAACGACACGTGCTGGGTTGAGGTGCCACTCTTACACGGTAGAACAGATACCGTCACGCACTAAACGGTTCGGCGCCTCTTATCTCTGCCGTACCATTAAGATGTGGAACTCTTTACCAGTCCACGTGTTTCCCTCCACTTATGATCCCGGGTCCTTTAAGCGGGGCGTGAAAAAGCTTTACTCAAGGCCGTCAATGTGAGGGCCATCATGCCATAACGCCATGCTGGCTGCTGGGATGATGGCCATCACTATGGGACTTCACTGACTGCTTAACATCAGGCAGCATGGAGTCAATTTGATCGGCAGAAATAAAAAATAAAAAAATAAATCAAAGGTGACCCAGCAAGAGTACTTTTGCCATATTAATTATTTTAGGGCATTTCTAGGGTAGAAAATAGTCATAAGTAGAGTTTCCACCGTAGTCAACAAAAAAGGGGTACAAAATAATAATATAATAATAATAATAATAACCCCTCTGGGCAGCCGTTATCTCATCATGAGACTAACGCAATCTCGGAGGGCAGAGTAACAGCTTTCAAACATCACCTTCATCGTGTAATATAAACAAAAAATGTATTACAAGATGAAAAGAAAGCTTACAACCGCAGGGCAACTTTGTGGCGAGCTGAATGTGTATGGCGACACTGCGGTCCCGAATGCTTCAGAGGGTCGGTCAGGGCCTCGTCTCCGGCTTGCCTTTATTGGCTGGCCGGAGTGGATTTCCAAGAGTGCCCGCAGGACTCTCAACTCTGGCTTGCCTTGGTCGGCCGGCCAGAGGGAAGCCGCAAGAGCTATTAGCTCGGGGGTGGAAGTGTCATTCTCAAGGGCGTAACTACGGGGAAACCCGCTCCGGGCCTCCGTTGTCACGAGGCCCGCGATGGCGAAACCGGTGCCGCACCGCTCGACACCCCTAGCCACTCGCACCAGTGTTGCCCTCTGGCTGCCTTTATGGCAGAGTTTGTTTGCTTTGGGCGGCTGTTTAGAGAGGGCCCATCTAGTGAGTTGGCGAGTCACCACCTGCCACGCGGACGGATGCTATAGGAGTATCAATGGCAGGTGCCGTTTTTTATCCATAGTATCATTATTACCATTCCATTTAACACCCATCCCAATAAACCAGTGAATTAGACTCCACATCATTGCAATAGTCCTACATTTGCTGCGGCTAGTCCATAGCTGTACTCAGTAGTGCAGTTGTGGAGGCTCCGCGGCATGTGTACCATCCCATTTTAGATTAAAGTTCTCTACGGGCCTCTGCACATTGGATCCATATCCCCGTGTAAGCCTCCCAAAGGACCGGTTATTCTTCTAACACCATGTTAGAAGAATAGCCGTGAAAAAGAGACACATAATAATAATAGCGACCTGACCCACGTGTGGATGATGGAAGTCGGCCAGATGATGCGAATACGATTGAATTTTAGCATATGGTCGACTCCCATCAGCCATACGGAAGATGACTGGATTAGAGATGTTAAACGATCATGTGAGGCAATACCTCACATGGAGCCCGTAGCCATTGACACCACAGATGTATATTGTGCAGTCCGTCAGTTAGCCAACTGGAAATCGGCAGGACCGGACGGGCTGCACAATTTCTGGTTAAAATGGCTACGCAGTGCACATGCTCGTTTGGCTTCTCAATTTCAGTCATCTCTGGATTCAGGGTCGCTGCCTATTTTTATGACAACTGGCGTAACTCATCTGCTCTTTAAGGCTGGTAGTACCACGGAGCCTACGAACTATAGGCCTATAACTTGCCTGCCTACAATGTATAAAGTTTTTACATCCATTTTGAGAACGAAATTAGAAGCACATATATTTAGAAATAACATCTTATCTGTATCTCAAAATGGATGTAGAAGCGGGGCCCGTGGTACTAAAGAGCTACTCTTTATTGACATGACCATAAGCCAACAGGTTCGCCGTAGTCGAAAGAATCTGGCGACATGCTGGATAGACTATAAGAAGGCCTATGACTCTTTGCCACATACGTGGCTCTTGAGGGTGCTGGAGTTGTACAAAGTTGATGCAACTCTATGCGCCCTCTTGAAGGCATGTATGGGGCAGTGGAGTACGGTGCTTCGCTATCCAGGATGTCGACAGCCTTGCGGGTATGGCGTACCTATAAGGATCAAGCGGGGTATTTTCCAAGGCGACAGTTTGAGTCCACTATGGTTTTGCCTAGCACTGAACCCACTGAGCACTTTACTCGAAAGTTCAGGGCTAGGCTATAGATTGCAGAGTAGAGGTCAAGTTATTTCTCACCTCCTTTGGCCGCCTGAAGAAAGTCTTAAAAAGCTTTCTATCGGGGGGGAAATAAGGTGCGTGCCTGTAACGGTTGGGCCATGCCAGTCTTAATATACTCCTTCGGCATACTCAGATGGACTCAGAATTGGACGCCTTGGGTAGGAAAGTTCGTTGTCTACTTACGATTTTCTGAGTTGTCTGATTCGTCAGTGATGAGATCGTACATCCCGCGGAAGTGCGAGGGTCGTGGCTTCTTAAGTGCCAAGACCCTCCACAATCGCGAGGTGTGCAATCTCAGGGAATACTTTCTCCACACTGCCGTGGACAACGGACTTACGCCGCTGGGTCTGGCCAAAGAGAACTGGCGCAAACCTGCCGTACTTGGTGTAGAGGAGCGCAGGGAGGTATGGAGGGGCAAAGAGCTGCATGGACGATTTTACCGGGCCTCGCATGGGCCCGATGTAGATTTTCCAGATTCGGTGTCCTGGCTGCGTTTCGGCGGTCTTTTCGCCGAAACAGAAGGTTTTGTATTTGCAATTATGGACGAAGTTATCATGACGAACAACTACCGGAAGTATATTCTGAGGGATGGGACGGTCGACATATGTCGGGCATGTCACCAGCCTGGTGAATCGCTCAGACATATAGTATCCGGTTGTTCTCGTCTTGCCAACGGCGAATATTTGCATAGGCACAACCAAGTAGCCAGGATTGTCCATCAGCAACTTGCCTTAAAGTACCAACTTGTCGACTCCGAAATACCGTACTACAGATATGTGCCCGACCCAGTTCTTGAAAATGGTCGTGCTACTCTGTACTGGGATCGGTCTATCATTACTGACAAAACTATTGCGGCTAACAAGCCGGACATAGTGGTGATAGACCGATTAGAGCGCCTTGCAATGATCATCGACGTCACCATACCCCATGACGAGAATCTCGTGAAAGCCGAAAAAGATAAACAAATTAAGTATTTGGACCTGGCTCACGAGATTGTCGACATGTGGGATGTTGACTCGGCGATCATTGTACCGATAGTCGTGACCGTAAATGGTCTTATTGCCAAGAGCCTCGACCACCACCTCAAGAGGCTCTCGTTAGACGGCTGGATCAAGTCCTCTATACAGAAGGCAGTATTGCTGGACACGACACGCATCGTTCGGAGGTTCCTCTCTCTGGAGCCCTAACCACCGGTAGCTTGGTCCCTGTGCCCGATGCCGGTGGGTCTCCGTGGTCCTGTTTTATATGGTAATTTTTTTTTTTTGTTTAGTGATTTAATTATATAAAATAAGATTAATGAGAATGAAAATAAAAAAAGAGGAATAATAATAATAATTTATTTTCAGACTGGGTTGTCCATAAAGTGTTAGTAATACGAATTCGACGACCGGTTGGCGCAGCGGGAGTGTAAGCGACTGTTACGCCGAAGGTCGCGGGTTCGATTCCCGCTCAAGTCAAACATTTGTGTGCATGAACATGGATGTTTGTCTTGGTCTGGGTGTTTCTATGTATAATATGTACATATGTATTTACAAAAAATAAAGTATATAAATGTTTATCCATTATCTAGTACCCATAACACAAGCTCTGCTTAGCTCGGGACTAGATGGTGATGTGTGTATATGGTAGAATATTATATAGAATATTATATTATACAGTGCAACTTATAACTATGTTAAGTAGTAATACTTACATGAAAACAGAAAACAGATTATTTAAAATTAATCTATGTGTAGGCGAATCCAGTACCTCCAGATAGGACTCTCAATATGATCAGCAATGCTCCTCAGGTAGCTGTTAGGACTGTCCCTCACCCTGCGCATCAGCGATGCTGCTCTCTTTCTAATTATAGCATAGTAGCCATCAACATGTGAATCTGCAAACATCGCTGACGCACTGCAGTAGCGAGGCATTCCCATCAACATCCTGAAGGCATTCTTGTACTGTACTCTCAGAGCGCTCACAACCCGTTGCGTGCAGTTGGCCCACAGGCTGCAGGTATAAATGTTTGACAGTAGGCCCTAAACAATGTTGTTTTAACTGCCTTTGAACACTTAGCAAACCCGCGAGCCAGCATATTACAGCGAATCGCGAGCGCCCTGCTTTCCCGTTCCACATCCAGGTCATCAGTTAGGTTTTCATTTACAAATTTACAATATGTCCTAAATACACAAACTGAGTGACTCGTCTAAGGGCAACCCCCGCTCGTGTCACGGGCGGTACATATGAAAGATTAATTTGCCCCGCCCGAAACACCAGCAACTTACTTTTTTTGACGTTATACGTCAATCCATGTGATTCAGCATATGCCTCACACACACCCAGGAGCCTACGCAGGGAACTAATCGATGGGCTCAACAACACCATGTCATCGGCGTAACTAATGTTATTGACTATATTGCCGTCTATGGAGCAGCCTACACCGTTGTTGTTGTTGAGCTCACGAACCAGCTCCCGTACATATATATTAAATAACGTAGGAGAGCTCAGTCCCCCCTGCCTGCATAATAAATGTCTGCCTTCGTGCTCCAGTGGGATAACGTATGCGTCTGCTCATCGGGAGGTCCCGGATCGGGCAAAAGTTTCTGAGTTTTTCCGAATTCACAGTAGTAGCACGTAGTCCGGCATTGCCCGATAACGGCAATAGGCTTGCCCCTTTTACATAGAACCTAACATTCACAAGGCGAAATGTGGGTGTAATATTACACCTCTGCCAACCTCTTCAATACAGCTGCTATGAAATAAAACTTACTGTAAGAGTCATCTAGAGATATGTATGAATAAAATTACTTATGTGGCTATTAAAAAAGGGCGGGTTGATAATAGAAGGGTGAACATTTAGGGTTGTATGTATTTGTTAATGCTACGTCATAAAAAACTAATAATAACTACGTAATAAAAATAAAATGTTTTGGCCAAAAATTACATATTTTTGGGCGGACCTCCCTTATTACTAAGGGGCTTATAAATAGATTACGATTTACAGACCTGCCGAATATACATATAAAATTTTATACATATAGATTCAGCCGTTTCAGAGGAGTATTGTGACTAACATTGAAATGATTTTCTCTGACACTGGTATACGCCTGGCATTGATAACTGATCTAATGATATAATTAAATTACTAATATAGCCATTAAAAAGGGACTTGGTAATAAAAGGGTGAAAATTTACGATTGTATGTATTTTTTAAAGCCACATCTTACAAAAATTAAAATTAAAAAGAAAACCAAAATAATATTAGGTTGGTCACCATAACATAAGGGTTAAAAAAACACTGTGAAATGATTTTTCTGACACATAAACGCCTGACATGGATAACTCATCTGGTGATATGATTAAATTACTAATATGGGCATTAAAAATCGAGGTTGGTTGTAAAAGTTTGAAAATTAGGCGTTGTGTGTATTTTTTATGCCACATCAAAAAAGAAGTTGACCAAAAAAATTTTTAGGTTTGGACCGCCCTAATAACTTGGGGGTCTGAAAAATAGATTAAGACCGATTCTCAGACCCACCTTAAAACCCACCGATACAATTTTATACAAATCGGTCCAGCCTTATCGGAGGAGTATTAGGTATGACTAACACAACGAATTTTTCGACACCGGTATGCGCCTGGCGCTGATTACTGATCTGGCGATACGATTAAATTACTAATATGGCTATAAAAATAAAGCAGTTGGTGATTAAAAAGTGAAAATTAAGGGTAATATGTATTTTAATGCCACATTATAAACAAAATAAAATTAAAACAAAATGCCCAAAAAATAAAAAAATAAAATTTTGGGCTGGCCACCCTGACGATTAGTTACATACAAAATTTCATACAAATCGGTCCAGCAGTTTCGGAGGCGTATTTTAACTAACACTGTGACCTGTGACACGAGAATCTATATACAATAATACCAGTTTTATTTGTATATAATCTATAAAACTGTAGAGGTGAAAAATTCTGTACATAAAGATATTTTGACGAAAATTTGCTTAAAAATCTAGAAAAATGCTAAAAAGCAATACTTGATATTTTTCAGAATTTATGTCTGTCTGTCTGTCTTGCCCTATATTGCTAAAGATCTCTAAAATGTCGGAATTGATTTCAATAAAACTTACACTCATGTACAAAGGATGCTCAAACCTATAAGTTACATACTATAAGTTACATCACAATCGGTTGAGTGGTTTTCGGTGTACAGCTTGACCTCTCCTTTGTACGTAGTCCCAAACAAAACAGGGATCATCCAAAACTGGTTATATATGTGATGCCATCTATGATCATTATAAGTTTGTTAGTAAAAGTATAGTTAGTCTAAATAGGTACCTTCAAAGTGTTTTATGGCTATTTACCGACCGATAGAAGTCACTATTTTCAAATAATTTTCTAGCAAAATAAATGTTTCTTGCAAAAAAGACAATAATTATGTGTCCGGGTATCTTTATGTTATAAAAACATAATAGAGTATAATATTCGGCACTTTCATAAACAAAAAGTCTCTGTGTCAAAATTTATTACAATGTCCACTTAATTTAAACGGTCAATCTCATTTATTTCAAATTATTATGTTTATATAATAGTTATATAATCATTTCATTATTATTTATTTTAAATGATAAATACAATGACTACAGATCCTTTTTTCAATAAATTGTCGATTAGTCCATATTATTTTCTATCTGGGTCGGTTTGTATATGTAAACATAGATGGCGTTGAGCAAAGACGTCATTTTCTGAATGGCGGTGTTAAGATTCGCCGAGGGTTGATGAGGTTCTCGGATAATTTGCTTTCGTTGGATTATTTGGTTATATATTTGATGATGATGATACTTTTGAGTTTATGACTGTTGAATGTTATCGTGTTTCTTTGATTTCTTTCGTTCGTTCGTGTTCTGTTCTTCTACAGGTGTCTCATTATTCCCAATTTCCCACGTTTTTTTTTCACGTCACGTACGTGGGAATCTTTATTTTCTGTCAGCTTCCTTCTAGTAATTTATATACAGTCATGTACTGGTATGCATGTGAATAATGACTGTATATCAAAGCTAACCATATTTTTTTTATAGAAATTACTAGAAGGAAGCTGACAGAAAAGAACATGCCTGAGGAATAAGCAGAAATACTTAAACACTGCCTGACAACGGGCTATCTGTTATGGGACAAGAAATACTACATACAAGTAGACAGTGTAGCAATGGGCTCTCCAGTATCGCCCGTCGTTGCTGACATCTTCATGGAGGACTTCGAGGCGCGAGCCCTGCAGACTGCCAACATCACACTGAGGTTCTACAAGGACAAGCGGTATGTAGATGACACTTTCACAATTTTACCAACAGATAGTGTTAATGCTTTCCTAAACCATCTTAATTCTATTAATGACCAAATACAATTCACAATGGAATTAGAGGCAAACAATTCTTTAGCTTTCTTAGATGTACTTGTCATCAGGAATAAAAACAACTCATTAAGCCATACTGTGTATAGGAAAAAGACCCATACAAATAGGTATTTAAACGGTGAATCTCACCACCATCCTAAACAGTTAGCTACTGTAGGAATGTTTCTGTTTCAGAGAGCCCGCGGGATCTGTGACAAGAAAAACCTGGACGCTGAGCAAAGAACATGTCAGGCAAGTTCTGCAAGACAACAAGCTCCGACCGCCGCGCCACTGTCACAGATCCCAGAAGAAAGAAAAACCAGCCACAGTAGAAAGACAACCTGCTGTCCTCCCATACATTAAGGGCGTGACCGACAAAATTGGCTACATCTTGAAGCGTTGCACGCGACACAATGTATAAAATTAATAGAGTTTACTTTGTTTTGCATTGTTACGAAACCAGTGGTACGTGGTAAATATCCCGAAAAACATTGGAAGACTCAGGAAAAAACAGTGAGAAAAAGTATAAGTTTTTATTATTCTCTTTAAATCTCTTGCGTTACCGACTAATTCACATACAACGTACAGCTGGAACTACTGAGCGCAAGAAGCTGAAAGGTATATGTTCCTTGGGCATCGTAGGAGTACTAAGAATGGCTTTCTCGAAATTCGCACATTATCGCGCAGATTAAATTACAGAAACATAATATGCGTAGCGTAGAGCATAGCTGTGGGCATCCTCTAATAGTCTCTTTATAAAAAGCTTTCGATACCAACTTGTCTAACGTGTTAGAGACATGCTAAGCATCAGACTGTAAGCAGATGCGTTGTAAAGAACAAGGTCCAAAACTTATATTGTCATTTACTATAGTTGGTGCCACGAGAAGATAGACTTTTTGTAAACAAACATTCTGGGCTCAACAACCTTTTTTCAAACAGTTGTGTTTTAGATGTCATACTTTTTGAACAATCTTTTTTTTTCAATGCCTAATTATGTCACTATGTTTTTTAATTTATATTGTATAATTTTACTCAAATAAAAATATTTGATTTTGTGTTTGAATAGTTGAATGTTCATAAATTTGTCGATTTTTTTGTCGTATTACACATAATTTATTCTGTAAATTAAGGAAAAATAGATTACCATGTATGTTAATGATAGAGTACATACATGTTCCTCTATTATGGACATGTTTTTATAAATCATAGACAATAAATAATTTGCTCAAAGTAGCCTACCTATCCTAAAATATTAAATTATTGACCAACGATGAATAATATTACAGATAACTAGCTAGTCCATTGCACAAAATTCTAGGCATGGAGATTTTACGTTGTTTGTGAATGAAATCGTCAGAATGAACTTAAACAAAATCCATTAAAAGTTACGGTAGTCTGAAAACGCAATTTCTTTTTTAGGTATAAACATTTTTCTACGCGACTAATAGTTTGCCATCTACTATTCTGCACCCGCTTTTTCGATATGCCGGCAGCGGGAGGAGCGTTGCGATCGTATAAACTTGTATTTAACTTTACATTTACCCTTCTTGACAACTAAAAAATTTAAATTTCTCCTCTGATAAATGCATGTTAAGCCCAAGAATGTAACATTTCAATGAACTCCAAATGTTGACATTCTAGGCGTCAGTACCTCAAAACATTAAAAGATCCTGTTGACAGCGCATAATATCGATAAAAACGCCATCCATTGACATATTAGTTTCCAATGACAGGTAAATATGTACCGTTGCGCTCTAGGATGATGTATCTCTATGGATTTGACAAGCAAATAATAATACCGTGACAGACCGAGATAATGACATACAGAAATACATAAGAGTAAAAGAGACAAATATAGCATTTTTTGTCTTTGTCAGAGTTTTCGTTTTTTTTGTTGGTCACAACTGAATATTGTGACCAACAAACGTTTGAGCTCTCGATAATTTCCGCGAAAAATGGTGTTATTATTGTTATTAATCGTGAATGCTTAGTGAAAATATCATTGGTTCAGATTTATTATGGTGATTTGTTACATTTTAGGCTGTAAAAGCCATTTAGTGAGCGAAAATGTGAGAACATAACCATTTATTCGTAAGTACGATATTTTAGTTATAATATCTATTAATACATGAAAGTATTGATAGAATGAGACAAATAGCGTATCATTACATAAGAAAATAATTTCTAAATTACATCAATAAACCAAAAAATGCTATTTTATTATCACCGCGATTTTAGTATTACACAATCGAATTCAATAGGTCGTTAAATGTTGAGCTAGCCAAAAGTCATCGATACTTTTTAATTTTACAGCGTTAAATGATTTTTAGGGATACCACTGAAACGTTTGGGAAATTACCCAAATTTTGGGTAATTTGCCGTTACTTAGTTTCATATGTCTTAAAAAGGCCGTAGTAGTTCCTATTCACAAAAGCGGAACAAAAGGTCTCGTAACAAACTATAGGCCTATTTCGATATTACCTTCGATAGCCAAAGTCTTGGAAAAAATGGTAAATAATAGGCTCATGACTTATCTCGAAAACAATGCTCTCCTATCCGTCACCCAATTCGGTTTTAGACCTAAGTTGTCTACTGCTGATGCAGTACACCAGTTAACGAATTATGTCTCAGAAGAACTTGGAAAGAAAAAGCACGTCATTGGAATATTTCTTGACCTGGCAAAGGCCTATGATACAGTGTCTATTCCTAAACTCCTTAAAAAATTGGAAGCCATAGGCGTCAGAGGTAACCAATTAAACTTCTTTACTGAATACCTAAAGAACAGGCACCAATGTGTACGTATAGGCAACGTTATTAGTGCAGATATGAAAATGCCCCAATTCGGCATTCCCCAAGGAAGCACCCTCGCATCAACCCTCTTCCTGGTGTACATCAACGATCTCTGCAACCAAAATTTAGATCATGGCAAAATCATTGCATATGCTGATGATACCGCCATCCTGTTTTCCGCTGACACTGCTGAGGAGGTACATGAATTTGCACAACGGGGGTTTGACATAGTAAATAACTGGCTGAAATATAACCTATTGACCTTAAACGCTGAGAAAACCAATGTTATCAAATTTTCAATGCGGAAGTCTCAGACTACGACATATAATAATACATTACAAGCTCATTATTGTATTAACCCTGCACTTAACACATGCACTTGCCCTGCTGTTCGCTACACTACTAACATTAAGTACCTAGGAATCATTGTAGACGATTGCCTCTCCTTTAAACAACATATAAGTGCTCTTACATGTAGAATTCGTAAATTATTCCACGTTTTTAAAAAACTCCGTTGTATAGCTGATAATAAACTAATCATACGGGTATATCAGGCTCTATGTCAATCAGTTCTGCAATACTGTATTACTTCTTGGGGTGGAGCCCCAAAATCTATAATGTTGCCGATTGAACGAGCACAAAGAGCACTCCTAAAAGTAGCAACTAACCGACCCTTCCGATTCCCCACGCAGCTCTTATTTGAAAGTTGTAAAGTACTAACTGTACGCCAACTTTTCCTGTTGTATACGATCCTAAGGCATCACTCTACGCTTATTTATAACCCTAATCTCACTAACAATAAAAGACGTAAAGATATCGTTTGTACTGCACTTTCCGAATCTAAGTTTATTTTCACGAACAGATTTTATGCATTTCTAGGACCATTTGTTTATAACAAACTTAACAAAGTACTGTGTATTTATGACGTAAACTTTTATAAATGTAAACAATTAGTTTATAAGTATTTGCAACCTTTGAATTACGAACAGACTGAAGATTTGGTGACCGTACTAAAATAAATATTAGCTAGCCAGGCATAACTCGTGGTCTTGACATAGTTTCTTTTAGGTAAGTAAAATGTAATTTGCTTAATAGCTTAATATAGTCTTTAATTATTGGTAATAAATATATACTTTATTTTAGATATTACATAAGTAATACATTATGATTATTGTGCCTTTACAGCCTGTGGCACAGGTATATCCTAGTACAGGCACCCATTGTAACTTAGATCTTATCTCTTTCCTAGAACTAAATATATTTATTTATTGTAGAAGCTATGAATAAATAAACAATTTATTTATTTTATTACAATTTAAACAATTTATATGAACCTAAGATTAATTATTTAATTTGTTTTCCGATTCTTTGTAGTAATTAAATTATTTGTTTATAGATTCCCAAAGGACTGCACGATCCAAAAAAAATTGTGGATACGTGCAACAGGAGGAGAAAACTGGGATCCGAATAAATATGCAAGAGTATGCTCTAAACACTTTGAACAAAAGTGTTTTAGGAAAACTCCCTGCAATAGGTACTTATTTGGAATCATTCTCGAATGATAAAGAACAGAAAATAAGAAATTTGTATACAAAATTAATTTTGTTCAAAGGACAGTAAAGTTGAGTGTCAAATAATATAATAAAAGATATATAACTCTGAGCCTCGTGTTTATTTGGCGAGTGAAGCCAGTCCCACATATTCGACACTTTTGTTATACATTATAATATTAAGTAAGTATAAAAAATACTTATCGCACACCTTATGGATGGATTTAAACCTCCTTGTAAGGTTAGCTATATTTTTATTTTTTTATTGGGCTGTAAATTATATTATATATGACGGCGAATGCTTTATTCTTAGCCGGTATCAACACTTCATCACAGTTCGTTATAAGTTCACACCAAATCAAATCTAACAAAACTGACTATAACTATTTTGTATTACTGAACACGAAACGAGTGACAGTTTCTAGGTACTTGTTGCCCGCCCGGAGTCTCCAAGAGAAGTGATAGTTGTCGTTGCTCCGTTGAACGTCAACCGTCATCCCCCCGCTTCGACTGTAGCGAACGTGACGCGTAGACTCTGTCGAAGCGCGCAATCTTCGCACTTCCGTTTCGTAGTCAATTGACGTCCTATACTGATGACCATTCCGATACGGCCATCCTACAAGACACACGTCCCTGTGTGTTAATCTGTAACAAAATTTTTACACGCACAGTATCACATTGCTCGGTCACTCCTGACTTAACCCAGGTAAGGGTTGAATCAAAACAGTGTTAGGATTCCAATCAAATTTTCTACAAAATTACCTCTTACATTATTTTCTATTATAGGAGCTGGATTCAGAGCATCACTGACAATACAGTCAATTACCATAGGGCATAGACTCACGTTATAATCAAATCAAATAACTAAAGCTCTACATGAGATTCATAACTGTTCAGTAACCTCCAGTTACTAAACCAGGCACTCAACCAGCCACTCGGTTGCCCCCATTCAGTAACCTCCAGTTACTAAACCAGGCCTTACACCAGTCACTCGGTTGCCACCCATTTGTCTGCGCCAATCAAACATCGGAGTCGTCTGCGTACCTACCGTGTACTCACGGACAACTGCCTTCACAGTTGTATTGAATCCGATTTGTACTGATTTACGGCTATTACGGCTACAAACCAACCTCGGACATTAAATCACACAACCAATCAACATGTAAGCCCAGTTTTCTACTGTCTCGTCAGTATTAAGGTTCACATTTTTTTTCTCTTTAAGATCGTCAGTTACGCTCTGATCATCTGGCACAAAGTTTCAGTATCAATATCAATAATCAGGAAACTCAAAGTAAAACTGACATTTCACTATCGCTGTATCTCTCAAGATATTATTTCAAACCAAGTAAACCATAACATTTAAGCTCTACATGTGATCATGGCTATGCATAGCCCAGTAACCTCCAGTTACTCTACTTTCTGCGAACCCCACATGGGAATGCCACTGAAACCCGACCTCCACCAGAGCCGACTGCAATACCGCCTACTCACGGACTACTAAGTTAGCAGACGCCGATTTCTACCGAGCTACGGCTACACGTCAGCCTCTGGTACGGTCCGATCCGATCATCATGTAAACTTGAACACTTTCTTCAATATCAGAACTACTTTGTTCTACCTCAATTTTGTCAGTTGTACTTTGACCTTCAGGCATTTTTCGCAACCTGTCGAGTGCGTACTTACAGTAACGCTTTTTTTGCGATTATAAAGATCATCGTAAAGAACTTCTGTGACCTCAAATGGGTCTTTACACTTTAAGATTTTTCAAACCAAGTTAACCAAAACATTTAAGCTAAGGTCTTTGGACTCAACATCTTCTAACCTTTAATAAACTACCTTCACTTTCATCTCCAGTTTCGGCCAGATAGGCTTTAGTTATACCAGTTACCACGCTCCTTAAAGCCACATACAGGCTTTACACAGGCCCCGTGCCACACACGGGCTGCGCGCCACACACGGGCTATGCTAGCCACCAAGCCACACTCGCCACCAGGCCGCGCCGACCGCCAGACCGCGCCGACCGCCAGACCGCGCCGGCCGCCAGGCCGCGCCGACCACCAGGCCGCGCCGACCACCAGGCGGCGCCGGCCACCAGGCGGCGCCGGCCGCCAGACCGCGCCGGCCGCCAGGCCGCGCCGACCACCAGGCGGCGCCGGCCACCATGCAGCGCCGGCCACCATGCCGCGCCAGCTACCAGGCCGCGCCAGCCACCAGGATTACTCGGTGGCAGTTGCAAGCTCAGCTGATTCACCAACATAGCAGCGTTAGCAGTCGCCTTCGCTCGCGCCTTGTGGTCACGCTGGTCCATGATGCCACTTCTGATGACGGCGAATGCTTTATTCTTAGCCGGTATCAACACTTCATCACAGTTCGTTATAAGTTCACACCAAATCAAATCTAACAAAACTGACTATAACTATTTTGTATTACTGAACACGAAACGAGTGACAGTTTCTAGGTACTTGTTGCCCGCCCGGAGTCTCCAAGAGAAGTGATAGTTGTCGTTGCTCCGTTGAACGTCAACCGTCATCCCCCCGCTTCGACTGTAGCGAACGTGACGCGTAGACTCTGTCGAAGCGCGCAATCTTCGCACTTCCGTTTCGTAGTCAATTGACGTCCTATACTGATGACCATTCCGATATATAGATGTTTGTTACTATTCGTTGCAAAAATACCTAATCGGATATTAATGGAACTTCTTGAGTTAGCTCATAAATTCATCGAAATACCAAATTGATTAAAAATTATAGGAGAACGCGGTCTCAGATGGTATTCAATTCCGGAACGACCGGTTGGCGCAGCGGGAGAATAAACGACTGCTACGCCGAAGGTAGCGGGGTCGATTCCCACACAAGTCAAACATTTGTGTGCATGAACATGGATGTTTGTCTTGGTCTGGGTGTTTCAATGTATAATATGTATGTATTTACTAAAAAAAAAGTATATAAGTATGTTTATCCATTATCTAGTACCCATAGTACAAGCTCTGCTTAGTTTGGGACTAGACGGTGTTGTGTGAATGTGGTAGAATATTATTATTATTATTATAATTCAGGTTTGATACAATGTTACTTAAAAGTTAATATGTACTTCGTAGAATTGTAGGGTAAACATTTACAACATCTGGTAACACAACTCAGGATGTACTCTATGTCCGTCCTTTACGGGTATACGCAAATGTCGAGTCCATTTGATTCTTGGTCCTAGGTTGCGCTCATTGGATTTGACATTATTTGATTTTGACAGAATTATCGCTAAGTCACTTAGTAGAAATTATTTGTTTACAAAAAGTCTATGTTCTCGTGGCACGGACTATAGTTTACTTCCAAGATGCAAGGTGTACGCCCAAGATCCCTTGTTACGAAGTTCTTCGGGAGATAAATTGTGAAATGTACGACGTTGAATTTTAATAAGTTCAGCTAAAGAGTTGAGATGGGTCCAGAACACCGCCGTACATATTGCATATTGATCAACTTTGTAACAACTTGATAACTTAATTTACCTATTTATCATTCATAAAGGGTACATTTGTGTTGCAGTTACTTGAATGTTTAAATATGAATGCGATAGTGCTGGTTTAGTTTTTATATACACAGTGGCACAATTAGCGGCAGACCAAAAATAGAAATATATAAACTTTTATTTAAAGGACTGGCAAGTTATGATATTTTTTACTTAATTATCAAATTTGAAAATAGAACCTTAGTTGATGGTTACTTTTTTCCTCCATTTTATTTATTTTCTCGAACTACACCTTTTAGCGACTTGTTCGAAAAATTACAGCCAAATGACCTAACAGATTTTATCAATACCGATAAGTAAACTTAATTTTTCATAATTTTCTATTGTTTTTGGTAATGAAGAAGAGCTGCTATGTCCAGCAGCGGAGGACAGTGGAGCAGTGGACGTCTATCTGCTGATATGATGAAGGAAGAAGACTTGCAGAAAGAAGAAATTTGCACAACTTTATTGGATTATCACAATTTTATATTTGCAATAAATGTGGTACAAATATAATAAATGGTGCTTGAATATAAACATAAAATGGCACTGATTTTATTGTAGCGGGTTTTATTAAAAAATAACTATAATTTGTCCTGTTTCACCACTTTCCTTTGCAATTGCTATTTTCATATGTCCCGGCGACCGACAGGGACATTTCAAAAAATTTCACCAGCCTTGCTCTCATGAAAAATCTACAGGCATGAGGTGAAAATACAAAAAATACAGAGCATTTTAACATACAGATTCGAGTGAGTGTCGTGTCCGGGCTTTGTTTAATTGCGCTGATACATCTGAGCATTCACTTGTAACAACAAACATTCACAATTTTTTATTTTGTCGAACTTAACGACGAGCACACATACAGAGCCGAACATTGCTACGAACATTATAACGATCTTTCTAGCGAACGCTCTAATCAGCAAAAAGGTCGAAGCAAATTGACTGACCATTCGCAACAATGCTCGTCAGAACGTTCCTTAGAATGCTCGCGTAAACACTCTCGTTTGGTTTTCTGTTTGGTATCATTCGCAAGAATGCTCATTACAGGTTTAATGCTCCAGTGTATCAGCACCATAATGTGACCTCTATCGGTGACTGATATCGTAGTACTTCAATGTCCAACGGCGAGATTCGAGATCTTGCGGCCACCTGTGTATGGCTCACAGCTCCCCCTTGTCAACAGACGTGATTTATATTTATGGCTGGCTCTTGTTGCATGACCTAACGCATACAGGTAACATATTGTCATGGTGACATAATGCCCTCACCAGTGCAAGTGTTATAGTGTACTTATAAAAGCATTTTTATGCAAGTAAGAGCGCAGCTCTCATATTATTATTTTTATTTTAAAAAGACAACTCCCGCACTAGAAATAAATCCTGTGTCGCGGGGAACTTTACAAACATACAACTAACGGACCCAATGAACACCCAGAATCGAAAAAACAATTTTTGGATCACACAAAGTGTTGTCTCGTGTGGGAATCGAACCCACAACACACGCCGCAGTACCAAGCAGCGAGGCGACCACTACGTCAACCGTGCCGTCTGATGTTTACCACGGTTTCAGTTCACTAGTAGCTTTGTCAAATAAGTCAAATATATGGGTCTTGGATTGCCGAGAACTACTCGGGTGTCCGCTTTCTAATCTAACCAGATTTTACTTATAGCACCAGCCTCTTGACTGCCGCAACCAAAGTGATTGCTATGGTGATAGTGATAGTGCACGGCTTAAAGTGTCACCTTCGGTTTGAACCTACCTAATACCCTCTGCATGGCAGTCTATTCAATCAACCAACCCACTATTAGGTTTAATGATGACATCACATGCTTGCGTCCAATAGTAATAGTGCTAAGATTATTAAATAGAGAAACAGAACAAAAGAACTAGATATTTCAACTCATCTTTAAAATTGCAAAACAATGTGATTTTAAAGACACGTCTACATAAAAAATTCGGCGACAAAAAGTACTTTGATTTTCACGCATTGGCTGTCGCGGTATTGTGTATAAAATAGTTATGTAGTGAGACGTAATAAATGTTGCATCTCATTCTAGCACGCGTGAAATGTGAAATCAAATATTAAATTTTCATTCCATTTTACAATCAATCAAATCCGAAGCGATCCCATACGTGCCGATATTGCCTTGATACATGCCTCTAGATATTCGCGCGACAAAATATAGTACCTACCTACCGAAAAATAGATTCTAGTAGTAGGTATAGGTCTAGATTTGATATTTGTTTTACATCGACATTTTTCACCTTAGTATCTTGTACTATTATAAACGTCAAAGTTTGTGGGAATGGGTGTATGGATGTTTGTTACTCTTTTATGCAAAAACGACTAGAAGGCTTTTGGTAAACCTTTAAATAATATTGTTTTTACATAAGAATAGGACATGAGCTGCCTTTTGTATCTATTGATAACCCTTACACAGGCAAAGTCGCGGGCGGAAGCTGGCATAATTAGTTATATATTTAACTAAGATGTCTTTCCTGCTCGAGTCATAATGATCATGGTAGCAGACATAGCAACTACCATATTTCTCTGACAAAACAATAAAAACCAAAAGAGATTCAATGCAACTTAGTCGAGACCACTTAACTCGCGCCATCAGCAATCAAACAACGTAATTACAAATCTTCAACACGGAACATTAATGCCATAAGCTTTATTGCCTAAGGATCCTCACAGTTTCATTAATCGATTAATTTTAATACTTTGTTTTATATTTTGCTTTGAATTTATTGATAATTAAAACACGTTACTGGACTGCAAAAACTTATGACGTCACTGCTGCATATTTCAAACAAAATCTGTTCATAGAGTTTGTAGTGTGTGATTTGACTAATTGGAATTGAACAGGATTAGTGTTCGTGATTTGGAAAACCTTTTCTTTAGTGTTGTGTCATAAGACATCGTCATGCAAGTTGATCTTTCCCTCAGATAAATCAGACACTATTCTATATAGCATTCACATCGAATGATGTAGGTACCTATTTTTTTCACGGTAGTAGAGCCTTGCTGATTTCAGCATGAATGGGCCGGCTCGACCGAGGAAGTACTACCCTCTCACAGAAAATCGACGTAAAGTAACAGTGCCTAAACTGTTGTGTTTTGTTCGGTGAGTGAGAGTGCCGGAGGCCCTATCCCCTATTCCTACTACCTCATCCCACTCCTTATCCTATCCCAACCCCAAGGGGCGGCAACGCACTTGTGATTCCTGTGGTGTTGTTTGTGTCCATGGGCGGCGGTAATTGCTTACCATCAGGCGATCCGTCTGCTCGTTTGCCGCCTATTATTATAAAAAAATACTATACATTTTGCGTACGTATCATCAGCACTGAGTACCTAAAATTTGCTAGCAGTGATGTGTTCTCTACCTATAAAACGTCTTCAACCAAACCAACAATAGGTAAAAAGCAAGTATATTTTTACATAAATAATTATCGTATGCTCCAGTAAAATGCCTCAAGTTCGACGCTAATGCGACATTATCGACGTAACGTAATGAAATTTGGGGGCTCTAAATTATGCATACGTGGTAATAGATTACCGGCTCAGGCAATCTGTTGCGAGTATCAAACTACATTAGCTGAACGCGGTGAATACTTACCGACGGGTAATTTAGGAGAACAAGCCTCGTAAATTATTTTGTTCGTTACAATATTTTAATGCTATATTTACAATATTATTTTTATTAAAACTTAGTGTAGCAGCGATATCCTAGTGGCGAAACCAACGGACTGCTACGCCGGGAGTCTTGGGTTCAAATCCACGGCGCATACCAATGACTTTTCGAAGTTATGTGCCTATTAAATTGTTAAGTATCGCTTGCTTAACGGTGAAGTAAAAACATCATGAGGAAACCTGCATGTCTGTGAGTTCTCAATAATGTTCTCGAAAGACATGTGAACAGTGACTATGGCCTTACCCTTCTCACAGTAAGAAGGCTCGTGCCCAGCAGTGGGACAGTTTATGTACAGGGCCGATGATGATGAACCCTTAGTGTTCCACTGCTGAGCAAAAGATCTACCTTACACTCCTCCGATCCCATACACCACAGTTGAGCCAGTTCCTGTCGAAGTCATCTAAGTCGCCATCGCTTTCGGGGTCTGCTTCTATTCCTTTCCCCGTCGTGCGGCACCCATTGCGTTACGATCTTTGCCCATCGGCTAAGACGCATCTGAACTACCTGGTCCGCCCAATTTCTACTATTAAGTCCAGCAAATACATGCTAGTGATTCAGAAGGTGGAACGGTTGCAGTTTAATACAAAATTATTTTTTTTGTGTTTTATATAAAACCTATAAAAAGAGTGGTCGTGATTTTTATTGCCCGTTGTCTCTCATGGTTCAACACCCTTGCATTGCCGAACGTGGCATTAAATGTGAATTTAGAATCTTTATATAAGTATTTATTTTTTAAATTTGACGTTCATAAGCGTCACATAATTATTTTATTAATTTTGCTCAGCTAATTATCTTAAATTAAACATTAATAAATGTCACATAATAACTTTTACACGTAAAAAAACTGCAATACATTTTGATTATAAGCTTAATGATACTCTGATTGACCGAGTGACCGAGGTGAGGGATCTGGGAGTGTACCTTGATAGCGGGCTAGACTTTGCTTCTCATATTGACAAAATCTCAGCCAAAGCGTATAAAGTGTTGGGTTTCATTTATCGACAGTGTAAGGATTTTAAAGATAAAACTACGTATGTTATGCTATATAACTCATCAGTTAGAAATCACTTGGAATAGGTATGCATCCACCGTATGGGATCCACAGTATGTTACGTATATAGAACAAATTGAAAGAATTCAATATAGATTTTTGAAAAGGCTACAGTATAAATTTAATAACGTTAATATACCAATACAAACATTAAAGTTGAGGCATGAGCACAAGGATCAAGTATTATTGTTTAAAATTATAAATAACTTAATCGATTCTCCTTTCCTACAGTCGCATATTATTTAAATGTCCTAGGTCCAGTAGTCGCTCCAAAGATGTATTTATCGTGCCTTCTTGCAGAACCAATGATTCAAGAAATAGATTTTTGGTAACGGCTAGTTATGCAGGCATGTTAGTTCTGATTGATTGTTATTTGAATTTTGTAACATTGTTTGCTTTTTTGATGTCTTCGATGGCTGAGATAAATTTATTATTATCTCAGCCATCGAAACCAGCGCTTTAGATAGATAAGTATATTAGATTTTAAAACTCAGTATGCTCAAATGTAAAGTGTACTAGAATAATTTACTACGTCTATACCTGACATTGTATAAAATTGCTTCTTTTCTATAGTCTGCGCTATGTAATTTTTATCGTTGGAGACTGTTTTGGCTAAAGTGCTATGTAAACACTCTTGTATACATATGTGTATTATCAAAGCTGTTTGTTTCCTTGAAATAAATAAATAAATACATACATACATACGAGTACATATACTCACGCCTTTTTCCCGTCGGGGTAGGCAGAGACAACAGAACGCCACTTGCTCCTATCCTTACAAACCTCACGCGCTTCCTCTACACTCATTACTTTTTTCATACATGCTCGCCAGTTTCGGGTACTTCGGACCTTTCCGTTTCTTAGGATATCTCCAATTTGGTCGACGAATGTCCGCCGAGGTCTGCTGCGGCCGACTTGCCCACACACATTTGCCTTATATATCTGATTCGTCATTCTTTCTTCACTCATTCGCTCCACGTGTCCAAACCACCTAAGCATTCCTTTCTCAATCCTTGTCACCATTTCTTCTTTCAGTCCACTGCTCTTTCGTATAGTTGCATTCGGAATTCTATCAATCAGTCTTACTCCACACATACTACGCAGTGATCGCATCTCAACTGCGTTAATTCTACTTTCATGCTTTTTCTGCCATACCCAGCTCTCACTTCCATACATTAACGTGGGGACAAGCACTTGTTAGAATAATATATATAGGATGTCATACTTATAGTTATATAATGTAATCAATTCCATAGTTACAAATATTAAAATAAGTGTTTTACATCGTTGTAAAAGAGTTGCCAGATTAACAATTAAATTATGTAACAAATTCTACAGTTATCATTTCAAATATCGTTTAAATATATTCTTACTTACACAATGTAATAAATACTATAAAGACTACTCCAATTCTGTAACGTTATTTTGAAATAATAAAATGAGGAAATCAATTGACATTCTGTGATCGCCGAACAGTCTGTCAACTGACACATTTCGTTGGGCGACCACAGGACTGTACACTCCGCACGGTCCAGCTGTAATACTGGAGATAAGTATATTTATTGTATACAGTAATAATACTTGTAATTGAAAGCTCAATTCACGTACGGTATATAATATAGTACAATTCCAATTTTAGTATATATAATAGTGTAATATTATGTGCAGTAATTATTATTTTCTATGAATAAATCTGTGTAATGTATAACTCGACAAGATATGTTTCATTTTCAGTTTAATTGATAATTGATTAATTAAAGTGTTTATACCCTACAAACTATCTATTATTTAGAACTACCTCGCTTTTACATAAACATCCTAGGTTTCAAAAAGTAATCCGTAGTATGAAACATTCAAGAATATATATATTTACATATACATATGTAGTGTTTCTGACATCAGAAGTGGGATACGTCCACCTCACATTACTAATACATCCAATTTTAACTTTCAGAGTATTCTCGTCGAAGTCCCATAATTCTGGCTGAAGGACATCGCCGTTCTGCTGACGACGGTGCACGACGTGTCCTCGGCGCCGTGGCAATGGTGCTGGAAACTGGCTAGCGGTGACGAGTTTGTTGGGTGAGGCGATTTTACAAAATTAAGACTGATTGAAGAAAATGAGAATGGTTTACGTGAGTATGTAAGTACAACAAGCAAATATGTTATTATGTAAGGGGATTGTAACACTATTCCATAATTATCTCTTTGATAGACATATTTACTGACGTGTATTACTGATTTGTACTGTAAACCGTATTTTCGATTGGCGGATGTGGCTATAATAAATTAAAACCTATCCTACATGGGATATTGGAAACTAAAACATGAACAAAATGCAAATCAATCCATTGCCTTGATGTTGGTGTCGATGGGATTACACAAAAGGTTGCTATAATGGTTTAAAAATGCTTATTATAAAATAATTTGCATATTTAATATAATATTATATGTGAGTTTAGGTTTTGAAGCATAGATTTATTTGAAATATAGGATTCTATTCTATCCGATTCTATAAATCTCTTAAATGTGATAAAGTATGCTTATCTATTATCTGGTACCCATACAAAAAGTTTCTGTTAAGTTTGGGTCTACATAATGTTGTATGAATGTAGAAGGATATTGTTATATTATTATAATCAACCACAGATTTCAAGTAGGTATACAATACAAAAAAAGTATGGGAACGTTGTCATGGGAACACGAAAAAACAATAGCTCTTAGCAATAATTTTAATAATATATTTTAAGTTGTTTAATATCGTTCAAAGTTTAACAAGTGTACTCCAAATAACTTAAGACTATAGTGATATTGTTTTCCACTGGTTTTATCTCCGTTTAATACACTTACAAGTAAAATATATATCGCTGTGAAAGTGACATTTCTGTTTGCTGTTGGATTTCCATTCTACATATTCTTGCACTAAATTATAATGTTCCGATCACCCGATAAGAAGCACTCTAATCCAGATATTGCTAGCTCACTTGAGATTGTGGAAAACGTCACGCAGAGAAAGCGTAAACAACCTGAGTCAGAGTTTGCCAAGGCCATAAGGACATTGTCACAAGACATTAACAAAAAGTTAGATGACTGGCGTGGTGAGTTGGACTGCGCAATATCTAAAATAACTGACAGTGTAAAAGCTATTAAAGCTGATCTAGCCACCGTAACCCAAGTTGCTTGCGATATCAAGACCGACTTAGACAGTTTGCGCTGCGAACACACTGGCTTAGATAATAAGGTGTGTAGCCTAGACGCTAAACACAATGGGCTGGTGAAGGACGTGGAAACTCTCAGGAATTCTATTCAGTATACTATGGACGAACAGGACAACCTTCAGAAAAAGATGGAACTCATTCGGTCTGTAAACACAGAAACTATTGCTGATACGATTACTATTCTTGAAGCAAAGATCGATTCTCTTGAACAACAAGCCCGCCAGTGTAACCTGGAGCTATGCAATGTTCCGGAAATGCGTAATGAAAATTTGATTACTCTTATGGAAAATATTTGCACACAAATAAAGTTTACATTATGTCCTAAGGATATCCTTGCTATACATAGGGTGCCACACGCACACACAGGTAATAAAAAGCCCAAAAATATCATCGTAAAACTGAGCTCGCGCATCTTAAGGGATAATTTATTAAGCGCTTACCGGCTAGCAAAAGGACTAGATACTAACCAACTGCAACTTACTGGACCTTCTAATCCTATTTATATGCATGAACACTTAACTCTCAAAAAGAAGCAATTATTTCGACAATGTAAGGATGCCGCCGTCAAGAACAACTTTAAATATGTGTGGGTTAAGCATGCTACTATTCTCGTGCGCGAAATTGACTCCGAGCCAGCATTTGCCATACGATCCGAGAAAGACATTTCTAAAATCAAGCCCAAAATGGCAAAATTCAAACCCGGTACCGATCATGTTTAGAATTGATTTTTATACATGCTTTAGCTGTTTAGTATTTCACAACTTTATTATTAAGTATATTTTTGGTTATTTGCTTTGCTCTGTTAAACACCTATTCAGGCTCATATTATGTCTTAATATTTTATTTAATAACTTTATAGAATCTAAGTATTTTTTTGTTTATTTGCTTTACTCTGTTAAACAGCATTTAATGCTCATATTTTGTCTTCATATTTTATTTTTACATAGTGTAATTCAAAAACAAAGGCATAGTAGCTTTTTTGAAAACATGTTATACTTGTTGTCATCACTTTTCATAATAATAGTAATTTTAATCTTATATATTATACATAATCTGGACTTCCGTCTCATAACGGTTACGTGCATGTTAACTACGGTTTTATTCTTAGTATTGTTTCACTTTCACCGTGTTAGATAAGTTAACAGTATACTACCAAAATTGTAGGGGTACTCGTTCTAAACTGAATCTCTTGTACATGAACATATTATCAAATTGCTATGACATAATTATATTAACAGAGACCTGGCAAACGCCTGAAATATTTGATGATGAGTTTATTGATTTGCGCTACGCAGTTTACAGAAATGATCGCGATCGTATTGCTACCAATAAGAAGGATGGGGGAGGTGTTCTTATAGCTGTATTAAAAACGTTACAGTCCACCTGTGTACCATACAATTCCCAGGCTAGTTCTCATATTGAAGATGTTTTTGTACAACTACCGTTTGCTGGACGCGAAAAATTTCTAATTAACGCGGTATATATTCCAACCAATACGGTCAAAGAAGTATATGTTGATTATTTTGAGACATTAGAAAATCTGATTGACAAATTCGGCTTTAATCATTTTCATATTTTCGGAGATTTTAATCTCCCGCATATTGAGTGGCTCCCAGCTACAAACAATAACATGACTGCACTTATTAGTACTGGCTCATCATTTGTTTGTAGGCATATGAGTAATTTCTTATCTTTGCTTAGCGCTTATCAATACAATAGTTTAAAAAATCATAAGGGGCGTATTCTGGATCTACTAATATCAAATAGCGAGTGCGCGACTTATGCACCTTCATGTAATTTATTACCTCCCGATATAAATCATCCACCCTTTTGCGCCGATATAAGATATAAAACGACGTTACAGAAAATCAATCATGTAAAAATTGTAAAGTATAACTATTATAAAGCTAATTACGAACTCATAAACAAAAAATTGGCCGATATAGATTGGACTAATCGTTTACAGGGGTTGTCATCGGAGGATTGTCTGAATACTTTTTACGATGTTATTTTCAATGTTATAAGAACTTATACACCCTTTTCTAACTCACGTTCATCGAAATTCCCTGTGTGGTTCTCTAAATCACTGATTCGCATTTTCAAAAATAAGAACAGAGTCTGGGTGAAATGGAAAACATATAATAATATTTCGGATTATGAACAGTTTTCGCATCTACGGCATAGATTTCAGGTCTTATGCAAGTCAAATTACGCTGACTACCTGAATTCTGTTGAGGACAATGTTCAAAAGAACGTAAAATACCTATGGAGCTATGTCAATAATCGTAAGGGTAATGTCGGCATTCCTTCCACTATGTTTTTTAAAAATCGGACATCCAGTGATCCGGATGAGATTTGCAATATGTTCATGGACTACTTTCAATCGGTTTATGTTCCCTCAAACCTAAATTTGAACGAATGGCTACCCCCTGAAGAGAGTAGTGACAACTGCACTCATATTACTAGCATTACGTTTAGCGAGCATCAGGTCTTGAAGTCATTACAATCTTTAGATTCCACTAAAGGTCCTGGACCGGATCAACTACCCCCTTATTTCCTTAAAAGGACTGCTAAGAGTATATACAGACCCCTGCAAATTATATTTAATATGTTTATATCAGACGGCACCTTCCCTGAACAATTTAAAAGGGCTAATATAACTCCTGTATATAAATCAGGGTCCAAACAAGAAGTCGAAAATTATCGCCCCATATCTATTCTGTCTGCTTTGTCGAAGCTTTTTGAAAAGCTCGTTTATCAGGAAATACATAAGATAATTTGCAGAATTATAATAGAACAACAACATGGATTTGTTAAAAGTAAATCTACAACTACTAATCTTTTATTATTTACCGACTTTCTCTTTAATAATATGGATCAACAAGAACAAGTTGACGCAGTGTACACAGACTTTCAAAAAGCGTTCGACAAGGTAGACCACAATTTGCTTCTTACCAAAATTGCATTTAACGGCATACGAGGAGATTTGCTTCGCTGGTTTGCATCATATGTTAGTAATAGATCACAAAGGGTTGTTATCAAGGGATCCCACTCGGCGACTTCTATCGTAACATCTGGCGTACCCCAGGGCTCAATTTTAGGGCCACTTTTATTCATTTTGTTCATAAATGATATTGGAAATTGTTTCAGACACTCAAAATTTTTGCTCTATGCTGACGATCTAAAAATCTTTAAAGCTATAAATAAACCAGCAGATTGTTTTCAGTTACAAGAAGACTTAAATCGATTCTCTGAATACTGTATTCAAAACAAACTTTACCTTAGTATTTCTAAATGTTTAACTATATCATTTACAAAGAACAAAAACGTTTTAAATCATAATTATAATCTAAACAATGTACCTCTATTGAAAGCTCTATCCGTGCGAGACCTAGGGGTACTGCTAGATAACAAACTTCACCTTGATCAACATATTGACAACATCATCAAAAAGGCTTATCGTATGTACGGGTTCGTTATGAGATCAGCTACTGAATTTAAACACGCAAGCACTTACTGTCATCTCTATAAAGCACTAGTTAGATCTCAACTCGAATATGCGGTGGTGGTGTGGAACCCTTTTTATAATAAATACGTTGAGATGCTAGAAAGAGTGCAATGCAAATTCCTTAGATCGATGCACTATAGGTGCTGCCGCAATTTCCCAACCAAATTCCCAACCTATAAAAATCTTCTTGATAATTACAATCTAATGAGCCTGAAGTCTAGACGTTTATATCTTGAAATTATGTTTCTTTTCGACTTATGCTATAACAGGTATAACTGTTCTGAGATTACTAATAAAATATGCTACTGTGTCCCAAGAACTGTTATTAGACGAGAGATATGCGCACGTCCTCTTTTTGCTGTGTCCCATTGCCGCACCAATGCTGGTCTGCGGGCGCCTCTACGTCGCTTGTGCAAAAACTATAACGACTTTTGTTCAGAAACTACAGAATTAGATTTATTCTCAGTGTCAGCAAATAGATTTCGTTCTGCTTTGTTAAATAAACTTAAGGATTCCGATGTATAGTTATTTAAAAATTCTTGTAGTCTTACTCGCATAGATTGTTCATTAGTATAGTATAGTATAGTATAGTATAGTATAGTATAGTATAATATAGTCATATGAATTGTATATGCTGTGGCTAACGGTGTGGGTTTCACATTTATAATAATATCTTTGTTTACATTATGTGCGCAGATATAATGTGTTACTGTTTGTTTGTCCCAAATAAATAAAATAAAATAAAAATAAAATAAAATACAGTGCAAAGAACCCAAAATGATATTAAATTCTTAGAAATATGACACAGATTAATTTTTGTTTAATCCCATTAACCCGGTAGGCGATTGACCTAAGAAAGTGAGTTTTACGGAGACTGTCAGTCTTATTACAAAAAAAACCTGGATAAAAGCCTTATTTGTAAACCGTTAGTCCGAGGTTAAATGTCAAACTATGACGTTGTAACGGATGCCAGGAATCGAACCTTTGCTAGTCCGCTACAGTGCGCTGGTAGTGTGCTGCTGACGTGTGCCTACGACGATGCGTGTTCTTCTATGTGTGTGGACTGTATGGCTTCGATGTGTAAGGGCTTCAGAAATGAAACATCTTCATACGTTGAGAGCGATGCTGTTCAGGTGTGCGGTGCTTGATGGTTACATAGGTCACAAGATGGTGGTTGAGACGCCAACAACTGGCCGAATACATGGTCGCTTAAGTACCTCGAAACTTTACCTTATCGACGACCATCGCACCGAACACGTGCACAGAGAATCTTTCGTTTATTTTTATTTCAAAAACAGTACAAATGTTACGTATGTTTCGATCCTATTATACATACATACATGTTCTATACATCGTTAGATAGGTCTCATTAAGTTCTATCTATTGGTATACAATACCTAAACCTAACTATTAGCGTCACTAAGTTATTCCATAAAAACTCCCAAAAAATGCTGCCACACAAGGGCCCGCCCACTATATTTTCTATTGAAAAACTATCGTATACTAAATTTATATATATAATTTTGGTAGGCCGTTGTGTGCAACTATATGGGGCATCTATTAAAACAAACACCATGAAAATATCTTTATTCAATTCGAACATATGACATGATAACTTTGAAGCATAAAAAATTTACAGAATTTCTTAAGTAAATACTATCGTAAGTAAACAAATTTTATGATAAACATACGAATGTTTGTTATTATGCTTATTTTAACTATATAAGGTAATAACTAGCAATAAAAAGGTATCTAGACATGATTTCAAGTCTATATGAAGCTAAAAAACACTTATAAAACTATAAAACGAATATGTAAACAAACAGTTGTTTTATGAAGCATTAGCTCTTATCTGTCACTACTGATAACGCTATTTATGATTCGATATCTCAGGTCCCTACAGTTAGCACAAGTTTAAGACTAATGTTCATGTATTACATAGTTGTTGTATATTAACAATCTAACCATTTACACTATTTTAGCTATTTTGTAACGTTTTGACACGTCCGGGAACCGAACCCGGTGTACCGCACGATTAGATAACACTGATTTTAACGATTTTCACTCGCGGTTTCGAATACACTATTCACTGTCATAGTTTTAATGTCTGTCGCGAACAGACGTAAATTGATCCCTATTACTAAAAGTGGTTTTCTTGCTATCGAAGTGTAATAATTTCATTTCTACCAAATAAGTAATGTACGTAAAACGGAATGAAGCTTTTTGAAACTTAGTAATTTGATAGTTAATTATTAATGACCAACATAACTACTAGACAAAGGCTCGTTTGACACCGGGCCTAAAGCTGACGTTAAACTAGGGGTCGCGGCGGTTTTATCCTTTGACAGTCGAATGATCCATGGTCTAGGGCTAAACCTCTTTTTATAATAAGATAGTTGCTTAAACTATGGGATAGGCTTGGTTTTGTAGCTAAACTGTGTTTTGTAATGGGACCATGTATGGTTGCTCCACTGAGTATTCTTAAAGTGTTTAGGCCGGTTCGCCACATTCGAACACGGTACCCTTCCCTATAATTAATTTAACTGTTGATGAATAAATTTATGCAAAGCTTCTAAGGTTCTTGGAAGCATTAGTAGAACTGGTGTCAATACAATAAATAAATGACGTGTCTACTCAAGTTTTCTAGCAACTAATAGATCAAAAAAATATTATGACTGTTGAATTGTTCAGTATATCTATAGTCGGTAAGTAATTATGTCAATCGACGAATGGTAGATCCTTATAGCTGTAATTTTCTTATGTTCTTCAAAATGTTAATTCAAACAAAACGGTATCCAATATCTATCTAATTCATTATTTTGCGACATGTTATTATTCCATATTTCAATACTCATCACTACTCAAGGCTATACATATCTAACCCAATGTTGTGAAATCCTGTTCTATTATTTCTTAAGGAACAGCTGAACTACCTAAGAAATTTTCTTTTGAAATTACAATTGGTTATGATGCTTTGGAGTAGCTCCTTTCGTATTATATTGTCTTTGATCATTCGTGGATGATGCAGTGGGTTGCAATATTAATATTATGATGTACTTATAATATATTAATATAGTAAAGTATGATATTATTTTAGTTCTTATATGTAATATTTACACTATACATATAAAAGTTGTTTATCACCCTTTATAAAAGAAATGGATAAATAAGGACAGGCAGACCTTTTCATAAAGGGTTAATTTCCTAGCCATTACACACACCATCTTAAATAGATTATAGATGTAGTGATGATTTTTAAATATCTGCTGTAAATGTTTAGAGTTTCAATTGTTATAATAGCTATGTTATACTAATTACTTGAAAAAGGTACATACAGTTGTTGAAATGTTGAATACTTTATTTTTCACTTGACACGGATATAATTATAAGGATGGCCGAACTGGCTATTTAATTCATTTGGTTCTTTACTGGTAGGAATTCTATTAACCCAAATATGATACTCGATTAGATGAGATATTACAAAAATTTTGTTCTAATCCCTTACTGTTGATTAACCATTAGAACATGAACATTTTAAAATGATTGCCGATGTTGACCGATCACGTTGCTAGAACATTGATACTGATTGAACATGACTGGACTCGGATCAACTAGAACTTGGTCTAAATTCCTAAATATATTTATTCAATTATTTTACAACTTCATAGTGATTAACATTTACCTACTTATTTATAACTACCTAATATTATACGTCATGTATGATTATAGAATATATTATATGTTATTAATTATTTATGGATTATGAATTGAAAGATGGATTATGAATTGAAAGATTAAAACCTCATCTGTCGTACGACATTCACTGGTCGCGGGTGATTTAGCTTCACCGTCTGGCGAAGTGTTTGGTCTGCGCAGTAAGGGTTGAATTATAGGTTGAAGGATGGATTATGAATTGAAAGATTGACGCCTCGTCTGTCGTACGACATTCGCTGGCCGCGGGTGATTTAGCTTCACTGTCTGCGGATCGATTGATCTGCGCAGTGGGGCATGAGACTATGATGATGACTAAGACTATGATGATGACTAAGACTATGATGATGACTAAGACTATGATGATGACTATGACCACGACCATAACTGAGACCATGACTGTGATTCTTATTGAAGATTATGATTTGTTCGATAATTTGAAATTTAAAAATCAAAATGACATTCATTGATAGTAAAATTACAGTTCAGAATTCAATTTTGATAACAAAATTTTTATTTTTTTATTTTTTATAGTCTCACGCCTGTATCCCCAAAGGGGATTACATTAATTAATAAATAAATAATGAGAAAACTATAAAATTAACCGAATTAAAAAAAGAGAACATTGTTTAATACTTAATAAATTAGAATTCAGATGGTACAGCAAAAATTAGTCTGTAAATACATAATGAAAACAAAACTAAAATTATAACTATAAAATTAACCAAATTAAGAAAAAGAGAACATTATTTAAGAACTGAAACCAGTGCCGCACTACAACTGACACATTTCGTTGGGCGACCACAGGACTGTACACTCCGCACGGTCCAGCTGTAATACTGGAGATAAGTGTATTTATTGTATACAGTAATAATACTTGTAATTGAAACCTCAATTCACGTACGGTATATAATATAGTACAATTCCAATTTTAGTATATATTATAGTGTAATATTATTTGCAGTAATTATTATTTTCTATGAATAAATCTATGTAATGTATAACTCGACAAGATATGTTTCATTTTCAGTTTAATTGATAATTGATTAATTAAAGTGTTTATACCCTACAAACTATCTATTATTTAGAACTACCTCGCTTTTACATAAACATCCTAGGTTTCAAAAAGTAATCCGTAGTATGAAACATTCAAGAATATATATATTTACATATACATATGTAGTGTTTCTGACACACTCGATAAATAAATAAATAAATTATGACCTTAAGTTAATAACCTTAAGTTTTAACTTGGCTTTGACTACTACGAGTATTGGATTCACGAGCGTTGGTATGGATGGATGCATGGAAGAATGTTACTCCTTCAAGCAAAAACTACTTTAAACTACCTCATTTTGATCAAACTTTACATTCATATACCTTACCTATAGGCGCATCAGAATATTATATAGGCTATCTTTTGTCGTGATAACCGGCACCCACACAGCCCACGTGAGGGGAGCCGCTAGATGAATATAGTAAATATATATATTTTCGACTATAATTCTGTTTACCAAAGGGTTTTATCTGAGTGTTCTTTGTATTGGTTGGTTTAATGCTTGGTGGCTCCATGGCACATGACATATTTCTGGTGCGGGTGTTGTCTCTTTTCTGTTTATGATATTTTAAATGAATTAATAACTTTGTCAATCCTATAAACCAATGATTCCTAACCTTTTCTATACTGGGTCTCCCTTAGCCTTTAAGTTCAAACGCTCAATCATGCTTGCTATGAGTGACTGTATTTGCGCTACTTTACACTGGCACAAGCACTAGACAGGGTTATATCTCTCTAACATCCGTGCTATCATTTGCATATCTGAAGTTGCAAGGTTTAACACATTGTCGATATGAGTAAAGAAGCGCTGTCTGGTGGCAGAAAAAGTATCGAACACCCTAATTCGAAGCACATGTACCTAACTTATTTTTTATTGCTATCTAGTTACTACTAGCTAGCTGTTTTATCAGATTTAGTTAATTGTTAATTTTATTCTGGCGCTGATACACCTAAGCATTCACTTGTAATAGAACAGCGAGCATTCGCCGTTGTTAGGGTTCTAGTTCTAGCACAGAATAAACAGTACTTACGTACAGAAACACCACTTCTCAAACCAATTCATTGAAATTGCGACTCTTGCTACTAAGCAACAAAGTGCAATTCAGCTCGCATAAGCACTCAGTGCCTAATGCAATATTCACCTAACCGTTCTCGCTCTTTTCTAACATATAACGCTGTCGCTGTCTGGCGCGGAGTGACGCGCTAGCTGTCGCGCTAGGGTTGTCGACTTGCCGCTGCTACTATAATATTTATTCATTGTCTATCTACCTACTTGACCACGTACCTAACAATAAATAATCATCCTATAAGTATCCTATCCAACTATTTGAGCTCGTAGAACAAAAACCACAAAAAATCTGATACTAATTTTTAGTTATTTCCTAAACGCGCGGACCGATTTACATGATTCAAACAGATAAAATGGTTTTTGAACTAGATCTTTAATTTGACACCATAATCGTTGGGATATCTCAACAAACAAAAAATCTAATTTTCAAGTTGCTCTCGTAAATTAAATAAAATCAAATTTTCAAGTCGACAACCCTAGCGCGTCGCGTCGGACGCGGGCTTGGAAGCCGCGCGAAAGTGTAGGCACTTATCGCTGTAGGTACGGCCGAGTGAAGGAGGCCTGGTTCTAGTCCGAAAATACAATCCTGATTGCACCTATGACGCAGTGGTTCAAATGTTTGGCTTGACGTTTAGAACTGCGCTGAGTGCTATGGGTTCCATCTTTCCCACACGAGAACACGCTTTTGTGTGACACAAAAATTGTTATTTCGAGTCTGGGTAGAGTACGAGTACACTCTGAGTCCTACTTTACAATCGTTCAGATTGCTAAGTTCCACGCGAGTCACGACATAGAATTTGTTCCTTGTGCGGGCGTTGTAAAGAAAAATAAAGCTTGCAATAATTAATTGCTTGGTGGTATGTTATTCCGTACTGGAATGAGTTCGGTTACTATGCAGGACAAATATTTTCACAGCGTAAGTAAAACTTACCAACTTACCTAAGTCTAACTGGAGATTTAGGGGATACCGGGTATGGTTGTCACACGGGTTGGTTGTCACAGTGGCTATTACAGAAAACCAAATGGTCGAATAAATCTATTAAACGGCGTGGTAGGAGAGAGACAACAATACCTTCCTCCATACCTCACGTCAGTCGGCTCCAAAATGCCATGACGTTGATAGGTACATTTCCTATTTTCGCATAGTGAAAGTAAATTTTTGTGCTTTTGTGTCGAGCCTCGTAAGTAAAAGATTATGTTTTATATTAGTTACCTTTTACTGCAATTGATAATTATAGATATGTGTTTTGTGAGAATGAAGTAGAGTTTTAAAATATATATTTATTTCAAGTTATATTGGTCAGTTTTTTTCTAAAACCTGCTCTGTGGTTGATTGTCTCACATTCCTGGGGGTTGGTTGTCACATACGACACAGGATGCGCGCTAACTTAATTTATGTTTTGGAACTTTGCTACATAGACGTGTTTGTTTCAATACTATAATAAAGAAAATGTCAATCGGCAATTCTAATTAGAACACTTAAAATGCCTATATCATAAGAACAACATCATAAGAAAGTATCAAAACGAGTCTTGAGTGAGAAGAAAAGAAAAAAGTTTATAAAAGTAAGGGTAATAAGAAGAAATCTATTGACAACAACAGTGTAGACGAAAAAGAAGATAAATATTTCTGCTTAGTCTACTCGTCGCTATAGCCTAGCTGCGAGCAAGTCTAGGGAAGTTTGGATCCAATGCCAGGATTAAAAATTATGAGCCCATAAAGTATTCACGCTGAGTCTACCAAATTACATTTGCTTGCCACAATGTTTAATAACAAATATTTTTTTTAGTTTCAATAAGTGTTTATTTTCATATAAGCCCTAATTTCGTATGTGAGTTCTGACCCCAGACATTGTGACAACCATCCCAGATCCGGGGTTAAAAGTCACATTTCTCTTTATCACAAAAACATAAAATAATTTACCAACAGATAATATTACAGACAAAAACTAGCCTTTAGTATAAAAATGTCATTCCTAGACAGTGTACTTTGGCAGTTATATTAAGAAAATAAAAAAATGTGACTTTCATCCCCAGTCTCCCCTACTTCAGGACTTATTACAGGCTTTTATTCAAAGGACTTGGACAAAATGTGCCCCACTTTGACCAGAAACAAGCGGTTGTAGATTAGTTATATAAAACATACAAGGAATTTTAAAGTACTATTTACATTCCATTGCAGTCGCTGAAAAGAAAATAATTTAAAAGAATTATCTTAGATATATCTTAAATATATATTAGATATCCAGGTCACTGTTTAACGTAACCACCAGGTTTTGACTTGTGTTTATCGAATCAGTTTCTAATAAGTATTATCAACTACTCAGCACATCATCATCATCATCATCAGCCTGCCAGACTCCATTGCTGCATTGGCATCTTCGACGGCACGCGTGTCAACCCGATTTATTAAGCACATAGCAACAGATTATTTATTTTTAATTAACGAAGGCTAAAATTCAGTCCAGAATTGTCTTTGATTCAGCAATTTAAAGCGACGTAAAACTCGTTCAACCCTAACTCAAACAACTGGCCGTAAAATTGAACAATCAGAAACACTTTTGTATATTTTCCCACCGTTATTTTTACTCAACAAATAATTACAAACTCAATTTTAAAACTAAAAGTGATTCTAAGAAAGCGACAATGTCGTCGAGGTGCTTGAAACAGGCAATTAAATCGATTTAGGAACGAATTCAATTTCGCACTTTAATTATTCGTTAGTCGGTGCGTATCGGTGCTCGACATTTTTAAGTAGATTTACAATATAATATATTGAGGCACTGAATGGCGGTATTGCTCTTGCAAGCCAATATTCTCGTTGGCGGTTCGCGTAGGCGTAAGTACATGAAATGACTTTAGTATATTTCACTTTTGTGAAGTAAGTATGCTTACCTTTAACACTCCACATAATTTGATTGGACTAAAATAATAGACGGCGAAGCTCTGGGCTGTACGTCGGGTACATGGTCGAATGATGACGAACTTTAGTGAAGTAAACCTCTTTTGTCGTTCAAGATAGCACAGCAAATTGGTTTAATTTTCTTTCTCTAATCATGTCCCGGTAACACAGTCAAGTTATAGAACCATTCAATGATTTTTTACATCTCTAATACTTACCTTCTAGATACCTTTACGTCTAGTTCATCGTAAAATACTGCACCGTGAAGGATAATCCTTCGAACATAAACATGCATGATATTCTCCAGTGAGCCCACAGTCCTAAGGGTCCACTACACTCTAACGTACATCGATAACACATGGCGGAAGTATCTGACCGCCCGCGGAGATATTAATTTTTACACACTCTCCCAACTCGGTAATACACTTTGTAGCTCGCCACGGAATAAATGGGAAATCTTTTGTTCCGATATTCGAAAGATTTTTTCTGGTGGATGTATTTTTAAAGTATATTGGTTATGAGGTGCTTGGATTTACGATTGCAAAATAAAAGAGAAATTAAATGTGGGAGGGAAAAGTCGTGGCTGAGAAAATGTGGTAGTGGACCAGTATAACTGGTGTCAAAGAGCTGTTCCGATTGTCAAGAGACACTTTCGGTAAGTTGTCATTAGACCTATGCTCAAAGCAAACCTCTAATAATGGAGTGTCGCTCTAAGAAGAAGACGACTCTTGGATGAAGAAGAGTTGACTGTTGAGATAATGATCATGCGAAGAAAATTAAAGCTGTTGACAGTATACCTTGATGTTCTTTTCCTACTGTAAGCGATTCTCACAAAGACTTTTTTAACTCTACTAATATAATTATGTAGTTCATCATCAGCCCTTGTATATATACTGTCCCACTGCTGGGCACGGACTCTTCTCACTGGGAGAAGAGTAAGGCTATAATCCACTACGCTGGCCAAGCGCGAGTTTGCAAACTTCACATGTCTTTCGAGAACATTGTTGAGAACTCTCAGACATGCAGGTTGCCTCACGATGTTTTCCTTTACATTATAACAAGCGATAATTAACAATTTAAAACGCACTTAACTTCGAAAAGTCAGTCGTGGTTTCGAACTCAAGACCCTCTGCGTAGCAGTCTGTCGGTCTCTCTATCGTTGCTTTGCTATCGCTGCTTATGTAGTTACTTCTGATTGAATTCGTCACTCGTTCCACAATTGTTTTATCTTTTCTGCTACTTCAAAACCTTATTAAATGGCCCTTATTGCTGAGCTTGGCTACACATAGGATTTCAATGTGGCTAGTACTAAAAAGTGGAAGGCCGTTTCTACCTTGTACCAACCGTACCAATACCACATATCTGTCCCACATATCATTCCACATATCATACTGCGCAATACGTATAGCGCAAAATGATATGACTCAATTTCACTAATTACGTTCGTGTATCTGGTGTTTCAGAGTAGCATTACGTACGACACAATGAAATAAACTAATAACCGTCTCCCAATAAACATGAGTGCTCGCCGAGTTGTATTACTCTCGAAAAGGATGAAGACAAATGAATACAAGTTAAACAAGTAACAAAGACTCCGTTCCACTAAAACGTGCTTTACTTACAGTCAAGTAGGAAATATAGATCTACAAGTAAAGTGGGTATAGCTTTTTTTTATTTTCGTGTAAGTTTGTGGTCAACTCTGAGTTTATAGACAGTTTGTCAATATCCGACATGCCCTTACGAGTCTTCATTCTTGTCCTGAGACCAAAATTATCGTTTTGCTTTACGTGAACTCCAATTCACGGTAGCGCTCTGATCTTAAGGTCTCAACAAGCGGTTTTCTATCCGAGTGGAGACCTCTGTAAGCGTTGCTTTACTTAGCCAATCTGAAAAAAAAGGCAAGTCAAATCATGCCATGAGCGCTACAGTAGTCTGTATTATATTCAAGTAGAAAATATCTACATGTGTAGTCGCTGTATATATCTGTAAAGTGATCTGTGGTGTGATCATTTGTCGCGTGGCGTTCTACACATAACGTGGGACGTTCCACACCATCTCTCATGAGGAAACATTGCTCGGCCCTTTGTACCGCGCCGGTTATTCTCCGACGTTATAACTAAAAGCCAATATTAAAAATAAACCTTTCTCAGAACATGTACTCTTTTTATCTACGTTATAAAATAATGGGAGGTCAATGGGTCACAAAAAACAAAGACTAACCTGCTGGTCATATAAATACGCAAATCATGTGTCAAACGGCTTTTACTGATCCTAATCTTATATTAAAATACACAGATTTAAGACTCAGATGGAGCGTATTCGTCCGACTAAGTGAGGCACGTTGACGGCTATGTGTGCGTGACATTTGGCGACTGGCACTGTACGGACACGCGCGCCTATGTGTGTGTAAAGTTGCCAGATTATGAATAATCTCCCACTACCTTGTATATAGTTTTTGCAAACGGATATAAAAATATTACATATTTTATATTCGTTTGCGGTTTTGAAGAATTTACCATGGATTTAATTAATGCTTTTAATATGTAATACTGTTATGAAAATGATTCAAATAAAAGAAACCATTAATGTATGCTTTTATAAATACATTTCTTAAATGTAGGTACTGAGTACGGCATTTTAATTAATTTTACTCGTAAATTGAGAACTAAATATATTATGTTTTGTGATTAATACCCTCGATCCAGAAGAAATACTAATATAATACCAACTACATATATTTACGAATACCAATCATAGGGTTCAGATCTTAGATCGGCGAATATGTTGTTTATTTTTTGTTTAGATATATATATTCTCAGTATAGTATCTGGAAATGTTTGGTTAGTTGCAATAGGCTTGCGTCCTAAATATTAATTAGCTATAAACATTTTGTCATGCACACAATAAATTATGAATATTAGGATTCATAAATCAAAACAAAAAAAAATTGCAATTAAAAATTAATAATGGCTGCAATCAATGATTTCTGTTTCTGTACTTAATGTACACACGGCGCCAAGTCAAGCTAAACAGTTGCAGTACGATTTTGATACTTATTCCCTACGCCATAAGAACGGTACAAAGGTCAAAGTGTATAAAGCTTGACGAGGAGCCATGTGTACACGAATATTTGGATCATTTGGGGATCGAACTCAAAACAATGTATATACTAATGGAAATTCTATTACTATATTTTATAAGAAGAAAGATAATCTACAATATAATTTTACATTACGTTAATGTATTTTTCATTAACATGACCATCATTATTACATAATCAATAGACAAGTGCATTTTCCCTAATTCAGGGAGAACGGCGTCGACGTAAACTGGCAACACTTACATATTTTCTGCAGAAATACGAATTTTATCGAAATAATATTATAAAACAGTCAAATAATCCATAGTTATCTGTAAAAATATATTACCATCTTCCCGTTTTTGCTTTTGGAAACAACTTTTACAATGTTTAAAAACGCAAGACGGCATTTTGTGAATTTAAAAGCTTGATTGATCGTGGCGTGTGAACTGTGCGATGCTTCGCAGCGCACTGAGCCGAGTTTGTATTCGCTTTTCAATTTTGTATTTGCTTTAGTGGCCTCACGCAAGTGTTCCGCGCGCTCTGTCTGCCTTTTGTTCTGTAGTCTTAGTTAAAATAAATTTCTTTCCTGTAGTATGATCGACGTCTGTCCCACTTGTTTCGCGCAAGAACATCCAGTCAGCTTGTTACTGTTTAAGTTACACAATAAAAGGGTTTGTTTGTTTCTCGTTGAAGTTGCTAAATAGCCACTCGACTAACGCGCACGTTTTGGCGACAGAATATTTAGTGCTTATAACGAATGTACACTTAAGGTTACGGATCCTTTGAATTAAAAGGGTCAGATAGCCGCTATTACAAAAGCTAATATTTGCTCAAATGTGGTTGTATTAAAATGCCAACTACGGGCTCCAAGGCCTTGGGTGCAACCGAGATAACGCAGTGACGATGATGATATCTCAGATCACGTAAAATAAGATAAATGACACACTGTAAATAAAAATTTAGGCTTCTTTAAATATGTGTGTATTTGAATGAAGTGTTGGCGTACAGTTTAATGCCTCGTCAGCGCATGTATTCACTGAATCCCTTCCTACTTTTTCTTCACCCGTGGTTATCAGGCGGGCTCTATTTACATTTTTTATTATCTTTAGAGTTAATATCTATTCGTAAATGTGTCTTCAATTCAACCGTAGCGAAGCACTCCCCACGTTTTCGTATGATATGCCTGTCGTGCGGTTTCTAAGACATACAATATCACTTTGTGAGACACACGACACACTCGAGTACTCAAGGTAAATAGGCAAACTGCCTATTAGAATGCGGACCGAGACGGAGCCGCGAACGAACCTATTTTAGTTTGTCATAAAAATCATAACACACACACACGTATTACTTAATTGAATATCTTTCGTCGAGAAGCTTCCCTCTCATAACGATATTATTCGATGTAAACATGGAGTTGTACGAGAAAAGAGTAAGTTCGCAAAGTTTTGGCGAGTTGTGTTACAAATGGTACCTACGATTAACCAATTCAAGCGGTTAGGGTGAGTCGGACATAATGTAGTGTTATACCGGGGGAGCGGACCGCGTGTAATTGTCTGAGAGTACGACCCTTCTGTGTGTTTCGGAGTAATTAATACTATAACGCGTCCTTAATTCAATCCTATTTCCGTGTTTACGCGCTGAGATGTTCGTTGCAAAAGCTTTGCACTCGTATTTTTCGTGGCAAAGCGCAGCAAAAGTTTGCCTTTTATGATGTTAACTTTTCGGCCGGACGCTCCTAACGCTGGAATAAATCAGGTCTCATTAAATTAGTAGCGAGCATTGGGAATAGCCTGAGCAAAAGGAAGTTCTTGGCATATTTTTTTTTTCCTTTTTTGTTTGCGAAGTAGAAATGTTTTACTTACGGGTGCGAACTTTATATTGATTGTAATATAATTATCTAGACCGACTAAAAAACGCGCAGAAATATTAGTAAATCACATTGCGTAGTCTAGTGAAGCGAAATGATTAGACAGCGCCGAATAAATTAAACGGTTATCTTGAGTCTTGTTGTTGATTTGTCGCCCGTCTGTTGCTGGCTCATTTACAAATCGTTTGGCTTACAATCGTGGAAATTGGAATATAAATTAGTGTTTTCGACTCGGAAAGCTGAACAAAAGCATGATGGAAAACAGAAGGCTCAGGAGAGGATTACACGGAAATTATGTGGATTCTATCGATTTTTTTTAAGTAGATGATTTAAAGCTCAGTGCCTTAATAGGGGAGGAGGCTAGAATGAAATTGGATTTGATAAAGTAGGAGGGATTGGAACGAGACGATCTACATACCGACGTGTTTAGTCTGGATTGTTCGGATGCCTCAGTTCAATATAGGGCATTGATTTATACGAAGCATTCTTCGAACTGTAGTGCAATGGTACCTATTTCACACGATTTGTCGGTATGCTCCGTTTTCATAGTCTCAAGGAAACTAAGTTGATAATATTATGAAAGACAAATAATATCAAAACTTCTAATCTGATTCATTCTTCAAGCTTGAGATTGATTAAAACCGCAAGCAAAGAATAGTGCGGCTCGTGCTCTGCAGGCTTGATTAAGTACCGGATTCTCTGAATAAAGGCCGATTTTTTATGTCATGCTCTGAAATATACGACAAGCTTTTCCATACTGTGTTCTGAATTTTGTATGCAACATATTTTCGTGTCATTCTTTCATTTATTTTGTAGGCAGCCACGCTAACATATTTATCTTATTGTAATTACCTATTTGATAATTTAACATGAGTTAGGAAACCTTAAGAATGTAAACCCTGCCTTTCCAATCACAACTGTAAAGTATACGGGTAATAAAGGTAATTCCAGGAACTGTCTATCTCAAGCTGAACAGACGGAATCTGGCAATGAAGAATCTTGATATGTTGCTGAGATTTTCTGGTGCCATTGCTATATACTAAAGTCTATTACATCTTCTATATATCCTATTGCTATATACTATATTCTATATATTAAATTCATTTTTTTTCGATGCGATCAGCGTTTGGGGCACTCGTGTGCTGAATGCCGATCGAATCGAAGCAAAGCGTCAGGGCCGTGAGGTTCTACAAAAAACTAGGCTTATTTGCCTATTTATTATTATTCCCAACAAAGAAAAAACCCACGAAGAATGTAAGTGCTCTGCATTGTAAAATAGTATAAAAAGTATTGATCGCTACTTACATATGTGAAAACCAGTGAAAATTCATACTCATTACATTCACCATTAGTGATAACGTTATCTCAGTAAAATACCAAGTGTAACACAAACAGTTGCACCTTTATAGTGACACAGTGTTGTTATGGCTACTTATATCGCAAATACGCACCAAAATTCAAAGAAGTGACATCGTTTGAGTTCTATTGTTTGTAATTCAACATTCAGTGCCAATTGCAAACTAAAACAAACGTGTTACAATACTTTTATAAACTAATTCATTAAAATTAAACAGTTAAGCCTTCAAAAGTACAGTGTAAACAAATCAACAGACGCATTGACCAATCACATTCCACCCAAACATATTTGACGTAACGTGTTGCGTTCAGAAATTGATACACTGTAAACTAAAAACAGACTTTGAAGACGATTACGTTCCGTTCCACTTGTACTGCTACAATATACTATTCATTTACTAAATAATTACTGAAATAAATGTTATCTACTTACACAATGTCCTATGAAATGAATATTACTCTCCGTAAAAAGGTGAATACAAGAATGGACAACTCTTTTGATTCACTTTCCGATTACAATGAGAGCTACTCCGCAATACCAACTAGAAACCCAACTAGAACTGGAAGTTTACCAGATTTATCGACATGCCGCGATATGGAAATAAAGGACCTTAAAGATGCTAACAAAGTCCTCAAGTACCAAATTAAAAGTGCTCATAATGAGATAGACAAGTTATCTTTGGAAAATAATATAATGAAAGCAAAAATCAAAGAACTTGAAATTAAAGTTAAAAGGACAAGACTTCTCATTTACGTCGAACCACTCTATAGTGGTTCGACGTAAATGAGAAGTCTTGTCCTTACACCAAAGACTACTAACAAACCAAGCATGAATAAAAGGAAAATAAACTTCTTACCAGAAAACTAACAAAAGTATGTCGAAAAAAACTTATTAGCGATCGAAACGGAATGTTCTGCTGCACTAGAGACAAAAATAAACACTCCAATATCTTCCACGCCTGAAATTATGCCAAACACAACCCCGAAGCGGAGGATATTAGGCACACAACAAGCTGTTGGACTGGCTGCTACATTAATACAGATGAGAATAAATAACAAATATGAAAATTACCACATAACAGCTCTTACCAAACCATTTGCGACAGCCGAAGAAGTACTCAAGGAATGCCAAAACTTTACACTTGATGAAAATGACAAACTTGTACTATGCGTGGGTGAAAATGATTCTAATCCAACTCGACTAAGCATGGAATTGGCCGTAACATTTAAGAAGTTCCAACACACACCTATAATAGTTACAGGTATAGCAAAAAACAAGTTTCTAAACGAGATTATGTTAAATAATGTTATTAGATTGTTATGCAACAACTATAGTACAATAAAATATTTAGATATAAGCAAAATACGTAAGTATAGTAATAAGTATAGCATTTTATATAATATAAGTAAACAGATAAATTTTACTATAGATAACTTTGACTATCATAGCAAGTTCTTAAATTTTAAGAACCACAAACAAAACTACTTGTTATTTGATACGAATTTAAACAAAAATGTACAGAGAGCATTAAACTCACACAAGAAACAGAAAACTATCTTAGATTATTTTAAAGTAACCCCTATGAGCGCAAATTTAAGTAAAACGAATGTCGAACACACTACGTCTAAGATACAAGATTCTTCACATACATCTAAAAAGCCGTTAGTTAAAGGGGATAGATTTTTTCGACTTTAACAATGATAACCATAAAAACTTTACCGTATTTCATCAAAATATTGCTGGAATATTAAGTAAATCTGAACTACTTCAGATTTACCTTGAAGAAGCATATAATAAAAATGTAGCTGTTGATATCATCTGCTTAAGTGAAACTTTTTTGAAATCTGGAGAGGAATCTAACGTACATATTGAAAATTATAAACTCATAGATTGGTATTGCAGACCTGACCAAAGACGGGGCGGTGTATGCATTTTCTCTAGAGATACATTAAATTGTTCAAGGATTCAACTGATGAAAGAGTTGACTACTAAACTCTCCTTTGAGTATTGTGGTGTTGAAATCCCGCAATATAATTGTATAGTAATCTGCATTTATAGAACTCCAAACTCAAATCCTAATCATTTTCTCACTAATTTAAAATTGTTAATATCCGAACTTCGTAAAAAAAAAAGAAAAAATTATTGTAACGGGTGATTTCAATATAAATGTATTTAAACAGTCAAAGGACTTGGATGAATATCATGGGTTAATTAATAATTATGGTTTCTATTTATATATAAATGAACCTACAAGAATTGAGGCATGTTTGGACCAAATTATTAGGAATATCCCTGACGCAATAAGTAAAGTACTAAATTTAGGTTTATCTGACCATACCGCCCAATCTCTCACTTTTACCACAAATAGCAAACCTGTGCGGTCAAGGTGCTCATTCGTTTACAGAAGAGACTACCATTTAGATAACATTGAGAAATTCAAAGAGTGCATGGCAAGCCTGTCTTGGCAAGATGTACGCGAAGAATCTGACTTTAATAATGCCTGCCAGTTATTTCACGAAACTTTAATATTATTTTATAACCTATGTTTCCCGATTAAGAAAATAAAGTGTGCTACCAAACCTAGAAATCAATCATGGATTACGCGCGGCCTAAGAATATCCTCCAAAGTAAAAAGAAATCTTCGCTATAGCTATTACAGGAACAAAAGTCTAAATATTAAGAAAGAATATCAGAAATATTCAGGTTTGTTAAAACTTTGTGTTTACAAGGCCCAAAAAATAAGTAATATAAAATACATAACAAATTAAAAAAATAAATGCATAGCCACGTGGTCGGTAACAAAAAAACTTGAAAATAAAAGTAACCGTTCTGACTATATTTGTAAAATCGACATAGATGGGCAAATTGTAACAGACCCAAACAAAATTGCTACCTCATTTAATAATTTCTTTGTTACCTCAACTCCCAACAGTAACTTATCTTCAATCCGATTACCAAATAGCAACGGCTGTCTCATTGAAAGAAACGATGCCACCATATTTTTACAACCTACCACTCCTACAGAATTCTATAACATCTTAAAATCCCTCAAAAATACAAATTCGACAGGCTACGATGACATACAAACAATGATTTTAAAAGAAAGTGCTCTCTTCCTTTCTGATATATTGGCCTACTTAATCAATTTGTCATTTGAAGAAGGTTGCTTTCCCGATTGCTTAAAAACTTCTGTCATCAAACCCATTTTCAAGAAAGGAGATAAAACAGTTATAAATAACTATCGCCCCATAGCTCTGATCCCAACTATAGCCAAAGTCTTCGAAAAAATAATGCAAAACAGGTTAACACATTTTTTGAATACATATAATATTCTTAAACAACAACAGAATGGCTTCCAAAAGGGAAAATCTACAACGTTAGCAGTTTTTAACTTGGTTAATAAAATTCTCCAAAATTTAGATAAAAACATACGCACATCAGCTATATTCTTTGATTTAAGTAAAGCATTCGATGTTGTTTCCCACAGCAAGCTTCTTTTCAAATGTGAAATGTATGGGATTAGAGGTATCGCAAATAAATGGCTAGAGAGTTATCTAACCGGCAGAACCCAGTACGTGGATATACTCAGTATTAATGAACTAATGCATGAAATTCACATTAAATCAGATCTTGTGAAAAACCAACTAGGTGTCCCTCAAGGAAGCATATTAGGACCACTGTTTTTCTTAATATTTATAAACGATCTGCCTGACGTTACACGGCACGATTGCACACTCTTTGCCGATGATATAGCGGTGGTAATATCCGAGTCTAAGGCAAACAACTACAATGATGACATTAACAGTTGCATATCTGAAATTGTTTCATGGTTAGATGACAATAAATTAAAGGTTAATATTAGTAAAACCATATTTATGCAATTTTATAATAGATATCTGAATAAGAATGATCTTATAATTAAGTAGGTATATGAACGAAACAATTCAAGAGTCAAAAGATGTTTTCTTCTTAGGTATAATTTTAGACAGACAGTGACGTTGGGCCTTACACGTAAAAAAAGTTTGCAACAAATTAAATAGATTTGCGTATGCGCTCTGGCGGTTAACAAAAGTTGCAAATCAAAATGCGGCGATACAAGCGTACCATGGATATGTAGCCTCAATAATCAGATACGGTATCCTTTTGTGGGGTAACTCTGTTGAGATTAATAAAGTTTTTATAGCCCAAAAACAATGCATCCGTGCACTTGCCGGTGTACCTCCACTTACATCTTGCAGACTATTATTTCCCAAACTAAAATTATTTACCGTACCATCTATCTACATCCTTGAATGTTGTTATTTTGTAAAAACACACTCTTACCTTTTCCCGAAATGGAGTGATCACTGTACGTTTAATACTAGGCATCCTGACAAATTACTTGTACCTAGCTTAAGAACTGAATTGTATCGCCGAAATTCTTACACAATGGCCATCAAAATTTATAATAAATTACCACAAGACGTACCTAATAAATTTACCAACTAAAGTGTTCAAGGCGCGGCTTTGGTCATGGCTTATAACCAAAGCATTCTATTCTGTTAATGACTACTTACAAGAAAAAATTACTGTAAATACTATGTATCTCAAAGAACTGACATTCATACACATAACTACTTAAACATTTGCGCATTTCATGGGTTGTTACCAACCCATTGTCACCCAACTCACCAAAGTGGCTCATGCTTAGACCATTTTGTTATAAAATGAATTAAGCCCTCCATAACATTAATAACAAATTCATCACTAACAGATCACAATGCTATTCTATTGACTCTAAAATTGTCTTTGCCCAGGAACAACTGCACACGCAGCTATGCAAAAGTGAACATGAAAACCCTCGCAAGTAGTATAGGTAGCATAGATTTTAAACCAGTTTTTAATTCCAACGATGCGAATTGCTCTTTACAGTATTTTATAAGATCAGTACAAGATGCAATAACAAAAAATACGACATTTATACATACGTCTCGAAAATATACCAACCAAAACCTTGGATTACTCCCGGTTTGGTTCGTTGCATAAGACATCGAGATAAACTCCATCAAAAACTAAAATTGGCACCAGACAATGAAATACTCTCCGTATCATATAAAAGATACATAAATTTTTGCAACAATCTTTTAAAAACCGTTAAAATTCAATATGACAAAAGTCAATTGCAAAAGGCAGGGCAAAATAGTAAGCTCATCTGGAAATTTATAAAAAATAATACATTTATTAGTAAACAATCAGAAGCACCACTAGAACTTCTGTCAACAGACATAAGTCCAATATCGGCAATTGATAAGATAAGCGATTATTTCATTAACGTCGGTAGATCATTAACGGAAAATATTCCTAAATCAAGTAGCTTTCTGTCTCAAACTAGCCAATCGCCATCGCTAAATTCTTTCGTGATGCTGGATACGGACGTTGATGAAGTCATAAGTATCATAAGTGGTTTGAAAGAAGTGTGTGCAGTAGGGTGGGATAATATACCTAACAATATTATTAAAAAATTCAAATATACATTTGCGCCGGTATTAACACATATTTTAATTTATGCTTACAAGAAGGAGTTTTCCCCCGCTTGTTTAAAAAAGCAGTAGTTACTCCTATTTTTAAATCTGGTGACAAAAAAAGCATTACTAACTACAGGCCAATTTTAGTCTTATCTGGCCTTTCAAAGATCTTAGAGAAAATAATAAATATTAGATTGATTAATTACCTTGAAAATAATAAGCTGCTTTCAGATAACCAATTTGGGTTCAGGCCTAAAAAATCTACTAACCAAGCCGTACACCAGCTTACGGCGCATATTACCAATAGTCTAGATAAGAGCATGCACTCCATGGGAATATTTTTAGACCTGGCCAAGGCGTTTGATACAATATCCTGCTCCATACTGCTGCGCAAGCTCGAGACATTCGGAATAAGGGGAGCACAACTTGCACTGTTTTCCGACTATCTGACCGATCGCTACCAAAGTGTGAAAATTGATAAATATGTTAGTGCAGAACGTAAAAATAGTGGTTTTGGTTTACCACAAGGTAGTATTTTGGGACCAACTTTGTTCCTTATATATATTAACGATCTCTATAGTTTAAATGTTCAAAATGGTATATTGATATCATATGCCGACGACACAGCGCTTTTATTCTCAGCCAATACATATTCTGAGCTTTATGACCACGCCCAAAATGGTTTTAATATTGTATCAAACTGGCTACACCAAAATCTGCTAACCTTAAATGTAGACAAAACGAAATACATATTATTTAGAATGAGAAATACTAATCCATCACCTATTAACCTACATATTTTTGCACACAACTGTAAAATGCACGCTGACCTAACATGTACTTGTCCCGCATTAATTGAAACTAACAATATCAAATATCTAGGCATAACACTCGACACAAATCTAAATTTCCGTAAACACATTGATATTGTATGCGCAAGAACGCGGAAATTAATTTATATTTTCAAAAAACTTCGTAATATAGCCGATTACAAATTAATAAAACAGGTTTATTTAGCTTTGTGTTAATCCATACTAACATATTGCATTACATCGTGGGGTGGCGCGGCTAAATCAGTTCTATTACCGCTAGAACGAGCACAAAGAGCAATTCTTAAAGTGGCTACATTTCGTCGCTTTAAATTCCCTACACACCAACTCTATTTATCATGCAACGTGCTAACAGTGCGCCAACTATTTATACTTAGTATTATACAAAAACAGCACACCGAACTCCCATATTCTCCAATTCCTGTTGAAAGAAGAAGAAAGGACCTTGTTTGTGTAACGCCTCATACAAATCATGTCTTTGTTAAAAGATTCTACGTATTTCTAGGACCGTTCTTGTATAATAAGTTCAATAAATTTCTGAATATATATAGTCTTAGCTATAAAATATGCAGAACAACAGTAACAGAATATTTACAAAAACTCAATTACGACGACACAGAAAAATTACTAGAAGTTTTAAAATGATCTTTAACAATTTTGTCTAAATATTATTATTATATTTCTTATTACGTGACATGTGGAATATTAACTGTAATTAGTAACGCACCAAAATGTTTGTGAATTTTTATTTTATTTCGTTTTTATATTATTAATTTATAATAAATAGTCTGCCTAAATTAAACTAAATCTTGATAAACTTAATTACTTACACACTATGTTATAATATTAGCATATAAACATGTACATAATATTGTCGTTTGTCTCTCTAAGTTTTAATCAAGCGTCAGCTAGAAACACAGGTCTAACCTAGTTCGAGTAGGTAGTCGATAAATACTTGAGTTATAACGCAATCATAGTTTTTGCTAATATTGCAAATATATGTATATTATGATTATGAGGCTTTATGTACACTATTGTTTTTATTAGTCATGTACTTATTATATAATGTAAAACTAAATATAAGACATTAGGCTAGTTATACCAATGGATTTAATTTAAGACGAATTGTAGTGTACGTACCTTTTGTATTTTTGTGAATAAATAAATTATTATTAAATTATTATTAATTATTATGTATAACGCCTATTCATTGTAATTTTCATTGATTCTGTAATTTGTTTTCGTTTTTTCATTACTGTTTATTTCTTTTAATTTTCAAAATAGTGTAAAATTGTAATAAAAAGCAAGAGAAGGATAACACTTGTAAACTAAACTGGTAAACTTGGTTTTCATTCAGTTTTATTGTTTTTTGTCTTTCACTTTAATGTATATAAACCTAACCTATATCTGCAACTAAGTTTTGCACGCTGTTTACAGCCAAACATATGACACTTTATTTAATGTAACACCTTATTTACTGTGTTTGATGCAAATAAAGATTATTATTATTATTATAAATGCCGCATGTCTCAACTAGAATAATGACTTAACTCTGAGTATTCATAAACCTTGTCCCAAGCTTTATACACAAAGCTTGTTTTAAAAAAAACAAGCGTTTTCTGTAAGATAACCGGGGAGGGGGGCAGTCATAATTGATGGATTAATCCAATTACCTTCGTGGAAGTCAAACTTGCGCCGCTCAACTTGAAAAAGTAAACAGGTGGTTTGGCTAAACTTGCGAAGGTCATATCTTCGCAGACAATTACGAGCCATTACAAAAAGAAAATTGATTACTTGACTGCTTTAATATCGATATTATCATTCGTAATTGTCTACAAGATTGACGCAATAGGCGCCGATGTGTTGTCTGTTTTGATTCGTTGAGTTATTTCTACGTTAGATGGCATTGTATGATAAGGAGTCAACACATCCAAGTCACAATCCATACGCCTCAATCTTCGTATTTTCGTCTGTATGTGTGGCCAACTCTGAATTTTCGAACCGCTCTGAGGCATGAACCAGAATTGACAGCTTTACGTGACGTCCGGAACACAGTAATGGAAGGCGAAGTACCTAGTTTAGAGATATTCTTGCCATAGCTATAAATTATCGTTTCAAGTCTGAGAGATGATTTATTATTAAATTTGCCCGCGATATGACATTTATTGCTAGTACGGGGATCTATTTTTGAAGAAAAGTTAATAATAATGTCGCCATTGCAAGAAGGGCAGGCGAGCGGACAGAAGACTGAAGACCAAGCAAAATCATAGAGCAAATAATTAAATTTTCAATGAAAGCGAGAATATTGTGATTTTAAACTTGTATCAATACATCAGGTAAATTTATTTAACAACAACACTCGCGTTGACTAACTGTTATAAACATATTCTGAACATACCTAAATAAATCCTTTTATCTAATGTTTTGACCAGCATACAACGGTCGTGGTTTATCATTCTTGGTAGACTAGTCTACTCTTGACCACCACCAATGTCAGCCATATTGTGTTGAACTATCAAAGGTAGGTTCATCTAGTCCTGTAAAAAACTACTAGCTAAATCTTGTATTAAGTCTTTGATTGTCTTGCGGTCAAATCTTGGTGAGAGTTAACGTATGAATATGGTAAGCCACCCTTTCTAGAATAGTTTAAAGTACAGTTATAACAATGTTTTTAATCGACTTAAAACCTACAGATAACGCATCAAAACGTTTCATTGACAAACAATTTTGACCCTTTATCTCTAAAATCAAAAAGATAAGGGTCTAACTCTAAATTGTACTGAAGTACGTGCAGTACCCAGTAGCTTTATCAAAGATTACACTTTCCACTCAAAAATGTAAAAGGCCGTCCATCAGGCACCTGATGTTGAGGACTCGGGGCGGCCATCCGTAATTGTAGTGTGACACTCGGTTCAGAATATTTTAGTGAATCCTTAAAATATGCGTTGGTTTTAGAAGCGGTGAGCAGATAAAATAAAAAATACCTTTGTCGTTTTAGCGTCTAATTTTCTATGTATGTACGTGGCCATCGTTCAGCATCATAGCGTTTGAATAGTTGCGATTCAGGATCTTTACTTTGGAGCCTAAGATTCCGACCGTGTATATATCAATCTGTATATATAAAATTCTTGCGCTACTGACCGATAACCAGTCAAAACTATTAGACGCAGGACGCTAAAATTTGCCATGTATGTACCTTGAGAACCATAGAGGTGCACTAGATTTCCCGGAATTGCCGCGGTATCGGACAGAAACAACTTAATTAAAAAATAAGTGTAGGCGTAGCTGCGGGGATCTTCTACTTAATAATATATGAAGTATGTATGTAGTAGTGTCGAGGCAACGCAAGATTTGGAGACATGCTGGGTTCCTCATTGTTTTCCTTCACCGCATAGCAAAAAAAATGAAAAGAAAAGAAAATGTTTATTTTGTGCCTCACAGCAATAAATAACAGAAAACACAACAAAAATGAAATGAATACTAAATCTAATAGGTACAAGAATTTGATAGAAAGCCAAAATTGGAGCCTGCCTCAGCTAATGCTACGACAAACTTTGCAGCATCGCTGGTATTCTGGCAGGTCCATTGAGTGGCGTCACGGAATCACAAACATGAATAAAAAAAATAAACAAAACATAAATAAAACTTACGGACTAGGCATGAGACCGATATATCAAAACGAATCTGAAATCCGATGGCAATCAGAAATCGTATCGTATCGATATTCCAGTAAGAGAAACTCGATTTTAGAAAACGCCTAAACAATACCACGGTAACGCAAACAATCTAACCCAAACCAAACAGTGCAAGCATATTTTTGCTTGATTTAAGTTTTTGTAGTTTTGCTTACCAAACTACAAACAATTCGATTGTTTGCGTGTGTCGTATAATATACTAACTAGTAACTACGCTCCGACATCCGCTACTGAAATCGATTTCTAAAATCGGTTTTTAAAATCGATTTCAAAATCTTAATTCGGATTTGTATCGGTTTGCGGGAAAATCCGAAAACGCCCATGCCTATTACGGACATCAAAAAAAATAGAAGAACCTTAAACATTTTATTACAAAACCCGCTATAATTTATTTTAATAATATTAATATATCGGAATAATCAGTAGATACGGGACGTCAATTGACTACGAAACGGAAGTGTGAAGATGACGCGCTTCGACAGAGTCTAGTGTGACGTTCGCTACAGTTGAAGTGGGGGGTGACGGTTGACGTTCATTGGAGCGACACAACAAGTAATACAAATAGTTATAGTCAGTTTTGTTAAATTTGATTTGGTGTGAACTTATAAAGCCGTATACAGACTTTGCGAGGCATGCGCTGCGCACGGCGCACAGCGCATGCCTCGCAAGGTGTGTACCTTTATATTCGTTGCGAGGCATGTGCTACGCACGTGCGAGGGCGAGCCAACGAATGTCGGCAAATGCTACAAGATCAAAGTGCCTCAGTGCGAGCATTACATTAGTTGTGGACGTAGCCGCGCATGCACGTTCGAGGTGTGCGCCGCGTACAATATCCACGTACGCCTCGACTGCGAAAATGAAACTGCGTTTGTTCGGGCCAAACAGCGCGCAGCGCATGGTCGGGCCGATCCAACCCACACAGCAGCAGTCAAGATAGCACCTTTGCATCGCGTGCGCGTATCCGCTGCTGCTTTTATAATATACTAGAGGACGCCAGCAGCTACGCCTGCATTTTTTTAAAATTTACCCATTTTGGCCGATCCCGTGGGAATTTCGGGAAATCCCTTCTTAGTGCACCCCTACAGTACCCAAGGAACATACATGCCAAATTTTAGCTTCCTGCGCCCAATAGTTTCGGCTGTAGCGTGTCTGTCAGTCAGTCAGTAACGCAAGGATTTTATATATTAAGATTTTATTTTCTAGAGATTTTTCCTTCTATAAGATCCTAGAAGATAATTTTTTTTTCAGCTCAGCGACGGTTACATTACTTCATTTGCAATTAAATGCCATATGTCTTCTCTTTTGTTTTTATTATAATAATAATTATGTTTTGGATAATCGGTTATTTTCATATAAATCAAATTTTTCGTTCATAATGCGTGCAAACATCACAGCGATGCGGACACAACCGTCCAAACGCAACGCACTGCTCGCAATGAGCCGGCGCACACGCGCGGCTCGCACGCGCGCGTCTGTGCGTAGCACATGCCTCGCAGCAAACATGAAGACAGACAAACGAGGCGTTTGCTTCGTACGCGATGGCTCGACCCGAGCATATGTTTGTATAGTTTTTCAACACGCACGCCTCAAACAGAGGCATTCGTTGTGCGCCGTTCGTAGCGCATGCCTCGCAAAGTCTGTATCCACCTTTACAAACTGTGATGTGAAGTGTTAATACCGGGCAAGAATCCAGCGACCCGCAGACAAATATATAAGTGCATACATAAACTCTTTACCCACTACATTGACACTACTTCTGTCCAGTTTCTGGACGAAGCAAGCATCATAGTGTCAATCTATGGCCTATGCCATTGTGCATCAAAAATGGTGTATGGATCGAACAGTTCCTTACTTTATGGATTGAACAATAATTTTACAATGAAAAATATAATTATTAGTAATTTAACTTGTGAGTTTGTGACATATGTGTTCTATGTTTGTGTAGTGTTTTTTTGTTTATATGTGTGTTATATACGGAACCCCAATGGACCTCGCACAATCAACATCATCGCTGTATATTTGGAAAGAAATAGCAATAGCCAAAAATCGCCGACGCAGCAATTGCATCGCCACCGATGACGTCCGTCGCGGCATGAATTCGTCGACGCAGCAAATCAATATGTATAATTAAATATATTCATTCCATATTCTCGCATTGAATAGGTTTCACTTATTTAATTGTAATTTCTTTTATATTTAATTAAATTAATTTCTAAGTAACTTTGGTTTTTTTTCGAACTCTCGGCTGCAGTAAACGTAATTGGCGCAGTCGGTAGGATACTCGCTAGTCGGTTCGCGTGCACTAGAACTATCTCATATCGATATTCGCGTTCGCGAGTCGCCTGGGCAGCTATCAAGCTACAGTACGAGTATCCAGAATCTACGAAGCTGCGGAGCCGGGTGGAGAATCCAGACATCGATTCATCGAGAGAAAGTCCAGAGATGAAATTTATGTGAGTACACTTGAATCCTTCTCGTGTTGCTTCCTGTCTATCCTTAGTTAGTTTTATTCCCAAGATTTTCCGACACGAAAAGTCGTGTCCCCGGGACCCTGCATCGAGACAGGCTCGCCGGCATATAGTAGATAGTCATAGAAATTTAGATAGTGAATTAGATATTAGCTTAAGTGATTTATTCGTAGTTAGAATGTCGCACAATCCCGACGTTATTTTTAAGGCCTTACGCCTTGTGCCGGAATTTGACGGTAACCCTAACGTCCTAACTAGGTTTATTAATATATGTGACCAGATAGTAGCTCAATATGCGAGCCCTGAGCCAGGTAGCGAGTTAGGAAACTTGTGTCTATTAAATGGTATTTTAAATAAGGTAACAGGGTCCGCCGCATCTACAATTAATTCAAACGGCATTCCTGAAACGTGGGCAGGCATTAGATCAGCTCTTATAAATAACTTTTCAGACCAGAGGGACGAAACGGCTTTTTACAATGACCTCTCATTAGCTACACAAGGTAACAAATCCCCTCAGGAATTTTATGACCAGTGCCAAAGCTTGTTCAGTACTATCATGACATATGTGACATTACACGAGACTTTACTGACGACTATTGAAGCCAAACGAACACTTTATAAGAAAGTTACTATGCAGGCATTTGTACGTGGATTAAAGGAACCATTAGGATCGCGTATTCGATGTATGCGTCCGGAAACGATAGAAAAAGCATTAGAGTACGTGCAGGAGGAATTAAATATAATATACTTGCAACAGCGTAACGATTTTCCAAAAGCTCAAAGCACTCCTAAAGTCGCTATGCCTCATAACGTACCATTAAACATGCCAATAGTCCCGCGACACCCAGTACCTAACTGGCCAGCTCCAGTAGGACCGCGTAGTAATCAACCACAGCCCCAAGCTTTTAAATTTAATACGTCTAACGTACCTCAAAACCGTTTTCCTACGCGTACGCAGCAAATGTTCCGCGCACCGCCGCCGAATTACCACCAACATAGTAACGTCTTCCGTTTGCCGCCTAGACCCAACCATTCACAGAATTTTGGTCCGAAACCAGTGAGCGGAGTCCAGCATTTTACTCCTAAGCCATTACCCGCGATGACAGGTCATGATTGGCGTAAATCGGGAAACCCGCCACCGAATAACTATTTAAATTCACGAGAAGTAAATCTGAATGAATTCGCTATGCCCGACTATTCTTACGATTCCAATGACTATTACTGCAACTCAGATTATGATAATTATTCTAACTACGCTGACTATTATAACTCATATGACTATAACTATTCAGACCCGACTTATGGTAGCGCAACTTACGACAATCAAGTAACAAGCGACATAGAACCCCAACCAGGCCCTAGCTGTGCACCTCAGAGTCAGGATTTTCAGTTAGACAAGATATCAGAAGAGCAAGGATAGATCTTAATTTACAGACTCAAAGACAGTTACCATACATAGAAATTTCTTGTCCCCCTTTAAAATTTTTAATAGATACCGGTGCTAACCATTCATTTATTAGCCCCGAGGCCTTACAAAAATACTTCTCTGATTATCCCCTTAACTATGACCCTTTTGAAGTTACAAATGTTCATGCCATTAGCAGAAATGACTATTCCATAACACTACCATGCTTTACCGAATTCCGTGAGAACGATACCATTAAATTATTCGTATACCGTTTCCATAACTATTTTGATGGCTTAATAGGATTAGACTTATTATCTAAATGGGAAGCTAAAATAGATTTAAAAGATTTTAAATTAATTACACGATCTGCAATCAATCATATAAAAGTATATAACTCCCGTAACGTTAACTTGTATGAGGACATCATTCCAGGTAGACATTCCAAATTAGTTAGAATCCCTATCAACGCCCCGGATGGCGAAGTTTTAATAAATGAGCAAGTCTTTTGTAATTGCATTATTCATGAATGCCTTACCACTGTAACTAATAGTCGTGGATATGTAGAGATAGAAAACCCAACACCCAATGACGTCATATTTTCGTTAGATCAGCCTGCTTGTGCTGAATTGTTTAATATTAAGTGTACGCAACTTGAAACATCAAATCGTGTGAACGACGTATTATCGCGTTTGCGTACTGACCATCTTAATGAGGAGGAAAAAGCCAACCTCTTAACACTTTGCTCTCGCTATGCGGATGTGTTTTACATAGACGGGGAAACGTTGACTTTTACTAATAAGATTAAACACCGGATACGAACAACGGACGAAGTACCTATACATACCAAGAGCTATCGATACCCTTTCATACACCGACAAGAAGTTAGGGACCAAATTTCAAAAATGTTGCAACAGGGCATTATTAGACCTTCAGATTCTGCATGGAGCTCACCCATTTGGGTAGTGCCTAAAAAATTAGATGCTTCCGGTAAACAGAAATGGCGCCTTGTAGTTGATTTTCGCAAGTTAAATGAAAAGACAATAGACGACAAGTACCCCATACCCAATATTAGTGACGTCCTTGACAAATTAGGGAAGTGCCAGTACTTCACGACCTTAGATTTAGCAAGTGGTTTTTACCAGGTGGAAATGGACCCGCAAGACATTTCTAAAACAGCGTTCAATGTAGAACACGGGCACTTTGAATTCCTTCGTATGCACATGGGACTCAAAAATTCTCCATCAACTTTTCAAAGAGTTATGGACAATGTCCTGCGTGGTCTCCAGAATAACATATGTCTGGTTTATCTGGATGACATTATCGTCTACAGTACATCCCTCCAGGAACACATGGAAAACCTGGAAAAAGTTTTCCAACGACTCAGAGATTCCAACTTCAAAATTCAGATGGATAAGTCCAAGTTTTTGAAGTTAGAGACCGCTTATCTCGGGCATATCATCAGTAGAGATGGCATTAAGCCTAATCCCGATAAAATATCAGCTATCGAGAAGTATCCCATTCCGAACACCCCTAAAGAAATTAAGCAATTTTTAGGCCTTCTCGGTTATTACCGAAAATTTATCCCTGATTTCGCCCGTATCACTAAACCCCTCACTGCGTGTTTAAAGAAAGGCAGCAAAGTTATTCATAGTCCCGATTATATCAATGCATTTAAACAGTGTGTGACGGCCGGTGTCATGCCAAGCTGTCATCACTACCGTTGCCAACGACTTCTGACGTCTACATGACAAACTATCCGGTCATCAAACACAATAATTTATTAGCAATGAGGTTTGAAGACTATTTTATTATTTGGAAATGAGTTTTTAGTTCGATGACGTATACACTCTGTCAAGTGTTCGCCAAATTCACCAGTCATTGACAACAAGGCGATGGCCGTGCGGATAACACATTGCGTTCACGTTCTGAAGGCGTGGGTTCAAATCCCAGTCATAACTGTTATGTGGATTATGGTTTTTATGAAATTTGGAAAATGTTTATGAATATTTGGCAAATATTTAAAAGATTATTTAAATATTTCGAGTAAAAATTAGAAAATTCTAGAAACTTCAGGAAGGAATTGAAAGGTTAAAAAGAGACAGGAGATGGAAACACAAATTTAAATATTTCGAATAAAGATTAGAAAATTCTAGAAACTTCAAGAAGGAATGGAAAGGTTAAAAAGAGACAGGAGATGGAAAAACAATTGAATAACGAAAAGACAATCGAAATTAGTAGATCTAGAACATTCTTAGGGGTATATAAGGCGGTGTAGACGCGCTAAGCGCCAGTTTAAGTTGAAAAGTGGTGAAGTGAAGAAGAAAAGGAAGAAAGAAGAAGTAGTAAAAAAAGTGAAGTGAAAGTATAGTGCAGTAAAGTGCAGTGAAGTGCAGTGAAGTGCAGTGAAGTGCAGTGAAAAGTGCAGTGCAAAAGACGCTAGTGTTGGTGCTGTCTGCGTCGAAATTAAACGGCGTGTCGTGTGTGAAGTCGAATAAAGTGTCGTCAGTGCTACTCGGTGTTTCCTTCCAATCCCGTTACCCCGTAGTCCGTAACAATTGGTGTCAGAAGTGGGATTGGAAGGTTTAAAGATGCCAGTCATGCCGAGAGAAGGGCCTACGACACGTGCGAGGGCTGCCGCTCAAGAGCTAGGTGACTCTAGCCAGGAAGTTGTGAGCAGGGATGCTCCTTCGCAAGCAACCGGATCTGAAGGAGGGGTATCTACGTCCGCAAGCGCAGCTAACCCTATATCTCTCGCAGACCTCGCAATAATAATCCAGCAAAACTCTCAGCAACTTAAATGCGATCTTCAAACACAACTTCAGGAGAACTCGCATCGACTCGAGCAAAACTCTCAGCAACTTAAATGCGATCTTCAAACACAACTTCAGCAAAACTCGCAGCAGCTTGGCGAGATAATGGAGAGCCAGGTTGAGATTCGCCGTTATATATCGGAGAACGCCCGTAAGATCGCCGAGATGGAGATGTGTATCGGTGAAGTACAGTCGCGCGTGGCTACTATAGAGGAAGAGGTGCAGTCCCGCATGGCGTCAGTATCAGAAGAGATACACACCCGCATAGCTACCGTAGAGGAGGAGTGCAGGAGGATTAAGACCAACGTCCCTTCAGTCGCAGTCGCCTCATCAGGTGCTGGTAATTTTAAAGTGCCTTCTTTCGATGGCACCTCATGCTGGGAGGCGTACAGGATGCAGTTTGAAGCCGCTTCTTCTAGTAACAGTTGGAACAGAGAGCAGGCCAAGAATGCACTCGCTCTGGCGTTACGCGATGGTGCACTATCAGTGCTACAGTCTGTGGGGAAAGACGCCACATATGAACAGCTCATCGAGGCTCTAGAGTCCAGGTATGGAGACGCGCATTTGGAATTTGTATTCCGTGCTCAGTTGCGTAACCGCTGTCAGCGCCCTAATGAGTCATTGCAGCAGTGGTCTATAGAAGTAGAGAAAATGGTAGGAAAAGCTTACCAGTCTGCACCCCCGGCACAAGTCCAAAGTATGCGTCTCCAGGCGTTCATTGATGGCATTTATGACGATGAGGTCAGGTCTGCCGTTCGTCTGAAGCACCACGATAACGTTAAAGACGCTTTAGCGCATGCTCTAGAAGTGGAGGCTGTCCGTCGAGACAATAAGGGTGGACGAGTCCGAGTTGTGGCCGCAGAAATGCAGCGAACAGACCGAAGATTTGTCCCAAAATGTTATAGCTGCAGGGAACCAGGTCATTTCAGCAATAGCTGTCCGAAACGTAAACGTAAGACTGACGCTACTGTTCAAACGTCAGAACACGAGCAGAAAAACTAATTTCAGCCAGGGCTGTGGGGCAAGCGCTGGCCGGTAGACGAAAAGCCCCTAAAATTTGTATCCGACAAAACACGGATGGGAACAGCTTAACCATTGATGGCGCGGTCATGGCGTTACCTGTTTGCTGACCTTGGACACCGGTGCGTCACGAACTGTTATAGGGACTCATCTGATAAGGAGGAATGGGAAGATTCTAAAACAGTCAATTCGACCTCGACTGACAACGGCTACCGGCCAGCACATTCCAGTCAGGGGAGAGCAAATGGTGGCTTTCAAAGTAGGTGACAAATTATATTGGCAAAAAGCACTGATTGCAGACATCGTCGACGACTGCATTGTTGGGCTAGACTTCTTCAGAGATCACCAATGTAGATTGGATATTAAGTGTGGTATATTAAAGTGTGGAGACATGGAGATTCCAATGAGTGGTGGAGGCGCGGGAAAGGTTTTGTGCTTCAAAGAGAGCAAGCTCGCACCTAGGTCACAGACCTTTGTTCCCGTCACATTACCTGCCACTTCGAGTCAGAGACGTTGCATAATGATAGAAGACAATGGAGATCACGATCCATGGTTGCCGGCGTGTGTAGTTGTTGCTTCTTCACAAATGGCAGTTATACCTGTCCTAAATTTAAGTGATGAAGAAAAAGTTTTGAAGAAGGGTTCTGAGATAGGAGAGTCCGTGGAAGTCGCTTGGTTACGAAACTGCCAGGAAACCAAGAGTTTAGCTGAGACTAACGTTAACGTGGATAGTGTTTTGAAAGGTTGCAAAGACGATCTAACAGAAATCGAAACAGAAAAAGCAAAGAGATTGCTGACACAATACGTCGACATTTTCTTAAAGGACGACGGTGACATCGGAAAGACAGGAGTAGTAAAGCACACCATCAATACGGGGAATGAACAACCGATCCGTCAACGCCCGCGACGTGTACCTTTTGCCAGAGAGAAGGAGGTAGAGGATATGATTGAAGATATGAGGAAAAACGGGGTTATTGAGCCATCGACTAGCCCGTGGTGTTCACCGGTGGTATTGGTACAGAAAAAAGATGGATCGACTAGATTCTGTATTGACTACCGAAGATTGAATGATGTAACCAAGAAAGACAGTTATCCTTTGCCTAGAATAGACGACACGTTAGACACGTTATGCGGAATGAAGTGGTTCACGACAATAGACCTAAAAAGTGGTTACTGGCAAGTGGAAATGGACCCAAAAGACAAGGAGAAGACAGCTTTTTCAATGGGCAGAGGGTTATGGCATTTCAATGTTATGCCTTTCGGATTGTGCAACGCACCAGCTACTTTTGAAAGGTTAATGGAACACATCCTTGCCGGCCTTTTAGGGGAAGCTTGTCTGGTGTATCTCGATGACATAATTGTAATGGGACGAGACTTCGATGATCATCTCACGAAGCTAGAAAGTGTACTCAATAGATTGAGAAATGCAAATCTGAAGCTCAGTCTTAAAAAATGTTCATTTTTTAAGCGACAAGTTAACTACTTGGGTCATGTCGTCTCTGAAAAAGGCATCGAGAAGGACCCTGCCAAGATTTCGGCGGTTAAAGATTGGCCCATGCCTAAGGACAAGACGCAGGTGCGCTCATTTATGGGGCTTTGCTCTTATTACAGACGTTTTGTGAAGAATTTCTCAAGCATCGCAAAACCCTTACATGAGCTGACGGAGCAAAAGCGACCATTTAATTGGGATGAAAAATGTCAAACTGCTTTCGAGGAGTTGAAGACGCGTTTATGTGAAGCGCCAATTCTTGCATATCCCGACGTCAATGGGGAATTTGTTGTTGACACAGACGCAAGCAATGTGGGTATTGGTGGAACTCTTTCCCAGAGACAAGGAGACCAGGAGGCTGTTATTGCCTACTTTAGCAAATCTCTGTCTAAACCTGAAAGGAACTACTGCACCACACGAAAGGAGCTTCTAGCGGTAGTGAAAACTCTTCAGCATTTTAAAAAGTACCTGATCGGAAGAAAATTCCGAATCCGGACGGACCACGCAGCGCTTAAGTGGCTTTTGCAGTTTAAAAATTGTGAGGGTCAGGTAGCTCGATGGATTGAACAACTTCAAGAATACGATTTCGAAGTTGAGCATCGTAGCGGAAAATCTCACGGTAATGCTGATGCCTTATCAAGACGTCCTTGTGATAAGAACTGCAAGTATTGCGTGCGACAAGAAGGAAAAGAGGAAGCTGCCGTCAAGGTAATCAGAACCGATACCATCGACGGGCAATGGAATAGGGAGTTCATTATTAAATCCCAGGAAGAAGACAAAGATTTGAAACCGATACTGGAGCGTCTAAAGAATAACTCCCTTCGGCCAGAATGGAGTGAGGTGGCTGATACTAGTATCGTGACGAAAAGTTATTGGGCGCTATGGAACAGCCTAATAGTACAAGATGGACTACTTTGTCGAAAATGGGAAAGCGCTTCTGGAAGAGACAGTTATCTTCAAACAATAGTGCCAAAATCAATGATTCCTGAAGTTTTGCGAGTTTGTCATGACGGCCCATCTGGCGGACATCTTGGAGTGCGAAGAACCTTACTGAAGATTCGTCAACATTTTTATTGGCTGCACTGTAGGGAAGACGTTGAAGACTGGTGCAGGAAATGCGTTAAATGTTCTTCAGTTAAAGGGCCGCAAACTCGGAGCCGCGGAGCACTAAAACTATACACTGTGGGAGCTCCTTGGGAACGTGTTGCTGTGGATATAGCTTAACCATTTCCTTTGACAGAAAGTGGTAATCGCTACATTCTGGTGGTAATGAATTATTTCACGAGATGGCCAGAAGCTTTTGCAGTCCCCAATCAGGAAGCAATTACAGTTGCGACAAAATTAGTAAATGAAGTATTTTGTCGATATGGTTTACCGTTAGAAATCCACAGCGACCAAGGGAGAAACTTTGAATCCCAACTCTTTCAAGAAATCTGCAAGATGATGGGGATCCACAAAACTAGAACAACTCCGTATCACCCTCAATCGGATGGAATGGTGGAGAGATTTAACCAGACATTGGAGCGCCATCTTGCTAAAGTAGTCGATAGCCATCAGAGAAACTGGGACGAATATATCCCACTATTTCTTCTGGCTTACAGAACCGCAGTACATGAAAGTACGGCAACAACCCCGGCGCGCACAAATTTAGGAAGGGAGCTACGACTTCCAGTAGACCTTCTTGCTGGATGTCCACCGGGGACACCTAGCTGTGTTACCGATTATGCATGTGAATTAAGAAGAAAGCTCGAAGAAATTCATGAACACGTTAGACAAGAGAATTTACAAGCGGGAGTAAGAATGAAGACCCGATATGACAGACGCGCAGATGCAAGAGAATTCGAAGAGGGAACTTTGGTGTGGCTTCATAATCCGGTCCGATGTAAGGGAAAATCTCCCAAATTACAGCCAAGCTGGGAAGGACCATATACTGTAATAAAGAAAATTAACGACGTAACCTACAGAATTCGGAAGACACCTAGAAGTCCACTGAAGATTGTTCATGTGGATAGGATAGCGGTATATCATGGATCCAACAATGCTCGGGACGAGCATGTCTTAGAGAGGGGGTAGTGTGACGGCCGGTGTCATGCCAAGCTGTCATCACTACCGTTGCCAACGACTTCTGACGTCTACATGACAAACTATCCGGTCATCAAACACAATAATTTATTAGCAATGAGGTTTGAAGACTATTTTATTATTTGGAAATGAGTTTTTAGTTCGATGACGTATACACTCTGTCAAGTGTTCGCCAAATTCACCAGTCATTGACAACAAGGCGATGGCCGTGCGGATAACACATTGCGTTCACGTTCTGAAGGCGTGGGTTCAAATCCCAGTCATAACTGTTATGTGGATTATGGTTTTTATGAAATTTGGAAAATGTTTATGAATATTTGGCAAATATTTAAAAGATTATTTAAATATTTCGAGTAAAAATTAGAAAATTCTAGAAACTTCAGGAAGGAATGGAAAGGTTAAAAAGAGACAGGAGATGGAAACACAAATTTAAATATTTCGAATAAAGATTAGAAAATTCTAGAAACTTCAAGAAGGAATGGAAAGGTTAAAAAGAGACAGGAGATGGAAAAACAATTGAATAACGAAAAGACAATCGAAATTAGTAGATCTAGAACATTCTTAGGGGTATATAAGGCGGTGTAGACGCGCTAAGCGCCAGTTTAAGTTGAAAAGTGGTGAAGTGAAGAAGAAAAGGAAGAAAGAAGAAGTAGTAAAAAAAGTGAAGTGAAAGTATAGTGCAGTAAAGTGCAGTGAAGTGCAGTGAAGTGCAGTGAAAAGTGCAGTGCAAAAGACGCTAGTGTTGGTGCTGTCTGCGTCGAAATTAAACGGCGTGTCGTGTGTGAAGTCGAATAAAGTGTCGTCAGTGCTACTCGGTGTTTCCTTCCAATCCCGTTACCCCGTAGTCCGTAACAAGTGTAAGACCATATTAACTAATGACCCCATACTTCAATATCCAGATTTTAACAGGGAATTCAATCTTACAACCGATGCTTCCAACGTTGCGATTGGAGCAGTCTTATCTCAGGGACCTATAGGTTCTGACAAGCCTGTTTGTTATGCTTCTCGTACCCTTAACGAAAGCGAACTAAACTATAGCACAATAGAAAAAGAACTATTAGCTATAGTCTGGGCCACAAAGTATTTCAGACCCTATCTGTTTGGTAGGAAATTCAAAATTATTACCGACCATAAGCCACTACAATGGATGATGAATTTAAAAGAACCTAACTCACGACTAACTAGATGGCGACTCAGACTAAGTGAATATGACTTTACCGTAATTTATAAGAAAGGAAGGTTTAATACCAACGCTGACGCCCTTTCCCGCATTGAGATTAGTAATAATGAAATCGACGAAATTAATTCTGTAATTGACAGTATTAAAGAACTTAGTTCTATGATAAATAATCCTTCAGAAAGCCCTCATCCTGATAATCCTTCAGAAAGCCCTCCACTTAATAATCCCTCACAGAGCCCTCCGACTCAATTGCCTAATTCCTCGACTGACACAGTACATACCAGTAATGAGCACCCTATTTTAGAAGTCCCTATTACAGACGAACCTCTCAATAAGTTGCATAGACAGATTCACTTTACCGTAGTTGGCGACATAAAACGACGACCGACTGTAACTAAACCGTTTGAAAATCATACGCGAATGGCTATCCAACTCTCAAAATCTAACTTAGAAACCGATGTTATTAACGCTATAAAAGAATATGTTAACCTGAAAGTTAAAACCGCTATACTAGTAAACCCACCTTTAGATATGTACTTGATCATTCCGATTATACAAGAAAAGTTTAAAAGCTCTTCTCTTAATTTAGTACTAGCAAAGACAGAACTTGAGAATGTTAAAGACTACCTACGGCAACAGGAAATTATACAACACTATCATAATGGCAAAACCAATCACCGTGGTATTAACGAGTGCTATCTAGCCTTGTCACGAAAGTATTATTGGCCGAAGATGAAGGAACACATCGCTAAATTTATTAACGAATGTACCATTTGTGGTCAAAGTAAATACGACAGAAATCCCATTAGACCTCAATTTAATATTGTGCCCCCAGCCACTAAACCACTTGAAATTGTGCATATGGACCTTTTTACCGTTCAAAACGAAAAATACGTAACTTTCATTGATGTTTTTACAAAGTATGGTCAGGCATACCATTTGCGAGACGGCACTGCTATAAGCATTCTACAAGCATTATTACGTTTTTGTACTCACCACGGATTACCATTAACTATAATTACCGACAATGGCACGGAATTTACAAATCAACTGTTCGCTGAATTCATACGTCTCCATAAAATAATACACCATAAAACTCTACCTCACTGTCCTAATGATAACGGTAACATCGAGCGATTTCACTCAACTTTACTGGAACACATTAGAATCCTCAAACTACAACATAAAGACGAACCCGTTATTAATCTCATGCCGTACGCTGTTATAGCATTCCCATTATTTCCGAAGATACATATGATCTTTACAGACTATCCATTGTACCTAACGAGAAAAAACTAGCCCTTATTCCTCCCAGTCCCTTTATAGCAACAAACGAGAAATCATTCGTGTACATAGAGATCCGAACAGAACCAGATTGTATTCAAGACCTCATAGTCAATCAAAATTTGAAGAACACTTGCCGTTTCACCCAGATTTCGCTATCAAATGTTGCAATTGAAAAATTGGACGATCAGCACTACGTTATCTCACTACCGGAACCAACGAAAGTACAACTTACCTGTGGAAGAAAGGACTTCAACACATTACAAGGAAGTTACCTAGTCACCATCCCGATGGATTGCTATATGCGGACTACAGAATTCACCATCATTAACGACAATAATGAGATAAAAGGCCAGCCATTGAAGTTATCGAAAATACCCTACAACCAGATAAATCGAACAGATGTCATCTCCAATATCGGTTCGAGTTCAGTAAACCTAGAAGACCTTCACGGCATCCAGAGTAAAATCATGTTAGAAAAACCCATACAAATCGAGAAGAATCAATCAGTTGCTTTCTATCATACAACTATTCCACTTTATATCTTCATTCTGTGCACAGCAGTAATCATCAGTATCACATTATATAGAAAACGCAGATGCTGGTACCCTAGAAAAGAAGATGCAGAGAAGCAACAAGTTTCCAAGACTCACACATACGAAGATGTGGACATGGACATCAAGAGACGAAATGAACTGCCAGCAACATTTTCTCTCAACTTGATAAAATAATTGCTGTTCTGCGGATGGAGGTGTTATATACGGAACCCCAATGGACCTCGCACAATCAACATCATCGCTGTATATTTGGAAAGAAATAGCAATAGCCAAAAATCGCCGACGCAGCAATTGCATCGCCACCGATGACGTCCGTCGCGGCATGAATTCGTCGACGCAGCAAATCAATATTAATAATGTATAATTAAATATATTCATTCCATATTCTCGCATCGAATAGGTTTCACTTATTTAATTGTAATTTCTTTTATATTTAATTAAATTAATTTCTAAGTAACTTTGGTTTTTTTTCGAACTCTCGGCTGCAGTAAACGTAATTTGTGTGTATATGCATGTGGTGTTATGACTGCAAAATTTCATAACGAGACTATTATTCAACCTGCTATGCTATTACAAGTACTAAGTAAGCTATTGTTATTATGCTGCAATCGTTCATGTATATGCAAATTCTACCTCCCGAGCTTATGCTCGTTTAATAAAATGCTCTTTAGCCTAATGCGGAATGTATATGAAGTTTTAAGAGTACGAAGAGGAGGCGGCAGATCGTTCCAGCATCGTGTGGCAACATATCTAAAACTACCACGAAAAGCAGTCGTTCTGTGTCGCGATACAACTAAAAGATGTTTAGATGCTCTTGTGCGATGGCAATTGATGTCCCTGGACCAAGATAGCTTCTTGAACAGATAATCTGGGTGTCCGGACCGCACAATGTCAAATAGTAAGGAAGCTAGGTGAAAACGCCTGCGTGCAGACATTTTCAACAGATTGCCATCATTCAAGTAAGTATTGACATGAGTACGGGGTGGAATACTATAACAAAACCGCGCACATGCATTCTGTACACGCTGAATTACCCTCCGAGTTCTGCCTATTATACAAGGACATGATTCTCATGTCTGTACTGAGGTATAGCAAGTAATACCTACTTTACAATTTAATACGCGCATTAAATCGAAAAGTCAGTGATGTGCGTCGCAGGTTCGATACCTCTTGCGTAGCACTCTGCTGGTCTCGCAAATAGGCTCTATGGTAGGATAAAAAGTGAAAATCCTATCTCTTTTGTGTTCATTGAAATGAAATTGAGTATAGCGACTGTATCGAAAATCTGCGGCACTAGTTCTATTTCAATTACGCTAGTTGGCATCGTAAAATGAAACGTACGACGCATTTTTCCACTCGTTTAACTTCAAGCTGTATTGTTTTGTATTTACTTTTACAAATTGTTTTGTCGATATCGACTTCTGTGACATAATATGACGTTTTAGTGCAATATTATTTAGTTTTAGAATATTTATTTGACGGGACTTAATCTTGTAATAGGGTTGGTTGTTTCCAACTAGTCAAATCCAACACTTTTAATGAAATGTCAAAAACGACCATTGTTGGGGCTTTTGTATGAAATATGTACGTTAGTATATAATAAATTTATGGAAATATGACAAAGTGACGTCATTGTATTGTGCTGTCAAGTAGAATACTTATTATCAATAAATTGACGATAAAAATGTTAAATAAAGTTTTAACATTAACGGATGAATGAAAGTACTATTATTTTGACATGTTTCGCTAGATAAAAATACTTGTAAAATTTATTTCACTTGCAGGAATCTTCCCTATTATGTTAAAACAAACATGGCAAAGGAAAATGTTTCCATACATATCTGAATGTATTTCATATTTTTCATTGATTATTATGCGTCATAGAGACCCGTTACATTACCGTTGGCATACCATAAAATTGCGTGTGTGTTTGTTTTTGTAAGAACGTTTTCACATCTTTGATTCTTTACTTATATTTAAGCTTGATATGGTTCATACCATAGGTTACGGATTTCAAAATTTCTTACAAGAGCCATAATATGCTTTACCTAAATATAATTCATACAAATATTATAAATGCGAAACGAGTAATAGATCAATGTGCGAAACTAAGTTTTTGATTCGCCCTTCTTTCACGCTGCAATTACTAAACGGCTTCACGCAAAATACACGCCAAGACGTGGAGTTGCGGCAACAGCCCGTGCCATCAACTTCAACTACTAAACGGCTTTGATGAAACTTGACAGTAATAACATATTATAGGAACTTTAGAATAATACACAGACAGCTGACATATACGCGGACGAAGCAACAGTTAGAATCCAGTAGGTAATTTAAATATTCCATCACACTTAAACAAAGCGAAGGAACTTTCATAGTTTACTTAAAATTAGTCGTTGTATTGTATTTCAGGTTCTAAATGTCCCAGGCAAGCCAAGGAGCTCCTAAGTTAACACAGTTAGCTTATGACTCGAAATTGTTATGAACTGAACTGGAGAGTTGTTCATATACAAGTTTAATGAGCTCTGTATAACGATGTGTTATTAGTAGACACTTAATTTGAAGAGCTTTCAAGTATGCGAAGTTTGTTGTAATTTATAACTGAGATGAGATAAATGTCTTCAACCACATCGGATTGTACTTACTCACTACTTATAAAGATATTAATTAATTATTTCATTTCTGACAGACTGCCAGACAATGCACAGCCAAAGCTATTGGGCGCAGCTAATAGGGTGCACTATGAAGAAATTTCCCAAACTTGTCAAGTGTTCGAGCAGAAATGCTAAAATTAAAAAAAAATGTGCTGGCGTAGCTGCGGCCATTCTTTAGATTTATTTAACCGATGAATGAGTGAGTCACACTAATTGATATTACTCATATTAGGTTTATGGTTACATCTTACCAGTTATATTTTAAGTATTGTTAAAATGCCTCATAAATTACCACTTCAAGTAACTTCGTCAAAACTCGTTAAGTTTTATACGGTGCTATTAAGGAGTAATGTTTTCAGTTTATAACTCTGTCAAACACACGCCCCTAAAATATATTTAGAAAATCAGTTCAGTACTAGGCAGTAAGTAAGTAATTTAGGAACTAAATTCACTTTTCAAAAATGTTATCAAATTATATTAAAACTTTATACTGGTTTGTCTCAACGGGCAGAACGAAAATAGAGGCAACAAATCGTTTAAAAGACGTACTCGGTACTCCATCAATGTTAGCTTTATTTATGAATGTAATGCAAACCCACCATGGCGGATGGCCTGTACATCCAGGTCATTTAGATGACGAGGCGAGACAACGTCACGGCTTCACTCAAACCCACACCGAAGCTAAAATGATTTATTACGGGCCACAGCGTAAGCAAACGCCCGTTAATGAGTCGCCAATGAAAACTGATCGCTTTTGCCTTTTTAATTTATCTACTGACATTTTATATACTAGGCCTTACGTTAATAGAACACTATACTTAGTTAAGTAACATCTACTTTGATTCATTAAAATTCGCCAGTAGATTTTGCGTGGAAGATTATGCTTTCAGGGGCCCAATTCCGCTAAATAAATATAGTCGCGATATGATGTCAGTGTCATACTTACGTCACAAAAAGCGTATTCTTCTAAATTATATGATATTTGAATGAAATTGTAACGAGATCGTATGTGTCAACGACGAACTGTTTATTTTAAATTATACGATAATGACATAAGGTTATCAGAATACCGCTTTTAAATCCATTCAAAATATGATATCAATGTCATATAAAAATAGCAGAATTGGCCCTGATCAAAACAGCATATGAACGTAGTCGATAGAAAAGATAGATTCACGAGCACTAAGAACCGTCTTAGAAGAGTAGGGATCCTCTAGAGTCTAGAGAATAGGGATCCTCTAGATAAGGGTAGGGACCCTTCTAAGACGGTAGTCTAGACCTTGATTAATGTTTGTCACGTGACCATAAAGCAGTCAAATCAAGAATCCTGGATTGTACCAGGATTCTTTTCCGTTGGATTGAAAGGCATAGTTGTTCTATTAAATACTGCTGGAAGTGAGGCAACAGGTAAATTGCTTATCGCAAGGATCCAAATGGTTCAGCATTATTGTAATAATACTGGCTGTATAGCGTTTTTTACAAAGTATTCAAAATTCTTCTTATTCGATGTAACTAGGTTACCACTTACTTCGATAAAATAACAACTAGATGAAACACATCTTTTCTTCAATAATACAAAAATAAATTGCAACAAATCGTTATCAGCACGAGATTCTTGTATTTGTTTATATAAAAGAAAAGTAATGTGTGTTTTCATAATAATTTGTTGAAGTGATATATTTGTGTTTTTTTTTGGGTACGAAACATAATAGTTGTTCGCATACACTTCTGAAATGGCGAACCCAAATGGAGACACAAATGAGCGAGGTATGCGTAGTTCCTCTATTCCAACGTTCACCCTACATAATAGAGAAGGGTATAGTACGTGGAAGTTTAAAATGCGTAATTATCTTATGCATGAGGAGTTGTGGGAAGCTATCAGTGGCTACCCAACAGGGATGAACGTTTCCAATGTCACAAAGATGAGGATCGATCAGAAGTCACTAACAAAAATTTGTCTTACCCTGGAATCATCTGCAATTACGCATGTCCGAAATGTAACTACTGCAGCGGAAGCATGGAAAGCTCTACAAAATGCTTATGAGGGTAAAGGCATAGAGCATAGATATTTAATAATAGAGGCGCATTTCTTATGGGCGCTCTGTAGACAAACTTTCTGTGACCAGTGTGACCCATATTGCCGCTTGGCGGTGTGGCAGTCGCGCTGTGACAGCTGACGCTACGAGTGCAAGAGAGACGAAAGTTTCTCCTGTGTCACTTAACTACGAGAGCAAGAAAGACGGAGAACGACGCCAGCGCCGCCAACGGCGCCAACTACGTACTATACTGACAACCGTCAATACGCCAACTTTAATCGGCACACGACATCCTTATGAAGTACGCTCCTATTATGTAAAATTTGTATTCATTGGTAAAGGTATGGGTAGGCGTTTATATTTAGAACGGAAATTATTATTATCAAAATCTTAAAGTCTCAATCTGTATAATTTCCGTTCTAAATATAAACGCCTACCCATACCTTTACCCTCATAAGCATTTTGTAGAGCTTTCCATGCTTCCGCTGCAGTAGCATTGATATACGACTCAATATTATTATCAAAATCTTCAAGTCTCAATCTGTATATTGAGTCGTATATCAATGCTGTTATTTCCACTGCTCAAGATTTGGCGGATACAGACAAAGTAATAGATGATAGGTCCATTGCTGCTATTCTATTGGGAGGTCTAACGTCGAGATATGCCCCATTGATTATGTCTCTTGAAAATAGTAATGTAAACGTTACAACGGAACTGGTAAAGTCCAAATTACTGAACGAAATGTCCAAGGAAAGCTCGATAAAACTGGAAACAGCTATGAAGTCAAACGTTGATGCCACTTCTGTTGAGTCAAAGGCAAAGAAAATTGTGTGCTATGGTTGAGGAGAACCCGGTCACAAGAGACCAAACTGTCCTTTGAAGAAAAAGAAGGTCATGAAAAGGAAGAATCCTTCTAAAAAGGACTCGACCTCTGTGTCTGCTTTAGGAGCAACAAATAATTATCACATAGATAAATGGTACATTGATTCAGGTGCGACCAAACACATGACTTCAAGAAGAGATTGGTTTGTAGACTTAAAACCTATTGATAATAAGGTAACAGTTGCAAACGGGACTAAGATTGACGCTGAAGGCATCGGTAAAATATCTATAAATACCAAAAGCAACGTCAATACAATTAATGATGTTATGTATGTACCTAACTTGCAAACAAATCTGTAAGGACAGCAGTTGAAAAAGGTTTTACTGTAATGTTTGATAAGTCGGCTTGTAATTTATTTAATTCAAAACCCTTCTCCTTTACAGGTGATGCGGTTCTACATGGCTCGCCCAGTGGTGGATTGTACACACTTGATTGTGACGTAAATATTTCCAAATTTAGAGCCTATGACGTGCACTCTGATTCATTTTCTAAGAATGAGGTATGGCATAAGTGTTTAGGTAATTTATGTGGCGTTGGTATGAATATGCTGAAAAATAGTCATTAGGTTATTGATTATAAAGATGTGGATAAAAATCCATGTGTTGCCAAGCGAAACAAGCTCGAAAACCGTTTAAGCCGATTATTTATAAAAGAGCAACTTCATTTGAATCCTTATACAGGGATTCAAGTGCCTGTGTCAGAATAAACGGGGCCTACACGGACTGGTTTAACATTGATCGTGGTGTTAGACAGGGATGTGTAGCGTCTCCTTGGCTGTTCAATCTATTCATGGACAGTTGTTTGACCGATCTGAAAGAGTCTGAATGTGGATTAAGAATGAATGAATCTGTGTTTAAGACCCTGTTATACGCTGACGATCAGGTTCTTTTTGCGCCGTCGGCGTCTGATTTACAGCAGATGGTCACTGTAATGAATGAGGCGTATAAGAAGAAGGGCATGAAAGTGAATGTAAGCAAGACTAAGGTCATGGTCATAGAGAGGGAAGACAGTATAACTGAATGTAACATAATGTTTCTGAACGGAACGCGGCGAATACGGATCGTGCTCGTGAATTATTTTTTATAATTAAGTAAATTCGGACTTTCTATATACAAAAATGTGTGTAAACGGAACAATATGTGTTTTAAACATACGGTACATGGATTGCAGTGTTAAAATTGTGAATTAATAACTTTTCTAACAATTTTTGTATAATCAACAAGTGCAGTGACTTGAATTAAGTGGCGGGAAGTGTGCGGCGGCGACTCGCGCATCGCGCTCTTTCACTCTTGCGGTGATCGGCTATCGCTATCTCATTTGCACCGTGTTGTCACGCCATATTTATTTCAAAATGAACTGCTTTGTTTGTGGTAGAAAACCTGAGCCAGGAGAGACGATTATATGTAATGGATGTAAATCAGGATACCACTATAAGTGTGTAAATATTACTGCCGCTGAATTTAAAGACGAACATCTACGTCTAAAACGTACGTTTATATGTGATGCCTGTTGTAACGTAACCCAGCGCCTGCGAGTTACTGATGACACACCAGTACGTGGTGTCTGTGTCTCCAGCTTTGAGGAACCTAACCGATCTTTCGAGGGAAATGTTTCTCAGACAGAGTCGTTGACTTCAGACGAGATTGTTAACAAAGTTAATAGCGTAATCATAGCTAAAATTAGTGCATTTGAGCTAAATATCATGCAGGAAATTAAAGCCACTGTGGCTGTACTGGCTTTAGAAAATAGCAGACTACGGCAAGAGCTGAAAGAAGCTACTAATAGGTGCAATTCGTACGAGCAACAAATTAAAATATTGGAAACTGAGAAACAGCCGCCTAGCGAAAAATATGAAAGTTCGTTCGTCAATACTAGTCGCCAAAACCAGCAACTTACTCAGAAACCACCATCAGCCAAACCTAAGACTACTACTATCCCGACGACTTCGTCCGAAATCAGCACTATGGACAGCGGCGCGCATTGCGCGCAAGCGCCCGCGGAGCCCGTCCGCGCGGTCTCAGAGACTAGCTACGCGGCGGTGGCCAAGAAAGCAGCGGAAGCAGCGGATACGAATACCAGTAATAGTAATGGTATGGAGTGGACAGTAGTAAAAAATATTCGAAGGAGTAATCCCATCAAAAGGGGGGGCAATACATCACTGGGTACCCTAGAAGCAGTGGAAAGAACAAAATTTTTACATGTTTGGAGATTGGATAAATGTACTACGGAGGAAAATATTAAAGAGTATCTGAAACGAATACTAGGCAATGACTCTGTAATGGTGATTGAAAAATTGAAACCTAAAGTTGAACGAGACTATGCTTCGTTTAAGATTGGTGTTACATTAAGTAACTTTGAAAAACTTTGTGACCCTGAAATATGGCCAGTCAATGCGGAATTCAGTGAATGGATTTGGTTTCGCAACTCCAACAAAACAAACAAATTGCAGACAGAATAGGTATATCAAAGTTTTATACCAAAATGTAAGAGGACTTCGGACTAAGACTACTCAGTTCTTATCCCTACTAGAATCATCGGGATCCGATTTATTCGCCATCACCGAAACTGGTCTAAACGAGGCAATTCCGAACGCAGAATTCATGCTTCCTGGGTATCAAGTATTGCGGTGTGACAGAGCCGACGGGCGTAAACACGGAGGCGTCCTTTTAGTGGCCACACCGCGATTCGAGTTGCGTCGAGTGGCCGTGCCAGGTGATGTTGATTTGAGCAGCCATTCGTTTGAATTAATTTGTGCAGCCGTTTATAAACGAAATAACTTTTTGTTTACGTGTTGTACTGTGTATATTCCGCCACAGGCTGAGGAGAGCGAATATATGTTAATGTTTAGATTATTAGAAAAAATATGTGTTAGATATAAGAATAAATTACTTATATTAGGAGATTTCAATTTGCACTCTTGCAATAATAATATTAATAATTATTTTACATATTTCATGGCCTTCTGTGAATTCATTTAGTTAAATGCGGTACCAAATTGTAACAATAGACAGTTGGACCTCGTGTTGAGCGCGCGGGGCGGCGTGTCGGTGTGTGCGGCGGACGAGGGCCTGCTGCCCGTGGACGCGTACCACCCACCGCTTGCGGTCAGCGTCGAGCTGAACGCGCGCCTGCCGCCGCTGTCCCCGGCGACGCCCGTTACCTCGTCGCGTACGCATAATTCTCACTTTCACGTAGATATTAAATCATGGAACTTTAATAAAGCGGACTATTATCAAATGTACAGTTTAATCACTGAAATAGACTGGAGTGAAATATATTTGTTGCATGATCCGGACGCAGTCTTAAGGTTATTTTATGCTAAGTTAAATGATATCTTCGGCAAATGTGTTCCCTTAAAAAGAGCTAATTCAAATAAAAGTAAATATAACTACCCGGTATGGTACACATTCGAAATTATAAAGGATATTAAACATAAATATACATTACATAAGAAATATAAATTAAGTAATTCACGGAGTGATTACGAGGAGTTCTCGCGGTACAGGGCGAGAGTTAAGGCGGCGACGTCACGAGCTCATGACTTATACCGTGACCGAGTGCAAGCTCACTTGGCACGGGACCCGCGAGCCTTTTGGGGGTACATTCGATCGAGAAGAGGTAACTCGAATAATCGACAATTAATTAAAGACGGGCGGTCATTATCTGAGCTGGAATGTGCCAACGAGTTTGCCCGATTCTTTCAATCGGTTTACAATCCGGAGCCACCTGAGTTGAACGTGGCGGCGGCGATCGCAGGTGGAGCGGAGGCGCCGGGTGCGTGGGCGCACTTGTCGTGTTTGCGCGACGCCGATGTACGCCGGGCCCTTGCACGCTTGCCGCCCAAGTCTTCTGCCGGGCCCGATGGCATTCCAGCGTTTATTTTTAAGGACAGTCAAGAGGTATTAGTGGAACCGTTACTACATTTATTCAACGTTTGTATAAGGAATGCTAGGTTTCCTGATTTTTGGAAGCTCACCCGGGTTGTACCTGTGCCGAAAGGTAGTGGTGGTTCAGCTGCCAGTGATTATAGACCTGTGGCAGTATTGTCCACTCCTGCAAAAGTCTTCGAGTCAGCAATTCACGGTAGCCTGTACCCACAAATATGCGCACTGTTATCCGACGCACAGCATGGTTTCCGTCCAGGGCGGGGCACTACGGGCAACTTGTTAGATATGATGACGCACTTGATGCCAGTAGTGGACGCTGGTCAACAAGTCGACGTCGCTTACTTCGATTTTAAGAAGGCGTTTGACACCGTAGATAATGACGTCCTTCTCAGTAAGTTGGCTAGTGTAGGATGCACACCGCATACATTGACATTTTTTGCTTCCTACTTAAAAGACCGGCGACAATATGTTGACTGCAGTGGAATTTTTTCTGAACCGTATTTTACGAGATCAGGTGTTAGTCAGGGAAGTAATTTAGGACCATTTCTCTTTATTCTGACTATCAATGACTTGCCCCAGGTAGTTAACAAAGCTAAACCCTTGTTATTTGCCGATGATTTAAAATTAGTCCTTAAAATTGACCAAAACTCAGATCATGATATACTGCAGTGCGAAATAAATAGGATCGAGGAGTGGAGTATTAAAAATAAATTATATTTTAATGTGGACAAATGTTCAGTGATGTCATTTAGCCGCGCGCGCACTCCAAGTCATCATCAATACCACATGGACGGCGCAGCGCTCCAACGTGTTCATGAAGTCAGGGATCTAGGCGTGAGATTCAGTACGGACCTAAATTTTAGAAATCATATTACACACGTTTGTAAAAAATCATATCGCAATTTGGGAATGATCTTACGGCTAGCGAACAAATTTACAAACACCAGGGCACTGAAATCTTTATACGAAGCGCTTGTAAGAAGTCATTTGGAGTGTAACGCCGTTCTTTGGTCGCCACACGAAGTCAAATATAAGTTAATGATAGAAAGAATTCAAAATAAGTTCATTAGATTCTTATATTTTAAACAATATGGTATATACCCAGGATATCCGTTGTTATATCCGACATTATTTCTAATTGGTATGAGTGGATATTTTAAGCTGGAAGTGAGACGAGAAGTGGCGCTCGCCACGTACATGTTCAAAGTGTTCCGAGGTAAAATTCACAACCCGGACGTACTGCGCTCGGTGAGTTTGTGTGTCCCTGATGCGTACTTGTGCCGGCGGCGGCGGCCGGCGCTGCTGTGTGTGCCGCGCGCGCGCACCAACTTGCTGCGATACGCGCCGCTGACGCGCGCGCTGCGTGCGCTCAACACTTTGTCTCAACGCATTGACTTATTTCATTGTACCTTGAATGAATTCACGAGGGCAGCTTACTGTGTTTTTTCTTATGAATGTGTAGATTAGTATAGTTATTAAGTAAATATTTGGAAAGTAACTACACTATTGTATTAGGTTTTAACCTGTGATAATAGTTGTAAGTGGAAATTTATAAATAAATAAATATAAATAAATATAATGATAGGAGATGAAAAAGTGGAACAAGTGAATGAGTTTGTGTATTTAGGGTCTATGTTTACGAAAGATGGCAAATGTGAAGGAGATGTTGAAAGGAGAGTGAAAGCAGGAAATAGTGTGAATGGCGCCTTACAGTCCATCATCAGTAACGAAATTATTCCAAGTAAGGCTCGCCTTGCTGTACTGCAGGGAGTTTTGGCGCCAACGCTGATGTATGGTAGCGAATCATGGGTATGGCAGAAGAAGCATGAAAGTAGAATCAATGCTGTGGAGATGAGAGCTTTAAGGAGTATGTGCGGAGTAAGGCTGATAGATAAAGTGAAAAACAGTGTGATACGAGAGAAGTGTGGTCTGAAAGAAGATGTAGTGATAAAGATTGAAAAAGGAATGTTGCGATGGTTTGGACATTTGGAACGGATGGATGAAAGAAGAAATACGAAAGAAGTGTATCGTGTAAGAATGAATGGAGATGTCGGTAGGGGGCGCCCAAGACGGACGTACGCCGACCAAATAAGTGACGTACTAAAAAAAGGCCAAATTAAAAGTACCCATAACCGGCGAGCATGTATGATGAGGTTAATGAATGTCGAGGAAGCGAAAGAGGTGTGTTTGAACCGGAGCATTTGGCGTTCCATAGTCTCTGCCTACCCCAATGGGAGACAGGCGTGACGATAGATAGATAGATAGAGCAACTTCAATATTAGAATTCATCCACTCTGACCTTTGTGGACCAATGTCAGTTAGCTCTTTTCAGGGTAATAAATACTTTTTAGTTTTTATAGACGATTTTTCGAAAACTATATTTGTATATTTTATTTCTTCAAAGACAGAGGTAAAGGATAGATTTTATCACTTCCAATCTATGGTTGAAAGACAAACCGGGCTCAAATTAAAACAATAAGGACGGGTAATGGAAAGGAATTCGTCAATAGGGAATTCTCAAGTTATCTTAGATGTTGTGGTATAAAGCATCAAACTACGGTACCATATAGTCCTCAGCAGAATGGTGTTACCGAGCGTACTAATTGCTCAATTGTAGAAAAGGCACGCTCTCATAAAGCTGAAAGCGAACTTTCTAAAGTTTTTTGGGAAGATGCTGTTCGAACGGCTATATACCTAAAGAATAGATGCCCACACCGTGCCTTAAATAATACGGACGTTGACAGTGCACTTTTAAATGGGGATCTGCTAGAGAAAGTCTACATGGAGCAACCTCAAGGTTTTAAAGTAAAGGGTATGGAGAACAAAGTGTGTCTCTTACAAAAATCCTTGTATGGACTTAAACAAGCTCCACGTGCCTGGAATATAAAGTTAGATGAAACTTTATCGTCTTTTGGTTTTGTGAAATCTCCATCTGAACCATGTGTGTATACCAAACTTTTTGGAAAAGAGTTGGTTATAGTTGCAGTCTTTGTCGATGACATAATTCTTTTTTGTAGAAAATACAAGACGTGTGACATTGTCAAAAATTACTTGAAAAAATGTTTTACAATAAAAGATTTGGGCTATTTAAGCTATTATCTTGGTATAACTATAACCAGGAAAAATTATGAAATAAAAGTACATCAGAAAAGTTAAATAAATAATCTTTTACAAACGTTTGGAATGGAGAATTGTAAAACTTGTACAACTCCAATATCTGGCAAACTAGAGGTCAGTACCAGCAGTGATAGTGATCATAATCTAGAAGTATATCCCTATTAAGAATTAATTGGTTGCCTCATGTTCCTGAGTGTTAATACTCGTCCAGACATCGCATACGCGACTTGTTACTGAGTCAGTTCAATACTCGGTACAACAAGACTCATTGGTTAGCCGCGAAGAGAGTCTTAAAGGCACTTTACATTATTCGATTTGTTATAGAAAATCAGATATGCCACTTGTAGGATTTTGCGATGCCGATTGGGCAAACTGTGATATAGATCGCCGTTCTTATACGGGTTACTGTTTTAAATTAGCAGGCAGCCCAGTTTCATGGGCCTCAATGAAGCAGCAAACCGTAGCTTTGTCCTCAGCGGAAGCCGAGTATATGACAATAACTGAAGCTACGAAGGAAGCGATTTATTTAAGGAGATTTATCACTGAATTAATTTCACATCCTATGGTAAGGCAAAAGTTATTACCTAATACCATAACTGTTTGTACTGATAGTCAGAGTGCACAGAGTTTGGCTTTAAATGCGGTACACCACCATAGGACGAAACATATAGATACCAAATATCACTTTATTAGAGAAAAGATTAGTGATAATTCGGTAAACTTAAAATATATCAAATCAAGTGATATGCCCGCTGACATCTTGACTAAACAATTGCAGCGTATGGCACATGGTAGATGTGTACTAGGCTTAGGTTTAGTGAAAATATACTTTACACATTTACTTTGGTACTTAGTATACATTTTCATACTGTTTTTCTTTTAATTGATATATTTTGAGTTCGTTTTTATGTTTTATTTATTCTAGAGAATTTTGATTAAGGGGGTGTGTTGTAATAATACTGGCTTTATAGTGGTTTTACAAAGTATTCAAAATTCTTCTTATTCGGTGTAGCTAGGTTACCACTTACTTCAATAAAATAACAACTAGATGAAACACATCTTTTATTCTCAAATACAAAAATAAATTACAACAAGATCAATTTATGTATAACACAGAAATCTAAATCTCCTCGTTGACTATAAATCGATATTGTTGTCTCTAGCTTTCAGTATAAATACAAATAATACGGATAACTGAAGATTAGCGTGGCCCCGGACTTTAAGAAGAACTTGAATCGCAAGACGTTGCTCGATGACGATTTTGACCGACACTGAAGATTCTGAACTACGAGATGAATCAAAATAGGAAATTAACGATAGCCTAGTGATGAGAAGGAAATATCGTAGGGAAACCTGAATGCATGATCGTTCTCAAAAATGTTTTTGAAAGACTATACCTTCTTAAAGTGAAAATATGCCAGTACCTAGCAGTGGGATAGATTATTTACAGGAAAAAAAAACATCTTTATGAATGTCAGATAGTTGACAACACATCAACGCAGAGTTGTAATGGCGAACTGACTGATGACGTCCTTTGTGCTCTTTATAGATCTATTATATGGCAGATAAAATTGGCAATAACAAAGTTAATTTATCGCCAATAAATTATAAATAAAAGTTATCTTTGGACACTTGGTATTTACTCGGAATCTAGTTAACACTTAAGAAATGGTGTATTTAAACGAGCTGCAGTATATCGGACAAGAAAAGTGTTCCTGACGCGAGAGGAGTGACAAACTAGACGGAACAATTTATTAGTAGAGACAGATCTAAGATAATACTACTATACTGATGGTTATAGCATTCTTATTAATGAATACTTAGCTACAAATAGCTAGTGTACAGTTGAAGTTGGTATTCTCTGAAGAAATTCTTAAAGCTTTTTTTTCGCTGTGTTATCCCAGGCCATCTCTGCCACTTTATGATTTGGGGGGTGAGTACTTACATTTATGAAGATATGCCGCTGAAGTCGTCCTCGGCTCACTAATTCGAATACCACCGCGGTGTCCAGGTATCATCGACGTCTCGCACCGGCGGGACTACGGAAGTTACAGCTAGGATACTTTACTGCAATTTCGCCGACATCATACATTTGAAGATGTAATAATATACTAGTTTTAGTATTTATATCTTTGAAGATTGACGCAATAATAATTCCTTACCAATAATATAATAAAATATTACATACATACATACATACATAGACTCACGCCTGTTTCCCCGAAGGGGTAGGCAGAGGCATATTAAACGCCCACTTTTCGCCAGTGTATAAAATATTATTATGTAGATACTAACCTATATCTAATCTACATACTACTTAAAATATCTACTTACACTAATGACCGCGTGAAAGCCTAAGAAAAATGTAAAATTAAACAGCTACTGATTTCAATAAACAGATTTAGGCCCACTTGCGTAACGTTTGATTTAAGTCACTCCTTAATTTAAATTTTTTGAACAGAATTAACAACATAAAATAATTTAAGTTAAAAGTATTTAGCGTCCTCTTGCACAACGACAATAACGCTTAGATTTAGTTAAACATTTTATGAGGTCGGTAAAGTAGTTTCTACGTTTTGTTTCATGGTATGAAGCCTTTTTGTTACGATTTTAACGATGTTATGCGTATGCTTTCGCATAAAACCTTAGACTATATATACTTTGAGCATAAAACAAAACGCATTGTCGTCGCCTAGCAACGAAATGACAATTGACAAATAATAACTAGAAACTTTTGAGCATTAACCCTAGAACCCTACATGGGGTGCAGGTGCACCCCACACCGATTTGTTTTCTAAATATCTCAATTTCTTTAATATCCAAGAATTCGCGCGTCGGAGTATTTTAGTTTGGTGTCAACCACTCGCGTTACGTCAATACCGTGACGAGGGCCGCGTTGTGTGGTCGCCTGTATAAGTGCTGTGGGGTACGCCAGTACCCCAGTCTAGTAAAATCGTAAGATTGTTAATTAATTACGATTGATGCATTTATATGTAATCAGTTATTAAATTTGATTATTTATTAAAACAATAGTGTTATATGAATTAAATACAGATATTTTTAGATATTATGAAGGTAAAATTCAATGAAGTTTATTTATTTTGTTTCGGATAGCTCTCAGCGGTTTGAATTACGAAGAAATAAGCTTTATTCCAGACCACAAATCTGGCGAGGAAGAAATAGAAGTTGGGACAAGTTGTAATTGCTGGGTTCTTTACAAGTGTTCAAGATCAAATAATAAGCCAAATATAAAGTTTCAGCAGACAGTTTTGAAATTGGGTTTGGAACTGATACATGAACATTTGGAGGACCGTTACCGGATGCCAACTTAGTCCATTGCAGTGATCCTCAAAAAAGGACCAAATCCTACAAGCGCTGTTGCTCAAACTACATTTAACTTTGTGTAATAAGGCTGATTTGTGATCTCAAGTTACCGATTATGTTTAATAAAACGTATTTTCATGAATTGTTTTTTTCATTTTAAGGACTACAGTCATTTTAGTATGGGGTGTTCCAGCACCCCAGTGTAGGAATAACATGTGCGCCAAATAGTGTAGTATTCTAGGGTTAACAATAACACAGGTAGGTACATTGTTATCAGTTATATCATCATCATCATCATGTCAGCCTAGGGACGTCCACTGCTGGACATAGGCCTCCCCCTGCTGCGTCGTCCGGTCCAGTTCTATAATTATAGATAATTCTCGTCGCTAATGACAAGATGCCAACATCAGTGTGACAGTTCTTAAATGAAATTAGCTACTAAACAGCCGATTTTCGGTAATTAATTTTGACAGTTCTTAAATCATATTACTCGACAAATTTTTCGTTGTGCAAGACGCTAGTGGTGTTTAATATTTTTTTTCTCGTTAAATACATCTTAATTCAATTTAAGAATCGTTGTGCAAGTGGGCCTAAAAAACCATTTTACTTAATAATTTGATACACAAATAAAAATAGGAATTCAATACTTGGATGCTTAAATAAAATACAATACCAAGGTGCCTATCGCTAAAAGCGTCTTTAGCAGGCATAATACGCCATTATTCTATTAACCGATTCAAAGAGAATGAAAACTTCGTCCATTATGATTCGAATAAACGCAAGCAAAATACATTAAAATACAGTGATAAAAAACAATATGCCATTTATATTAGTGACGTAAAAAAGTAAAAATGGCGCGAACATTAAAAAGATAAAATATTTTACTTTTTAATTTTCGTGCTGGCAATGGAAAATGCCGTGCTGATATTTCACGGCCAATTTAGGTAGCGCGTCAGCTGCAACCTTTCACCTCGCTTCACCCGCCATGTCGCACTATCAACGTAAAACGTTCTTTGTAAATTATTTTATTTGAATGAGGCAAAACCTTTTTGGATTAAAGGGTAATAAAAGCTGAGATTAAAAGAGAATATTATAAGTGTAGTATTTACACATACTATTGTACAGACTAAAATCGGTGTACAGTAGGTACCAAGTTATCTGATTTTAGACGAAGATGAATTAAATTGAATTACCTATATTAAATCTAATTATTTTTAAATTTTACTGTATGGTAGGGAGTGTAAGTATCTACTGGCAGTGGGCTAATGGTGTTACTGACTGGCAGAGTAACTAGGTAGGTACTTTAATTGTTCAGACTGACGAGGTACCTAAATATAATGAAACTATTATTTAGGATCCAAAGTAAGCGGGCAGGTCGTTAGTGATTTATTTACAAATATTGGCAGCCTATATTTAAAAATGTATATTGTTAATCGATACTGGTTGCAATGCATGCATTATCCATACTGACCAATCATAAACATGACGGTATTCAATATTTATAATGCCGACACACGGGTACACGACGAAAAAATAAAAGTTCTCAACTTGGTATGGGGGTATGATTAAATTAAAAAAGTGTTGACAGCCATTCGTAAATCATAAGAAGTCCTTTTTCAAATACGGAATTCCAATGCAAAAATAGCACAGATTATAAAAATAGGTCAAGTGTGAAATTCGTGACGCATAAACTGTTTCGTAGTCTAACTCGATGTGAATACATTTGCGCTGCTCGGATTTAGGAAGCTAGTATTGACGTTTGTGAACGTAAACGATGTATAGTAGGGAGCATAATTCATAGAGCATACCTAGAGATGCAGACCCGTTCATGAATTATTTTGCTATTTCAGTTTCGTCTGTGTCGTCGTCGCCTTGTCCCGCCATTTTGTTAGTTTAGTTAATAAGATTGTGGAAATAATTTTAATAAATTTAAGATATTAGCTGGATAGTCTTGTGAGTCTTTAAACATGCAAGGATTGGTGTATGTTTAACAAAATAAAGTATATGTTTGTTCTTCTTCACAATGTAGAAAATTAATGGAGTTTACTTTGTTTTGCACTGTTGCAAAAATATGAAAAGAGAGGTACGTGGTAAATATCCCAAAAAACCGAAAAAAGACTCAGGAAAAAACAGTGAGAGAAAGAAAGTTTTTATTCTTCTCTTTAAATCTCTTGTGTTACTGACCGTTTCACAGACAATGTACAGCTGGATCTACTGGGTGCAAGAAGCTGAAAGGTATATGTTCCTTGGGCATCGCAGGACTGCACTAAGAATAGCTTTCTCGAAATGCACACACACATCGCCTTGATTAAATAAGAGCGTAGCTGTGGGCATCCTCTAGTCTCTTTATAAAAAGGTTTCGATACCAACTTGTCTAACTTGTTAGAGACATGCTAAGCATCAGATTGTAACCAAATGCATTGTAAAGAATAACGTCCAAAACTAATATCATTATTTAGTAGTTTAGTTTACTTACAAGATACAAGGTGTACGCTCAAGATCCCTTGTTACGAAGTTCTTCGGGAGATAAATTGTGAAATAGACGACGTTGAATTTTAATAAGCTAAAGAGTTGAGATGGGTCCAAAACACCGCCGTACATATTACATATTGATCGACTTTGTAACAACTTGATAACTTAATTTACCTGTTTATCATACACAGAGAGTACATTTGTGTTGCAGTTACTTGAATGTTTAAATATGAACGCGATAGTGCTGGTTTAGTCTTTATATATACACAGTGGCACAATTAGCGGCAGACCAAAAATAGAAATATACAAACTTTTATTTAAAGGACTGGCAAGTTATGATATTTTTTACTTAATTATTAAATTTGAAAATAGAACCTTAGTTGATAGTAACTTTTTTCCTCCATTTTATTTATTTTCTCGAACTACACCTTTTAGCGACTTGTTTGAAAAATTACAGCCAAATTCCCTAACAGATTTTATCAATACCGATAAGTAAACTTAATTTTTCATAATTTTCTATTGTTTTTGGTAATGAAGAAGAGCTGCTATGTCCAGCAGCGGAGGACAGTGGAACTGTGGACGACGGAAGAAGAGTTGAAGAAAGAAGAAATTTGCACAACTTTATTGGATTATCACAATTTTATATTTGCAATAAATGTGGTACAAATATAACAAATGGTGCTTGAATATAAACATAAAATGGCATTGCTTTTATTGTAGCGGGTTTTATTAAAAAATAACTATAATTTGTCCTGTTTCACCACTTTCCTTTGCAATTGCTATTTTCATATGTCCCGGCGACCGACAGGGACATTTCAAAAAATTACACCAGCCTTGCTCTCATCAAACATCTACAGGCATGAGGTGAAAATACAAAAATTACAGAGAATTTTAACATAGAGATTCGAGTGAGTGTCGTGTCCGGGCTTTGTTTAATTACGCTGATACATTTGAGCATTCACTTGTAACAGAACAACGAGAGGTCGCTGTTTTTTGTTTTGTTGAACTGAACAACGAACAAGTTGAACATTGCTACGAATATTTTCACGATCTTTCTAGCGAACGCTTCAATCAACAAAAAGGTCTTAGCAAACTGAGTGACCATTCGCAAGAATGCTCGCCAGAATGTTCGTTGGAGTGCTCGATAAAACCCTCTCGTTTGCTTTTCTGTTTTGTAACATTGGCAATAATGTTCATTACCGGTGAATGCTCAAGTGTACCAGCACCATAACGTGATCTCTCTAGGTGTCTAATATCGTAGTACCTCAATGTCCGGCATCGAGCGAGATTTGAGATCTTGCGGCCACCTGTGTATGGCCCACAACTCCCCCTTGTCGACAGACATGATTTATATTTATGGCTGGCTCTTGCATGGCCAAAGGCATATGGGTAACATATTGCCATGGCACCCCTGCCGGCGAAAGTGTTAGATAGCGCTATTTATAGCAGGATTTTTATGCAAGTAAGAGCGCAGCTCTCAGATGTTTACCACGGCTTACGACCAGAGAGTATCACCACTAGTAATTTATTCAGACATATGAATCTCGTATTGCTGACGACTACTTTGAGATGGGGTTCCGCATCCTAGTCTCACCTGATTTGCCAGACTATTAACTTTCAAATAGAGCGACTGCAGCTTGACTTCCGCAACCCAAAGGGATAGCGATATTCCATTGCAAAACCATTGTCAGGATATTCAAAGACACTGAATCCTGATAACGACTGTCAAAGATCTTCATGACAGGACTGATACCTTAGCCTGCTCTTTGAGGTACAGGGCAAGCAATAAGAAATAAATTTATTTGTGCATACCGTCGTTTTGAATGATACCTTCTGCATGGCAGTCCATTAAATCAGCGAGCCAACTATGTAGCCTTGATGATGACATCACATTTTTGCTGCAATAGAAGGGCTATAATTATTCAAATTAGACTACGGAGAACTACATATTTCAACTCTTTCTTAAAATCGTACAACTGCCGTGATTTAAAGCTGCGCGTCCACCGGATCGGAATCGGAGCGTACGGAGCGGAAGGATTTGTTGCTTTGTATTAATTTCTATGAAACTGCGTGCACTGGATCGGCATTTCTGCGCCTGAGACCGGTATTTGTGCTGATGACGTCATCCGCAGTGAACGCATCATACGGATTCCGAGCGTTTCAAGTTCTGACGTGTTTGCGACGTTAAACTGTAGGCAAAAATACTTATTCACGATGATCGACGATGTTTTAATTACTTTAGTGGAAAGGTATGAAGAACTTTATAATATAAAACATGAACATTAACGTAATCAACCCAATTTCGTCCCAAATATTGTCTCTCCTAAGAGACAATATTTGGGACGAAATTGGGCAAATAAAATCTATTTTCATCTTCTAATAAATCAGAATATAATGTATGATATTCTCCGAAAATTAATCTAATTACAACAATATCCTCGTCACCATCCTCCTGCTTTAAAAATACCTAAATTGCCGATGCTGAATCCGAATGCAGTAGACGCACCCCATCGGCATTTTGTAAATGACAACGCTCCGTCCGCTCCGTACGCTTCGATTCCGATCCTGTGGACGCGCAGCTTAAAGGATACCTACGTCAAAATTACGACGTCAAAAATACTTTGATTTTCACGCGCTGTTCGTCGTATTGTTTTGTTGTTATGTACCTAACAATTGTTACGTACCTACTGTGATGAAAAAAATGTGAAATCAAATATTAAATTTTCATTCCATTTTACAATTAATCAAAGCCGAAGCGATGTGCCAAAATTGCCTTGTTATATGCCTCTAGGTATTCGCTCCGACAAAATATTTTATTTAGGTATTAAGTTGGAATATATACCTAAAGTATATCTAGACGTATACCACGTCTAGATTTATTTGTTTTTCATCGAAATTTTTCATCTTTCTACTTTTTTTTATATTTTCATACATTTATTTTTTATTTATTTAAATGATTAACAATATAATTAAATTAAGTCTTAAAAAAATAAAAAAAAACGAATTAATATATACAAGGAAAAATTCAAAAAATTAAAAATTAAAATTTAGAAGGCGTCATGAAACTCATCCGCATCGCAGTCAATTGGAAGCGTGCCCAGAAGACTGGCAGCATAGCCTCGTTGGATGGCTATACTTATTTTTTGAGCCAAATACGTGCCAGCGCTCTGGTCACGCGAGGCGTCTATAAGTCTCTTTGCGAGATCTCTAAAAAGTGATCGCGCACTTGGACCCCATGGCCCCAATGTTTCGACCCCAAACGGCTCAAATACATAATCTCCTATTAGATTTACATATTTGCGCCGTTTGAGTGTCTCCGCTGTAGCAGCAGCAGCGCCCGCACAACCTGCTGTGCTGGGAAGATGAGATGACGCAAGGGTATCGACACATGTTGCGTCCCATACCAAAGGCCTACCCAGCTTCCACGGCAGTAACGACATCCCGTCTGGTCTTTTGCCATCGTCGCGTGCCAAGCCTTGAGTTTCAAGTTGGGCTGGAACGCCAGCGGTGGCAAGAGCACGTCGCAGTATGTCATTGAGGTTGGCGTGATCTTTCTACTATTTTACACGTGAAAGTTTGTGATGATCGGTGTATGTATATTTGTTACTCTTTCATGGAAATACTACTGAACAAAGTTTGATGAAACTTTGCAGCAATATAGCTTTAGCAATCACGTACAATCCAAGATTCTTGGCTATTGGATCGAAAGGTATTGTTGCCCGATTATTTATTTACTGTTAACTAAATTCCCGCCACTGCCAGCGCCAAATTTTGCTATTGCATAACTATGCAACAGCAAAAGAACAATGCCCATTTCTGGCCCAGTTTGGAACTCATGAACAGCACAATAAAGTTTCAATTAGTTGTTGAATAATTCTTTTTATTTATAACTTAATTTAGAGGCATTACTAAAGGTGTGCCGGGAAACTTATTCAATAAACAGGTTTAAAAAGATGTGTTAACGTCTAAATAGCCAACACGCAATAGATCAGAAATTGCCAGTAAAGAAATCATAATATTAAATCGATTATCACTTCTTCTTTATCGATTTTACGTTTTGGCTACTCAAAACGATTTGAGTTAATAGCAAAACCCTACTTGGTCCTTAAACATTTAAAATGTGTGTATTTTATATTGTTATTGTATATATGCGATTAACTACAAATAAGTTCGATTTTCAACCAAATATATAGATAACCTATGTCCGAAATCCATATCGATTAATCAATATCATTTAAAACTGTAAAATGGCAACACTTTTTTGACTCTTAAGTAAATGTCAATAATGTCATATTCAGTTTATTTTGTTTGTTACCAATTTGTATTGCTCGTGCACATTGTGAATGCTTTTTATGTTTTTGGATCTTTTACGACTTCTGGCTTTTTCTTTCAGATTTCTATCGTTACCAAATGACATACTCATTCCTTGTTACGCAAAACTACGAAATACTTTAACTATCCTAGTAAAAGTGGGTACACACCTAATGCTTTGTGAGCATATAAAAGTACTTCTTGTAATAAATCTATGAATGTGATGGACCTCTAATCAATCTCAAAATTCTAGTTTAACACTTTTCTATCGAATGCAATAACAACTACTACGATTTTTTACTGTCCACATCTGGGCCGGCGTCTCTAAGAAAAATGGGCATTGTTCTTTCCACCAAATTGTTCTTAGGTACCTATCTGTATATATTATGTACTAGCTGCTGCCCGCGACGTCGTCTGCGTGAACGCTATACAGCACCTAACTATTAAATAAATACCTACGATTATACCTTTTAAAACATACGCGGCGGCGATAGCCCAGTAGTGTATGTAACGGACTGCCGAGACGATGGTCTTGGGTTCGACCCCCAGCTACCCCGGGCACACACCTATGACTTTTCGAAGTTACGAGTAGGTATGTGTGTATTAAAAAATATTAATTAATTATCGCTCGCTTAACAATGTGCCCGGTAGATGGCAATAGGCTTGCCCCCTATTACATTGGGACCGAAACATAGCTGGCGAAGTGTGGGTGTGTAATACACCTCTGCCTACCCCTTCGGGGATAAAAGGCGTGAAGATATGAGAAGATATACCTTTTAAAATAACGTTCATTTACCCGTTTCTTCTTTATATTTCATACCTGCAGAAAGTGTAGTAACAGAGGGAGACTGTCTTTTGTAAAATTGACCTTCAAAAAGTGCTGATTTTCAGCCTGCTTTAAATAAATGACTTTATGGTGATTCTGCTGAATTAAGTCATCAGTTGTGACTAAAGCAGATGGAGAAAATAAGGAATACATAATAGGGTAAAATACATACTTATAGGACTTCTCGATATACAACATTAGTGGTTTGGCTCTCCGCAGCTAAAATGTAAAGAGAGTCAGGGCTGGTGACGCGGGAGCAAGCGGCATACAGGACACCCGCTGCCCTCAATGTCTGCCTCTGCGACTTATTGATGGTCTTCGCGAAGCAAACACTCACGGGGAACTGTATGCGCTTGAATTATGAGGTATGAGAGGAATGCGTGGTATAAATACTGCCTCGCTGACGCCACAACCCGTAAGAATTTCTTAAATGGTGTGTCTGTGGAGCGAGATGACTTTCAGGCGGGTCACGTTACACAACTTCGGAGGAGATAGGTTCCGAAGAAGCATAATCGGGACACCGACCTTCAGCTTGATGCTATGCGCTGGAAGTTCACTTGCTGACTGGGAGTTCAGAAATTCCACGGGATAATCTGTGGCGTTTTCTTGCTCGACGACAGTGTTTATAGAGGTGTAGACCACTTCATTCCTCTCAATTTCCGAGAGAATGCATTCGTTAATTGCTACAGCCTGATCATTTTGGGCGTCAAAATAGGCGACTCACACACTCACGAATTCTGCTATTACGGTATACAGCTGTATAATTCTAAGCTGGATACAACTCTACTGAGAGACTCTGGAAGTACCACCTGTCCACCTCTCTCCTCTGGTAGAGTGTCTTCGCCAAGACTTAGAAAGATATCTTAGAATTGTTGAGCACGTGCATTGACGCCAAGCTGAGCTCTCATATTAATGGTCAAGCGCAGCATACGAACTCGTGACCACAACAAAGATAATTTCAACGAAGCACTCACCTTGTCCGTGTGGTGACGGATTAAGAATACGGAATGTCACCACCCCATATCATCCCATGGGTGTCGTAAGAGCCGACAGAGGGAGCAAGAACAGCACTGTAAGAGAAGGAAAACTTGATACAAACCCTATACCAACCCGTTTGGCCAGCGTGGTATAGTAGGCCAATTCCTCCTTTCAAAAGAGAGGCCTAGTCCAGCAGTGGACTGTTAAAGGCTGATGATGATGATATTGATGACTCACCTCGTCAGCCCTCGATCCCCGCGTCACCACGGGAAGCGTTTGTCGGGAATCGTCACTGAACAGAACTGTGACCACCCATTAAATGCTCGTTCCTGCGGATGTCCTGCAGGGTTCTGTCCATGGCCTGAACTGCCTTCCTATTGGCCATCGTACGCTCATCCCATACGATCAGAGAGCAATCCTTGAGCACGTGTCCCTTATCACTGTTACGTGACACACCACAAACGGGTATTACGGCGCTCTCTAAATCGATGGGAAATTTAAACATGGTATGTGCTGTCTTGCCACCCGGAAGCAGTGTGGCAGCGATTGCCGGCGACGCTACAGCAATGACAATTTTGCCTTGCCTCCTGACCTCTGCAAGTATGCCAGTAGTAACAAATGTTTTTCCTGTTCCACCAGGAGCATCCAAGAAAAACATTTTAGTCTGGCTTTGCCCAACGCTTTCAAGGACGGTGTCGTAAAATTCGTAAGGTGGTCATTTCAAATTGTCTCAGCGTTATACTCCCAATTTTCACGGTCTTGATGCGGTGATGATTGGGAAGCTGGTAACAAATATTTGACCAGTGGATTGCCGCTGATAGAAATGACCACGTCTTGAAGTGAACTGAGACAGGTGTTCAGCACGCGGTCATCAGTTACTTCGACTTCCTCTCTAGTAACACGCCTCAAAGCTCGTAGAAAATCTTCAGACCGATGATGGCGATACTTCTCCCAGAAAGCTACCGCGTTCGCGACTCCACAAAACACCAAGATGACGTCAAACAGATGACGCATGCGGCTGGGACTGTCACTGACGCTCGCCTCCGCGAGGTTGTCATCCCAGTATTGGTCACCGTCGAGAAAGTGACGTACTACGCAGGCTGTGCGGTAAGTGGGATACTCCAAGCCATCAAATGTCCTCAGAAAGGCGAAAGACGTTGGGCTTCGGACCGTGTGAAGTAACAACCGCAGAAAATAGCATTCGACATTATTTGTATGTACGGTATAAACTCTACAAAATGCGGTGTCCTTGAAACTTCCCGGAAAACCTTCCACAGCACCTCCTCGTCAACGTCGGTTAAATACACCCTTTTGCTTGTCGTACGTGTAATATGAAGGCATCTCGTCATCCGTAAGGGACCTCCCAAACTGATCGATTTTACAGAGCCTGAAAAATGCCAAGAGAGTTGTTATTTTTATCAGCCTAAGTTACTTATATTGCGTGATTTTTATAGTGTGAAGCTAGCGTATAGCATAGTTAACATAATAACAACATTAAAATATGCATTGTTACATTACACGTTGTTACAGAATGCGTTGAAGAAATAAAGGTTCTCTGCGCGTTCCCTGTAGGTCATAGCGTAATAATATGTAGCCTATGTGGTGACCCGACTTTTTGATAATATTTGTGCTGAATTTGAAGTAAATCCATGCAGTACTTTTTTACTTTATCCCGGATATAATGACAAACAGATAAACAGACAAACAGACAAAAATTCTAAAAACTATATTCTTGGCCTCGGTATCGACAGTAGATTACACCCCAAGTATTCTTTAAAAAAAATATTCAATGTACAGTTTCGACTTTCCTACCATTTTATTATATGTATAGATACTATAGGGCGCATGAAGCTGAAATTTGGCATCCATGTCTCTTGGGGGTTGCACTATGAAGAGATTTCTCAAAATTGCCAAGTCATCGGGCGGACACGGTTAAGAGCGTTTACGCCTTACGGCTTCTTATACAAACTTTCAAGTCCTTATTTTTCGCAATGAATGAACCGCTTTTAAAGAGACTTCATACACATAAGCTGTATACATAGGTCTAAAAAGTTAATTGAAAATATTTTCAATTAACTTTTTATACCTATGTATCCTAAACGCTCTTAAATTAAAATATAATGTGCGGGCGTAGCTGCGGCCATCCTCTAGTTTAAACAGAGAAATCTAAATCTCCTCGCTAGCTTAATCGATACCGTGACTCTAGCTTTCGGTATACCAATAATACGGATAACTGAAAATTAGCGGACAGCGGATCCAAGGCGAAGTCTTGGATCGCAACCGGGACAACGCCAGATGATGATGAAGATTATGAAAACCGCTGAAGATTTTGACACAGTTCTCCATGGTGTGCTTAACCCTTCTCAAACTAAAAGAGGCTCGGGGTTGGAGGGTGACAGTTTGTTTACAATTAAAGATGCAGAAACAAAAAGCCATCTTTATGAATATCTCATTGTTCATCAACGGACAGTTACCATCGTCCTCTGTGACATTTGTCAATGGCAGATAACATTGGCAATGGACAAAGTAAAGGGGTTTGGGTAACATTGTATGGACCACTGGCGTCATTATTTTAATAATACTTCATAGTACTATATTAAATATATACATATAACTTCAATTATTTTTGTCCTAAATAATATCGGAGCTGAGATTTTAGCATTTGAAGATTTTCAGAATGTCGTCAATATAAACTAATATAGAGTTGCGCTTAGTGTTTTACTTAAGACTATTTACGTTACCAGCAGCGATAGCCTAGTGGAGAGACCGACAGACTGCTATACAGAGGGTCCGGGTTCGAATCCACGGAACGCACCGATGACTTTTCGGAGTTACCTATGTGCGTATTAAATTGTTAATTATCGCTTGTTAAACGGTGAAGGAAAACACCGTGAGGAAACCTGCATGTCTGAGAGTTCTCCATAATGTTCTCGAAAGACATGTGAAGACTGCCAACCCGCACTTGGCCAGCGTGGTGGACTATGGCCTCATATACGCCTTCGCATAATGGGAAGAGGCCCGTGCCCAGCAGTGGGACAGTATAAAGGGCTGATGATGATGATTTACGTTTTAAGATCGTTCACTGACATGACATCAATGTAATAGAACATAAACGAAATAATAAAACCATATGTTCATGCTTTAAATAGAGTGAGAATATACATAGTCGCGATTGGATTCTAACTCTAAGAAGCCATGGATCAATCCAACTGAAGCTCGTCATCTTTTCTGAAAAATCAGTGTTAGGTTCTTTGTATACTTCGTTCGTCGGAAAGGAGTGGCTTTGGCTGTCAGTATTGACATAGTCAACGCCTTCAACTCCCTTCCGTGGCTAGCAATTAGGGAGATACGATTACATCACAACATGCCTCCATATCTGCGTAAAATCGTCGGGACGTATCTGCGCGACAGGTCCATTACGTATACTAGTATGGGTCGGGACGGCTTTGTACACCGGAGGGAGGTCACGCGTGGGGTTCCCCAGGGATCAGTGTTAGGACCCCTGCTATGGAACCTCGCATACGATGCAGTTCTGAGGACCAGTTTACCCCCCGGCGTCAGTATCGTCTGCTATGCCGACGACACTCTGGTGTTAGCAAGAGGGTATGGCTTCCCTGAAGTAATTCAGCTGGCGGAATTGGGAGTGGCTTGTGTCGTCCGACAGATAAGCGGGCTGGGCCTACAGGTAGCGCCTCATAAGACCGAGGCGCTGTGGTTCCACAGGAAATCACAGACTGTGGTTCCATCTAGCTCGCTTATTAGAGTGGATGGTGCGGAGGTCCGAGTAGACCGGTACCTTAAGTACCTCGGGCTCACCCTCGACAGCCGCTGGAGCTTCAAGGAGCATTTCGAGCGTATAGTCCCTTGAGTTCGCGGATCAGCAGGAGCCCTTCAAAGGCTGCTTCTGAACCTCAGGGGTCCCTGAGAAGAAGTTCGCCGTTTCTATTGTACGGTCGTACAATCCATGGCCCTTTACGGAGTGCCTATATGGGCCACATGCCTAGCGGCCCCCTCACGCTGTAAAGCCAAGCTCGATAGCGTGCAACGGGTGGCAGCCATTCAGATCGTACGAGGATACCGCACAATTTCATCAGAAGCGGCGACAGTTCTGGTTCGTTTCCCGGCCCTTTGATATCCTGGCGGACATGGTCACCAAGGTCTATGACCAGACTCGCGCAGTTCACCGGGAAGCGAACGGGGATGTCCAGGATGCGCTCGAAATGCGGCGCAATGCTCACCCACAGGCTCTGCAGCAATGGCAAAGCGCGACAGCGCTTGGCACTGGCAAGTGCCATTCTGCCAAGCTTTGAAGCGTGGGTTGGATGGAAACGCGGCCGCATCGCCTACTGATTGACTCAGATACCCACCGGGTACGGGTACTTCGGTGAGTATCTGATTCGAATCGGACGCGAAAGAACGACACAATATCACCACTGTGCAGGCGACCTGGACTCCGCCCAGCATACGTTGGAGGATTGCCCGGCATGGGTGTGGAGTCCTTGTCGACCAGATCGGACACGATCTGTCCCCACCAGCAGTTATTGCTGCCATGCTGGCGAGCGAGGAAGGCTGGCAAGCAGTGGCCTCCTTTTGTGAAGCTGTTATGCTCCAAAAGGAGGCTGCAGAGCGGGATCGGAATCGGAGAGGGCCGAACCTAGCCGATGCATGGGGAGCTCTGGTCGCTGATTAGGATTCGTTGCTCTGGGAAGCCGCCAGTAAGGGTAATAGAGGGCGTTTAGCCTTCCCTAAGAACGGGTTCTATTGAACATGGCACCATAGGTGGAAGACTAGCCAGCTTTTGTACCCAGTATTCCTCCCGTAAGGCGTCTTTGGTTGGCAGTCGAGGTGGTTTTTAGTGGTAACACCACTTACTCCGGCTCTCATTTCCCTAAGAGTCGGAGATCCGAAGGGATTTTCCACCTCGTAAAACAAATCAAAAAACGTTGTATACTTCGATCAGATACGAACCGTCGCTTTTTGTCGCTTGTTCTACGTACTTGTTCAAGTGCGCATAATACCAAATCATCGGAACTCACAGAAATGGGAAATTCATATAGGCCAGGCACTTTCGCATTCATTATTTCAAAATCAACCCTTCTTCTATTTGGATTATTCGCAATTACATATTCACCTAAATGGTTTTGACTGCTATAATTAGTTATACGAACGTAATTAAACTATTTAACGTGAATTATTTAAAAGGATTAAGAATGATTTTTCTGTTATTATCAATGATTACGAAAGAGAATCTAAAATAGTGCAGTTAAGTGTGATTTCGATTTTACTAAGAAATGTAAGACCGAATATCTCAGATTCGATATGATTTCGAGAAATGTGGCCATAATAACTTTTGATCGTTTCATCCTGATCTTTCATAATATATAAATTTCATTGATTGCTGCAAAAGTTCAGAATGACGCCAACTTAACCCAAACCCCTTTAGTTCCAATTAAACAAAAATTCTCTTTGGACATCTGAAATTCCCTCGAGATCGAAAAAACTTTTAAGAAATGGTGTATTTAAAGCGGGCTGCAGTTTGTCGGACAAGTAAAATTTTCACGATGCAAGAAACTGACAAACCAGACGGAACGATTTATTAGTAGAAACACATCTAAGTTCGTATTACACTGAATGTTTATAGGTCTCTTAATAAATGTACTCAGCACTGAAGAAATTCTAAGACCTTCTTTTTGCGTTGAATAGGTACCTTATTCCAGGCCATGTCCGCTACTTTATGAGTTGAATTTGGACACGGGTGTGAACCTAAACTTATGAAGTCATTCCGTTGGAGACATCCTGGGCTTACTCACTAGCATCACTTCAGGTCGACGTCTCGTCTCGAAGCGGCGGGACCACACAAATTGCGGCTAGAATAATTTACAGCAACCTCGCCGGCATCATAATTAAATTTGGAAGCTGTCCTATACCTTTTTTGGAATTCATATTATTATTATTATTACAGATTGAACTGTTGGCCCGGGATAATACTTCATTAACAATAATAAAATTGAAAAATATACGCACCTATAACGAATCTTCTTCTTAAAATACTTATCTACGTTCATAAATAACGTCGATAGCATCACGTGAAAATGAAACAGCTACTGATTTCAATAAACAGATTAAAAAACCATTTTACTTAATAATTTGATACACAAATAAAAATAGGAATTCAATAATATTAATAATTTTATATAATTATAATTTCATTTTTTTTTGACATTTTCAAATTGACATTTAATTATTATTATTTATTTAGTGACATTTTAACTAGATGACATTTTATTGTATAATTTTTAATATTATTGTTTACAACATGTACTCAACCTTATGATAAAATGTAAGGAGCAAGTACAATGCGGGAATTAGTAAACTTTTCAACTAATATTAGTGGCAACCTGTCTGGTGGCTTGGGCTGGCATGCTTATGCATACACCTACTGATGGCGTGGAGGCATAATGATTTAGGTCGTGCTGGCTCCCTCAATCAAGGTTGAGCCGTACGATGGCTGTTGAATGCGGGCCATCAGCGGGCTGAGTCAGTTATAAGCGTCAGATGATATCCTGCATTGTACTCGCATCTAAACCTATTATGTCTGGACTTCAAAAAAATATAAACGAAGAGATGAAATGACAAAAAAAGCAATGACTCTGAGTTTGTTTCGGCCTTTCTTCTCAAGAAGTCATTTAGCTAGGAAAAGCCGGCTTCATCTAGAATAGGGGTTTGACATGTATAAGTGTTGTAAACAACCAAAATGCAGAAATAAATATGTCTTTATGTCTTTATGTCTTTAATACTTGGATGCTTAAATAAAATACAATACCAAGGTGCCTATCGCTAAAAGCGTCTTTAGCAGGCATAATACGCCATTATTCTATTAACCGATTCAAAGAGAATGAAAACTTCGTCCATTATGATTCGAAAAAACACAAGCAAAATACATTAAAATACAGTGATAAAAAAACAATACAAATGTCATTTATATTAGTGACGTAAAAAAGTAAAAATGGCGCGAACATTAAAAAGATAAAATATTTTACTTTTTAATTTTCGTGCTGGCAATGGAAAATGCCGTGCTGATATTTCACGGCCAATTTAGGTAGCGCGGCAGCTGCAACCTTTCACCTCGCTTCACCCGCCATGTCGCACTATCAACGTAAAACGTTCTTTGTAAATTATTTTATTTGAATGAGGCAAAACCTTTTTGGATTAAAGGGTATTAAATGCTGAGATTAAAAAATAATATTATAAATGTAGTATTTACACATACTTTAGATGAAGATGGATTAAATTGAATTACCTATATTAAATCTGATATTTTTTTTTATTTCACTGTTTCGTAGGGAGTGTAAGTATGTACCTACTGGTAGTGGGCTACTGGTCTTACTGACTGTCGGCGTAAATAGGTAGGTACTTTACTTGTTCAGGCTGACATGTAAGGTACCTAAATGTAATGAAACTTTTATTTAGGATCCGAAGTAAGCGGGCAGGTCGGTAATGATTTATTTACAAATATTGGCAGCCTATATTTACAATTATATATTGTTAATCGATACTGGTTGCAATGCGCACATTATCCATATTGACCAATCATAAATATAACGGCATTCAACTTGGTCCTATGATTAAATTAAAACAGTGTTAACAGCCATTCGTAAATTAAAAGAAGTCCTTTTTCAATTACGGAATTCCAATGCAAAAATGGCACAAATTATAAAAATAGGTCAAGTGTGAAAATCGTGACGCATAAACTGTTTCACAGTGTGACGTCGCTGTGACGTCGAGAGGACACCACCTCTCGGCCGCTTGCACCTACGCCCCCACCGCACCGCGAGCTCCTATAAATATCGAAGCGCTGGCTGCATTCGGCCCTCTTGCGGCGGCTACAGACGAGTTAAGTCACCTACATCTCCTGGACAACCGGCAGCAGGATTCTCCACATCAACCCACCCCTCGCCGAACCACGCGACCCTGTGTAAATTTTCTTTAATATCATATAAATAGTAATTTTTTTTCATTAAGGTAACGCTTGCTATATGATGTCTAAAATTAATTGGCAATTAAATCAATTTTTATTGTAACATTTAACCACGTTTCTCATTTAAACACACCCTAGTAGGGATAACGTAACAGGGGACACCTGAAAGGTCCTTTTTACGTTACAACAGTCTGACTCGATATGAATACATTTTTTTTTTTTTTATAGTAATAGGCGGCAAACGAGCAGACGGATTGCCTGATGGTAAGCAATTACCGCCGCCCATGGACACAAGCAACACCGCAAGAGTCGCAAGTGCGTTGCTGTCCCTTGGGGTTGGGAAAAGGGATAGGATGAGGAGTGAGATGAGGGAGAAGGAATAGGGGATAGGGCTTCCGGCACTCTCCCTCACCGAACGAAACGAAAAAGTTTAGGTACTGTTACTTTACGCCGATTTTCTGTGAGAGGGTAGTACTTCCCCGATCGAGCCGGCCCATTCATGCTGAAATCAGCAAGGCTCTACTACAGCTAATAACATTCGCGCTGCTCGGATTCAGGAAGCTAGTATTGACGTTTGTGAACGTAAACGATGTATAGTAGGGAGCATAATTCATAGAGCATACCTAGAGGTGCAGACCCGTTCATGAATTATTTTGCTCTTTCAGTTTCGTCTGTGTCGTCGACTTGTCCCGACATTTTGTTAGTTTAGTTATTAAGATTGTGGCAATAATTTTATGTTATAAATTATATGCTTTTTCTTCTTCAGAATGAAGAAAATTAATAGAGTTTATTTTGTTGTGCATTGTTACGAAAGTACGAAAACAGTGGTACGTGGTAAATATCCCAAAAGACATTGTCAGGCTCAGAAAAAATCTGTGAGAGAAATAGAAGCTTTTATTATTCTCTTTAAATCTCTTGCGTTACTGACTAATTCACAGACAACGTACAGCTGGATCTACTGGGTGCAAGAAGCTGAAAGGTATATGTCCCTTGGGCATCACAGGAGTGCACTAAGAATGACTTTCTCAAAATTCGCACAGCATCTTGCAGATTAAATTACAGAAACATAATATGCGTGGCGTAGAGCATAGCTGTGGGCATCCTCTAATAGTCTCTTTATAAAAAGCTTTCGATACCAACCTGGCTAACGTGTTAGATACATGCTAAGCATCAGATTGTAAGCAGATGCGTTGTAAAGAGCAATGTCCAAAACTTATATTGTCATTTACTATTTTACTTCCAAGATGCAAGGTGTACGCCCAAGATCCCTTGTTACGAAGTTCTTCGGGAGATAAATTGTGAAATGGACGACGTTGAATTTTAATAAGTTCAGCTAAAGAGTTGAGATGGGTCCAAAACAACGCCGTACATATTGCATATTGATCAACTTTGTAAGAACTTGATAACTTAATTTACCTATTTATCATTCACAGAGGGTAAATTTGTGTTGCAGTTACTTGAATGTTTAAATATGAATGCGATAGTGCTGGTTTAGTCTTTATTTATAATACACAGTGGCACAATTAGCGGCAGACCAAAAATAGGAATATATAAACTTTTATATATGCCTCTGCCTACCCCTTCGAGGAAACAGGCGTGAGTCTATGTATGTATGTATGTATTTATAAACTTTTATTTAAAGGACTGGCCAGTTAAGATATTTTTTAACTTAACTGTCAAATTCGAAAATAGAACCTTAGTTTGTAGCATTTTTTGTCTCCATTTTATTTATTTTCTCGAACTACACATTTTAGCGACTTGTCGCCAAAATGGCGTAGGTAGTTCGAGGGACGAGTCAATTATAAACTACAAAAAAAAATATTTACAGCCAAATGCCCTAACAGGTTTTATCAATACCGATAAGTAAACTTAATTTTTCATAATTTTCTATTGTTTTTGGTAATGAAGAAGAGCTGCTATGACCAGCAGCGAAGGACAGTGGAACAGTGGACGTCTATCTGCTGATATGATGAAGGAAGAAGATTTGCAGAAAGAAGAAATTTGCACAACTTTATTGGATTTATATGGTATGCATACATACATACATAGACTCACGCCTGTTTCCCCGAAGGGGTAGGCAGAGGCATATTAAACGCCTACTTTTCGCCAGTGTTTTGATCCCACGTAATAGGTGGCGAGCCTATTGCCGCTTATCGGGATATTTTGTTTGCCTGAGCCTCGTCCGTGGTATGCAATAAATGTGGTACAAATATAAAAAATGGTGCTTGAGTATAAACATAAAACGGCGTTGCTTTTATTGTTGCGGGTTTTTATTTAAAAAGGACTTTAATTTGTCGTGTTTCAACAGTTTCCATTGCAATTGCTATTTCTATATGTCCCGGCGGCCGACAGGGACATTTTTTTTCAAAAAAAAATCATTTAATTTCAAAAAAAATTCATCAGCCTTGCTCTCGTGAAAAGTACAAGGATGAGGTGAAAGTATAAAAATACAGAGAATTTTAACATACAGATTCGAGTGAGTGTCATGTCCGGGCTTTGTTTAATTGCGCTGATACATCTAAGCATTCACTTGTAACAGAACAACGAGCATTCGCAATTTTTTGTTTTGTCGAACTTAACAACGAGCACACATACAGAGCCGAACATTGCTACGAACATTATAACGATCTTTCTAGCGAACGCCCTAATCAGCAAAAAGGTCGAAGCAAATTAACTATCAATTCGCTAGAATGCTCGCCAGAACGTTCGTTGGAATGCTCGCTAAAACGGTTTACTAATGTTTGCCATAATTTAAAATGCCATAATTTCATATGCCATACTGGTATTTGCCATAATTTTATTAGAAATAACGCTTCAGTTGCCATAATCGTGAAATGACATGAAATGACTTTCACTAATTCCATTGGTCATAATCGATCAAGTGTCATAATAATTTAAAGCCATAAATGTATTTGCTATAATTTTCGTTTTCAATAATCTAAGAAGAAAATAGAGAATAAACTGAAGTTGAACAACTTCAATTTATTAAACTAGTGTGAAGAATGTGGACTAATTGACGGAGCCCTGCTTCGTAGGGCTCCTATTTTTGGGTTAAAGGTCAAAAGAGAACCCTAACCTAACCTAACCTAACCTAACCTATCCGAGTCGGATTGCACTGAGTCGGGGTGTTAACGATAATTAATTCAACTTCAGTTTATTAAACTAGTGTGAAGAATATGGACTAAGTTGACGGAGCCCTGCTTCGCAGGGCTCCTATTTTTGGGTTAAGGGTCAAAAGACAACCCTAACCTAACCTATCCGAGTCGGATTGCACTGACGATAATTAATTTCGACCTAACAATATTATGTATTATTTTCATAATTATATCAAATTTTGATTACCTATGTCAAGAGTCGATTATGAGATGTGTACCTATTTTCGGATTAAGGGTCGATAGAGAACCTAACATAACCTATTTAGTTACTTGAATTACAGTCGCACTTAACCCTCGGCTCTCGAAAGCAAAGAAATCATTATTAGTCTAGTGAAACATTAGTTTTAATTAAATTACTGCATTTGAAAATACGGTCAAATGACATTATTTCAATGAAATAAATATGCTAAATAAAAATCTACTAATTAATTATTCGGTCAAATGAAAAATAATACGAAATGACTTGTAGATTTTCGACAAAACGTTGTTATAACAAACAAGGGTGAATCTGGGTGAATACCTATTTATTAATATTTCCATAAGGTTCGCTATGCCTGCCTATGAATAAATTAAAACAGTGCTGACAGCCATTTACGATTCTACCAAATGTAAGTCAAAAGAAGTCCTTTTTAAAATTCATATGCAAAAATGGCACAGGTTATAAAAATAGGTCAAGTGTGAAATTCGTGACGCATAAACTGTTTCGTAGTCTAACTCGATATGAATACATTTGCGCTGCTCGGATTCAGGAAGCTAGTATTGACGTTTGTGAACGTAAACGATGTACAGTAGGAAGCATAATTCATAGAGCATACCTAGAGGTGCTGACTCGGTCATGAATTATTTTGCTTTTTCAGTTTCATCTGTGTCGTCACCTTGTCCCGCCATTTTGTTAGTTTAGTTAATGAGATTGTGGAAATAATTTTAATAAATTCAAGATATTAGCTGGATAGTCTTGTGAGTCTTTAGACATGCAAGAATTGTTGTATCTTTAACAAATAAATTATGTTTGTTCTTCTTCACAATGTAGAAAATTAATGGAGTTTACTTGTTTTGCATTGTTACGAAAGTACGAAAACAGTAGTACGTGGTAAGTATGCTGAAAGACATTGTCAGACTCAGAATAAAACAGTGAGAGAAATTGAAGTTTTTATTATTCTCTTTAAATCTCTTGTGTAACTGACTAATTCACATACAACGTACAGCTGGATCTACTAGGTGCAAGAAGCTGAAAGGTACATGTTCCTTGGGCATCGCAGGAGTACTAAGAATAGCTTTCTTGAAATTCGCACATTATCAAGCAGATTAAATTACAGAAACATAATATGCGTAGCGTAGAGCATAGCTGTGGGCATCCTCTAATAGTCTCTTTATAAAAAGCTTTCGATACCAACCTGTCTAACTTGTTAGAGACTTGCTAAGTATCATATTGTAAGCAGATGCATTGTAAAGAACAATGTCCAAAACTTATTATTGTCATTTACTAGTTTGCTTACAAGATGCAAGGTGTACGCTCAAGATTCCTTGTTACGAAGTTCTTCGGGAGATAAATTGTGAAATGGACGACGTTGAATTTTAATAAGTTCAGCTAAAGAGTTGAGTTGGGTCCAAAACACCGCGGTACATATTGCATATTGATCAACTTTGTAACAACTTGATAACTTAATTTACCTATTTATCATTCACAGAGGGTACATTTGTGTTGCAGTTACTTTAATGTTTAAATATGAATGCGATAGTGCTGGTTTAGTCTTTATACACACAGTGGCACAATTAGCGGCAAACCAAAAATAGGAATATATATAAACTTTTATTTAAAGGACTGGCAAGTTATGATATTTTTTTCTTAATTATCAAATTTGAAAATAGAACCTTAGTTGATAGTAACTTTTTTCCTCCATTTTATTTATTTTCTCGAACTACACCTTTTAGCGACTTGTTCGAAAAATTACAGCCAAATGCCCTAACAGATTTTAATGATTTTATTGTTGCGGGTTTTATTCAAAAAGGACTATAATTTGTTCTGTTTCACCACTTTCCTTTGCAATTGCTATTTCCATATGTCCCGGAGGCCGACAGGGACATTTCAAAAAAATTCACCAGCCTTGCTCTCATGAAAAATCTACAGGCATGAGGTGAAAATACAAAAAATACAGAGAATTTTAACATACAAATTCGAGTGAGTGTCGTGTCCGGCCTTTGTTTAATTGCGCTGATACATCTGATCATTCACTTGTAACAGAACAACGAGAGGTCGCGGTTTTTTTTTTGTTTTGTCGAACTGAACAACGAACAAGATGAACATTGCTACGAATATTTTCACGACAACGTACAGCTAGGACTACTGGATACGAGAAGCTGAAAGGTATATGTTCTTGGGGATCGTAGGAGTGCACTAAGAATGGCTTTCTCAAAATTCGCACAGCATCGCCTTGATTAAATAAGAGCGTACCTGTGGGCATCCTCTAGTCTCTTTATAAAAAGCTTTAGATACCAACTTGTCTAACTTGTCAGAGACATGCTAAGCATCAGATTGTAAACTGATGCATTGTAAAGAACAATGTCCCAAACTAATGTCATTATTTAGTAGTTTACTTACAATATGCAAAGTGTACGCTCAAGATCCCTTGTTACGAAGTTCTTTGGGAGATAAATTGTGAAATGGACGACGTTGAATTTTAATAAGTTCAGCTAAAGAGTTGAGACACATCCCTTGGCACTCTTAACACCATATTCCAAGCCGAGTGTGTTGGTATAACAAGAGCCGCAACAGCAATCGCATCTAGGATCGTAAGTGACCTGTCTATACGCATTATCACGGACAGTGTCTCTGTACTACAAGCTCTCGGCAGCAACTGTTTTAACAGCGGCCTTATCATGGAATGCCACCTAGAGCTGCAAAGAATCGGGTTACGCTGCAATGGGTTAAAGGCCACAGCAGCTCCGCAGGCAATGACGCCGCAGAGCAACTAGCACGCCAAGGATCGGACACAATGATAATGGTACCCGAGCCGATCGTACCGATACCGGCAAGCCAACTTAAAACGTGGCTACGCGAGAGAACCACACTTGAACACGAAAAACAGTGGGCAGACATAAAAGAATGCAGACAAACCAAAGATGCTATCCCCTGCTTGAACAAGCGACTCTCGCACAAGCTGCTGCATTCTAATAGGAAAACTCTTAAGCATCTGACAGGCATAATAACCGGCCACTGTCCACTCAACAAGCACCTATTCAACATAGGCGTTACGGACAGCCCACTGTGCAGGGGTTGCATGGAAACCGAAGAAACACCCGCTCACGTCATTCTGCACTGCACAAGTGTGAGCGATCAACGGGCAAAGCTGCTGAACAACCCCAGAACCATGTGTGAGGCTTTGAACGACATCAGCCAACTAATGGCTTTCTGGAAGGAGCTAAGGTGGTATGAGTAGTCGGCGTCAATCAAGTCGCCACTTACGCACAATGGCCCAAATAAGTGGCTAAGTGCGGAAAACCCACGACCAACTAACTAAGAGCTGAGATGGGTCCAAAACACCGCCGTACATATTGCATATTGATCAACTTTGTAAGAACTTGATACCTTAATTTACCTATGTATCATTCACAGAGGGTAAATTTGTGTTGCAGTTACTTATATGTTTAAATATGAATGCGATAGTGCTGGTTTACTCTTTATATACACAGTGGCACAATTAGCGGCAGACCAAAAATAGGAATATATATTATATAAACTTTTATTTAATGGACTGGCCAGTTAAGATATTTTTTCCTTTTTAAAATAGAAACTTAGTTGATAGTCACCTTTTTCCTCCATTTTATTTATTTTCTCGAACTACACCTTTGGCGACTTGTTCGAGTCAATTAAAAACTACAAAAGAAATTACAGCCAAATGCCCTAACAGATTTTATCAATACCGATAAGTAAACTTAATTTTTTATAATTTTTGGTAATGAAGAAGACCTGCTATGTCCAGCAGCGGAGGACAGCGGAGCTGTGGGCGTCCATCTGCTGATAGGTATGATGAAGGAAGAAGATTTGCAGAAAGAAGAAATTTGCACAACTTTATTGGATTTTTATTTGCAATAAATGTGGTACAAATATAAAAAATGGTGCTTGAATATAAACATAAAATGGCGTTGCTTTTTAATTTTTTTTATTTTTTTTTATCAGCCTATAAAAGTCCACTGCTGGACTAGGCCTCTCCTTTGAAAGGAGGAATTGGCCTACTATACCACGCTGGCCAAACGGGTTGGTATAGGGTTTGTATCAAGTTTTCCTTCTCTTACAATGCTGTTCTCTGCATAATATGCTCCCTCTGTCGGCTCTTACGACACCCATGGGATGATATGGGGTGGTGACATACCGTATTCTTAATCCGTCACCACACGGAAACACGCTTTTATTGTTGCAGGTTTTTATTTAAAAAGGACTTTAATTTGCCGTGATTCACCACTTTCCATTGCAATTGCTATTTATATATGTCCCGGCGGCCGAAAGGGACATTTCAAAAAAATTTTACTAGCCTTGCTCTCGTGAAAGATGTGGTGAAAATACAAAAAATACAGAGAATTTTAACATTCAGATTCGAGTGAGTGTCGTGTCCGGGCTTTGTTTAATTGCGCTGATACATCTAAGCATTCACTTGTAACAACAACGAGCATTCGCAATTTTTTGTTTTGTCGAACTTAACAACGAGCACACATACAGAGCCGAACATTGCTACGAACATTATAACGATCTTTCTAGCGAACGCTCTAATCAGCAAAAAGGTCGAAGCAAATTAACTGACCATTCGCAACAATGCTCGCCAGAACGTTCCTTGGAATGCTCGCGTAAACACTCGTTTGTTTTTCTGTTTTGTAACATTCGCAAGAATACTCATTACCGGTGAATGCTCAAGTGTACCAGCACCATAACGTGATCTCTCTAGGTGTCTAATATCGTAGTACCTCAATGTCCGGAGTCGAGTGAGATTCGAGATCTTGCGGCCACCTGTGTATGGCCCACAACTCCCCCTTGTCGACAGACGTGATTTATATTTATGGCTGGCTCTTGCATGACCAAAGGCATATGGGTAACATATTGCATATTTACGCCCTCACCGGCGAAAGTGTTAGACAGCGCTATTTATACCAGGATTTTTATGCAAGTAAGAGCGCAGCTCTCAGATATTTTTTATTCAGACATATGAATCTCGTATTGCTGACGACTACTTTGAGATGGGGTTCCGCATCCTAATCTCACCTGATTTGGCAGACTATTAACTTTTCAATAGAGCGACTGCAGCTCGACTTCCGCAAACCAAAGGGATAGCGATATTCCATTGCAAAACCATTGTCAGGATATTCAAGGTCATTGAATCCCCATAACGACTGTCAAAGATCTTCATGACAGGAGGTACAGGGCAAGCAATAAGAAATTAATTTATTTAATACGCAAATAACGTTGCAAAGTGGTGCATACCGTCGTTTTGAACCCGATACCTTCTGCATGACAGTCCATTAAAGCAGCGAGCCAACTATGTAGCCTTAATGATGACATCACATTTTTGTCTGCAATAGAAGGGCTATAATTATTCAAATAAGACTATGGAGAACTACATATTTCAACTCTTCCTTAAAATCGCACAACTGCCGTGATTTAAAGGATACCTACGTCTAAAATACGACGTCAAATATACTTTGATTTTGACGCACTGGTCGTCGTATTGTTTATACAATTGTTATGTACCTACTGTGCTGTAAAAATTTGCGTCCAATTCTAGCAGGCGTGCAATGTGAAATCAAATATTAAATTTTCATTCCATTTTACAATCAATCAAATCCGAAGCAACTTCTAAAACTTTAATTTAAACAGCCTCCTTCATACTGAGCAATATGGTTTTATTAAGGATATCTCGACGACGGATGCAGGAGTAGCGTTACTCAAACACATCTAAGTGCATGGGAGAGCTCTCAGAATGCTATTGGTGTATTTTGCGACCTTTCGAAAGCATTCGATTGTGTCTGCCATGATACGCTCTTGTGCAAACTTAAACTTTACGGCATCCAGACTAAAGCATTGGACGTTATTTGTCAAAATCCAGTGGCTTACCAGTACATTTGGGAGTGCCGCAGGGTAGTATCCTAGGGCTTTTCTTGTTTCTTGTTTACATTAGTGATTTGGCATTTAACCTGAGAAACATTTGTAACGTGATATTGTTTGCTGACGATACTTCATTGATATTTAAGGAAAACTTTACCGAAATAAACAGTACTCTTATTCAGGTGACTAAATGGTTTACTGTGAACAACTTAGTACTGAACGCCAAAAAAAAAACAAATGTATTAAGTTTGCTTTGCCAAACGTCAGAAACCCTGGTACTAACATCGTTTTAAATCATGATGTACTGGAAACAACTGAATCTACGTTGTTTCTAGGAATAACACTTGATTCGAAGTTGCAATGGGGCGCACACATTACTTATCTGTCAGCGAAACTTAGTTCGGCTGCTTATGCCATTAAGAAGGTGCGTAGTTTAACAGATGTCGATACGGCTAGACTGGTATATTTTGGCTATTTTCATAGTGTTATGTCATATAGCATATAACTATCGGGTAGAGCTGCCGATATCGAAAGTATTTTTATATTGCAAAAAAGAGCAGTTCGGGCCATTTACCAATTACGAACAAGAGTTTCGCTCAAAGAAAGATTTAAGGAAATCGGTATTTTAACTGTAGCGTCTCAGATTTATGCCAGTGTTTTGCATGTGCGTAAAAATATAAATTCATATTCAAAGAATAGTGATATTCACTCTATTAATACAAGAAATAGACATAAATTATGTGTTTTGTATTTCCGTTTGTGTAAAACTCATGATTCTTTTATAGGACTTAGTTTACGTATCTACAACAACATACCGATATGTATTTTGGACTTGCCGTTTAGCGTATTTAAGACAAAGATTAAAATTAGCCTAAAGCAAAAGGCTTATTACAATTTAAATCTTAATGACAAATGCGCTTGGAAATAATCTGTTTCAGTATTCACATAATTATTAGGTAAATAGGTAGATAATATTAAAATTTTCATGACACGTAATTAAACATGATTCTATTCCAAATAAAATTATATAAATGATGTTAATATTAAAATTTTCATGACATGTAATTTAATATGATTCTATTCCAAATAAAATTATATAAATGATGTTTCTAGGAATCGCCACCACATCATTAAATGTCTTTCATGTCGTTAGATACTATTTATTTATTGTGTTTATTTTTTTTTATCTTGTACTCAATCAGTTGGATCGGTGGTTGTATTTCAAAAGGTATCATGTCAATTAAATATGGGTACTAAATTTGCATTTCTTCACGCGTTTCAAAAATTTATGATAATATTAATGATCTGGAAAATGGAGGTAATTCGCGTTCATGGTCAGTATACCAACAGATTGTTAATTTTATTACTGCCGGTTCGTATACTGTTGTCGTCATGCTCACTAAAATGTCATTTCTTGTGGTGGCGTCGTGTGTCGGGTCATCCCTCTCCCTCTGATATGACGAGAGGGATGATGGCTGGCACATGCGTCATACTCGTGAACGGGTGCTACTTGCGATGACTGGTCGATGGCGGTCTTATGGGCTGGTATAAACTTATTTTTGATATTTAACTTCATAATTTCCATCATGGTTCTGAATATTTGCGCGGATTGCCTGCATTGTTAGGTGCATAATGTAAGTGGATGCTCCTGTTTCACCATGTCTATGTTCAGGAGGCTAACTAAATGAACATCAAAATTTAACTTGATTCTGCTTGAGTATTATGTACAGTAAATATATACAAATAACATAGAAGGTATAACAGTTGCAGCACCTTACAAAAATTTAATTGTTACGTATTATTAAAAACCTGGCGATGAAAAAGAGTGACCGTGAGTTTTATTGCCCGTTCTTTCTCATGGTTCTACGCCCATGCTTTGCGAACGTGGCAGTAAATGTAAATGTAGAAGCATACAGTAATAATGTTTCGTAATTTAAATTTGACGTTCATAAGTGTTACTTTGTGATCTAAATGAATAAAGGATTTTGACTTTGACTTTGAATCGATCCCATATGTGCCAAAATTGCCTTGTTATATGCCTCTAGGTATTCGCTCCGACAAAATATTTTATTTAGGTATTAAGTTGGAATATATACCTAAAATATGTCTAGACGTATTATCGTCCACGTCTAGATTTATTTGTTTTTCATGGATTTTTTTTATCTTTCTACTATTTTACACGTGAAAGTTTGTGATGATCGGTGTATGGATATTTGTTACTCTTTCATGCAAAAACTACTGAACAGAGTTTGATGAAACTTTGCAGCAATATAGCTTGAGCGGTCACGTATAACCCAAAATTCTTGGCCATTGGATTGAAAGGTATTGTTGTCCGATTATTTATTTACCGCTGGCAGTGATGCAACAGCAAAATTTCCACCAAATTGTTCTGACCTATCTGTATATATGTATACTATAGGCAGTGGCGTAGCAAGGGGGGGGCGGTGGGGGCGGTCCGCCCCGGGTGACACCATTTTTGGGGTGACACCCGGGCGCATTACACAGATGTGTAATGTTACAGATGGATATAGAAAAATGCGTTACTTGCTGACTGACAGACAATACACAGCCAAAACTATTTGGGACAAGAAGTTGAAATTTTGCTCGTCCTTTGAGGACCGCAGGGGTGCATTACGAACGGATTTCAAGAAATTCTCACGGGATCAGGGAGAAACGGTTCAGTTAAAATAAAATGGCTGGGCGTAGGTAGCTGTAGTAGCCTCTAGTATCTAGTAAATATAAGCGTTCGTCCCGTCCGCGTGAATTATACTTACACCTTAACGATCCTCAGGAATCACACTAATTATTTATTGGTGAAAAGCGTACAAAAATCCGTTTTGTTGTTTTCTGTTGAGTTACAGAACTAAAAGGGGACTTCATTTCATTATAATAAGTGTATGTATCAGAGCCGCGCCGATTCAAGACGGCGCCTAGTGTGTGCGAAAACTATGAAGCGCTTTTTGTCGTTCTATTTTGACATTCAATTTTATTAAAATATTATTTGTCTGAAGAAATTATGTTCTCCAGTTTTATATACTTAGTACCTAGGTAAACTAGGCTATTTACCTAATTACGTGAAGTTCGCTACCAGTTGGGAATTACTGCAAAAATTAAGCACAATTAAAATTTGTACATACCTAATATATGTAAGATAGCTGATTTTCTTAATCTTTACCATTTTGTACAAAAAACATCAATTGTTTAAGAATATAAATATAATTCATCATCATCTTCAGCCTTTCGCAGTCCACTACTGATATCTAATCAGATGATTTCTTCGTTTTTTTTCTGTTTTATTTTGATTTTAGGGTCGATTACTTTGATTCTCTGGCAGATGACTTCATTTCGAATTCGATTCTTCAGAGAAACTCCGAGCGTAGCCCTCTCCATAGCTTGTTAAGCGAGCTCAAATTGGTGGACGAGTCGTACCGTCAATTTCCACGTTCTGTAAGTTACGGGTAGAACACACATTGTCTTAAGTCATTGCGGTAAGCGTGACAAAAAGCGACGTGATTGCTTATACGCTGCCCAGTTAAGCTGTATTCTTTTGCGAGCCTTCTCGAAATTGTCTCTACCCAACTGCAAGTTTTGCCCAACGCAGAAATTCGATATACCTCTGAGCAAACGGTACCGTTACACGGACTCCAGAATAGACTAGGTTGCAATAAAGTCAAAGGCTTTTTCACAGTCCATAAATGCTATAAGCACAGGGGATGATTATACTCTTCTGTCTCATATATAATCTACAGCACCTAATGTTAGTGTCATCTTTGGTGCCACCTCAACCTCAAGAACCGGACTATTTGGAGGTCTAAAACTCGTCAAGCGAGACGCGAATCGGTTGGTGGTGACTGATGACACTGGAAAACAGCTTAAATACGTTGCTCAAGAGAGTGACGTGTCGATAGCACTTAAAAAGGGTTTTATCCGCCACTCCACGAGAAGAGGCTAGATTTAAATATACCTACATTAGAGCTGCACATTGTTTCGACTTCTACAGGGGATTTTCCACGTTTAAGCTCTTGGCTGACTTCTGGTAACTCGTCCGTTAAGGTAATTCAGGGATCCTCCTAGTAGACATGAGGAAAGCACGCTGCCGACATGTGGAGATCACTGTGAATGCTCTGAACTTATAAATTTCGGACCTAGAAGTGACGAATTTCCATTAGATGTGGTCAACTTCTCCTACCAAATCCGTCCGATCCCACTACAATTGGTAGATAAGCACTCCCGCTTTGGCGTTGTAGTTCTCCATGACAACATTCAAGTGGGCCTTTTGGGTGTTATGTAAGACTCTAGAAATGTCAAAATACATTTCCTCCACTTCATCATTCGAGTATATCAAAGTAGGTGCATATACTTGGACAATTTTCAAGTTCATACTCTTGCTGACACACTTGAAACTACTATATCGTTGCCAGAGAAGACTTTATATACCAAGAATCCGGCTCCGCCTTGGGATAGCTGGTGTCCCTCTTTAAGTACATAGGATGGCTAGAATCTAGGGTAGGTAATGGTATTCTACGCCTCGCTGTGAACTTCACATAATCCCACAATATGTCAGACGTAGCTTTCGCACCAGTGACGTTGCTGCCCGTCACCGATATTTGACATTTTAGGGTGAACCTTACACCCACATTTTCAAATGTTTTGTTTTGTTCCCCGGAGGAAGCCAAAACAACAAGTATTAAATTTCTCAATCGCAAAAATAAAAAAAATTGTGACTGAACCCATACACAACGTGCGTCACATGTCACATCACATCACATCATCAGCCTTTGATACCTAAAAAAATATTGTCAAAACAGGCGCTTCATAGATTTCACTCACAGGCGTTGTCTAGGGTCGGCTCGACCCTGGAACGCTAGCTTGATCCTGGTTATCGTAGGATTTATGAAGATAATCATTCTAAAAGCCATGGGAAGACTCAGATGCTTTGGAGAGGGCAAAAATTTACCGCAATACACCCCCGATGGGGTGACACCACTAAAATCCGCCCCGGGTGCCACCAAAGCTAGCTGCGCCACTGACTATAGGGCACATGAAGCTGAAATTTGGCATGCATGTCTCTTCAGGATTGCACTAAGAAGAGATTTCTCGAAATTGCCAAGTCATCGGGCGGACACGATTAAATTAAAATGTGCGGGCGTAGCTGCGTCCATCCCTCTAGCTTAAACAGAGAAATCTAAATCTCCTCGCTAGCTTAATCAATACCGTTGACTCTAGCTTTCGGTATACCAATAATACGGATAACTGAAGATAAGCGGACAGGGGATCCAAGGCGAAGTCTTGGATCGCAACAAAACGCAAAATCGCAATGGACAACGCTAGAACTTAACCCTTCTCAAACTGAGAAGAGGCACGGCACGGGGCCGGCGGGTGACAGTTTGTTTACAATTAAAGATGCAGAAACAAAAAGCCATCATTATGAATATCTAATTGTTCATCAACGGACAGTTACCATCGTCCTCTGTGACATTTTCACCACAGCAGCTCAAACATGCCACTTTTGCTGCGAGACAACAGCGAACAAAACGCGATTTTGATTCGAGCGTGAGGTAAAGTAGCTTTTTAATTTTTCAATCTTCAGTGCCACGAATTGACATTGTTCAGCCAAATTTGAAACATTCGAATTTTACTGTGCTCTGTCTCTTTCACATGCATATAAAAAGCGAGTGAAAAAAACAAACTCCTTCGAAATTCGATTTTGGAATTCGATCTCAAAGAAAACACGTTCGGAAACGCGTTATACCCTAAAATTTAAAGATATACTAATATTTTTATATATAAAGAAATTATGTTGTTTTTTAAATGTTATTGTTTATATGTTTAATATATTATTGTTTTTAATAAAAATAAGTCTAATTAATAGTATAAAATTGGTATTTAACCAATACATTTTTATTTGGAATTTAAACAATGATACATTTGAAAAATAAACATCAGGGACGCGGTATCAAACCGCGATTTAAAAAAATAGCGGGAATAATGTAAACATTTCGCTGATGCTGATAGCGTATAGCGTAACGTGTTAAATTATATTAATATAAATACTTAATCTAAAAAGATGACTGAAACTAGCGATGATGACTGTACGTTAACACCAGAAGAGTTAAAACAACAAGTGATTAATGCAGAATTTTGTTTTCAATTTATTCCTGTTAATTTTTATGTCTCCTAAGTAATATGTGTTCTCACTGCTGAGGAGAAAAGTTATGTGTGCTACACGGGAGCAAAGTTTTTTGCATCTCGTGCTGTTGAGTCCCTCGCTACGCTCAGGATTCTAACTTTGATTCAATTCAATCATAGAATCCTTCGCTTGCTCGGGACTCAAAATCAGCACTCGAAACAAAAAACAACTTTGCTCTCTTGTTGCACAAATAACTATTGTCAACGGCAGATAACATTGGCAATGGACAAAGTAAATTTAGCTCCAATTAAACAAAAATTCTCTTTGGACATCTGAAATTCCCTAGATATCTAATAAACATTTAAGAAATGGTGAATTTAAAGCGGGTTGCAGTTTATCGGACAAGAAAAATGTTCACGAGGCGAAAGACTGACAAACTAGACGGAACGATTTATTAGTTGCGACAGATCTAAGTTCGTACTAAACTGAATGTTTACAGGACTCATAATAAATGTACTTAGCTCTGAAGAAATTCTACGAACATTTTTTTTTGCGTTGGATACCTTATTCCAAGCCATGTGTTGATTTTTTTGGATTGAATCTGGACACGGGATGTCATACATCTAACCTAAACTTATGAAGTCATTCCGTTGGAGAAGTTCCGGGCTTACTCACTAGTACCACCGCGGTGTTCAGGTCGAGGACGTCTCGTAGCTGCGGGACCGCGAAATTGCGGCTAGAATAATTTGCTGCAACCTCGCCGGAATCATAGTTTAGAAGCTGTCCTACACCTTTTTCGGGATTAATATCATTATTATTACCTATTACAGATTGAACTGTCGGCCCGGGATAATACTTTATTAACAATAATAAAATTGAAAAATATACACACCTATAACGAATCTGCTTACTTATAATACTAAACTTATCTACTTTCATAAATAACGTCGATGACATCGCGTGAAAGCCTAAGTAAAATAAAAAAAATATCAGCTACTGATCTTAATAAACAAATTATAAAACCTTTGAAACACAAAAAAAAATGAATGTAATATTCAGATACTTACATAAAATACAATAGGTGCCTATCGCTAAAAGCGTCTTTAGCAGGCATAATACGCCATTATTCTATTAACCGATTCAAAGAGAAAGAAAACTTTGTCCATTATGATTCGAATAAACGCAAGCAAAATACATTTTTACCACAGCAGCTCAAACATGCCGCTTTTGCTGCGAGACAACAGTGAACAAAACGAGATTTTGATTCGAGCGTGAGTAAAAGTAGCTTTTTAATTTTTCAATCTTCAGTGCCACGAATTGACATTATTCAGCCATAAATTTGAAACATTCGAATTTTACTGTGCTCTGTCTCTTTCACATGCATATAAAAAGTGAGTGAAAGAACAAACCCTTTCGAATTCGAAATTCGATTTTGGAATTCAACCTCAAAGAAAACACCTTCGGAAACGCAAATAAAAAAAGATATTTGTAATAAAGAAATTATTGTTATTGTTTATGTTTAATTTATTATTGGATTTTAATAAAAATAAGTCTAATTAAAAGTATAAAATTAGTATTTAACCAATACATTTTTATTTAGAATTACCTACAACAATGATACATTTGAAAAATAAACATCAGGAACGCGGTATTAAAACGCAATTTAAAAAAGTAGCGGGAATAAAAATTTTGCTGATGCTGATACAGTATAGCGTAACGTGTTAAATTATATTAATATATATAAAATAATCTATAAAGATGAGTGAAACTAGCAATGATGACTGTACTTTAACACCAGAAGAGTTAAATCAACAAGTGATCAATGCAGAATTCAATCTATTCCTGTTCATATCTATGTCTCCTAAGTAATATGTGTTCTCACTGCTGTGGTGAAAAGTTATGTGTGCTACACGAGAGCAAAGCTTTTTGTATCTCGTGCTGTTGAGTCCCTCACTACGGTCAGGATTCTAACTTTGATTCACTCGCTACGCTCGTGAATCAATCATAGGATCCTTCGCTTGCTCGGGACTCAAAATCAGCACTCGAAACAAAAAACAACTTTGCTCTCTTGTTGCACAAATAACTATTAACTTCAAAAACAGATATAAATACAATCCAACTGTCTGTGTCATTAAACAAGTGACGTAAAAAAGTAGAAATGGCGCGAAAAATAAAAATGTAAAATGTTTTACTTTTTAATTTTCGCGCTGGGAATGATATTTCACGGCCAGTTTAGGTAGCGCGGCAGCTGCAACCTTTCACCTCGCTTCACCCGCCATGTCGCACTATCAATGTAAAACGTTCTTTGTACACGTATTTTATTTCAATGGCCTTTTTGGATTATAAATAATTATAAGTGTTTCCAAAAATTCATTGTTTTTAGTAAACAAATAGGCAATTTTGCGTGAGTTTAACAACTTTGCTTGATTTTTTACAAAAATTATTGATCAATATAATATTATAATCTTTCAATGCATGGGTAGGTAAATGGTTCACCCTTGTTTGGTATAACACCTTTTGATGTAATTTTACTAATTCGAAGAACGTTTAAGAAAATAATCAATTTGTGTAATATCTATTAACATAATTTCCATTCCATCGAATATTTATTTGCGATAACAACGTTTGCGCTATTGATCAAAAGGTATAATGTTCATTTGATGTAATGTTCAGGTGGTATAACATGTATGTATTTTATCGAATAGTCAATTGGTGTAATATAATGCAGAAAAGGAAACATTGTAAAGTTAACGGAGCCCTGCTCCGCAGGGCTCCTACTTTCGAATTAAGGGTCGAAAGAGAACCTAACATAACCTATTTAGTTACTTGAATTACATTCGCACCTAACCCTAGGCTCTCGAAAGCAAAGAAATCTAATAAATAAAATTTGTGCATTTGAAAATACGGTCAAATGACATTATTTCAAAGAAATAAATATGCTAAATAAACGTCTACCAATTAATGATTCGGTCAAATGAAAATAATACGAAATTACTTTATTGTAACTAAAATTAGCCGGAGCGATTTTCGACAAAACGTTGTTATACCAAACAACCTGGGTAAATACCTATTTATTAATATTTCCATAAGGTTCGTTATGCCTGCCTATGAATAAATTAAAACAGTGCTGATAGCCATTTACGATTCCACCAAATGTAAATCAAAAGAAGTGCTTTTTTCAAATACGGAATTCCAATGCAAAAATGGCACAGATTATAAAATAGGTCAAGTGTGAAATTCGTGACGCATAAACTGTTTCGTAGTCTGACTCGATATGAATACATTTGCGCTGCTCGGATTTAGGAAGCTAGTATTGACGTTTGTGAACGTAAAAGATGTATAGTAGGGAGCATAATTCATAGAGCATACCTAGAGGTGCAGACTCGTTCATGAATTATTTTGCTTTTTCAGTTTCATCTGTGTCGTCGCCTTGAATTTTGTTAGTTTAGTTAATGAGATTGTGGAAATAATTTTAATAAATTCAAGATATTAGCTGAATAGTCTTGTGAGTCTTTAAACATGCAAGGATTGGTGTATGTTTAACAAAATAAATTATATATTTGTTCTTCTTCACAATGTAGAAAATTAATGGAGTTTACTTTGTTTTGCATTGTTACGAAAGTACGAAAACAGTAGTACGTGGTAAATATGCCGAAAGACATTGTCAGACTCAGAAAAAAACATTGAGAGAAATAGAAGTTTTTATTATTCTCTTGAAATCTCTTGCGTTACTGACTAATTCACAGACAACGTACAGCTGGATCTACTGGGTGCAAGAAGCTGAAAGGTATATGTTCCTTGGGCATCGCAGGAGAATGTCGGACAGTCGAAACAAGGGAATGTAGTACGTATACCGAAAGACATTGTAAGATTCAGGAAAGAACAGTGAGAGAAATACATACATAGACTCACGCCTGTTTCCCCGAAGGGGTAGGCAGAGGCATATTAAACGCCCACTTTTCGCCAGTGTTTTGATCCCACGTAATAGGTGGCGAGCCTATTGCCGCTTATCGGAATATTTTGTTTGCCAGAGCCTCGTCCGTTGATCGGCAGGTGCACCACTTGCAGGTGAGGTTGGCTAGGGACCCTAAGTTCTTGGTGGGAACCCTATGCACCACACAGTGAGAGAAAATAAGTCTTTATTCTTTGCTTTAAATCTCGTTTATAAAATTTTTGTTCACGTATGTTCCTTTGGGATTGTATGAGTGTACTTAGAAGGGATTTCTGTATATTCGGATAATATCGTGCAGATTAAATTAAATAAAACATAATTTGTGTAGCGTAGAGCGTAGCTGTGGGCATCCTCTAGTCTCTTTATAAAAAGCTTTCGATACCAACCTGTCTAAAGTGTTTGAGACATGCTAGGCATCAGATTGTAAGCAGATGCGTTGTAAAGAGCAATGTCCAAAACTTATATTGTCATTTACTAGTTTACTTCCAAGATGCAAGGTGTACGCCCAAGATCCCTCGTTACGAAGTTCTTCGCGAGATAAATTGTTAAATGGACGACGTTGAATTTTAATATGTTCAGCTAAAGAGTTGAGAAGGGTCCAAAACACCGCGGTACATATTGCATATTGATCAACTTTGTAACAACTTGATAACTTAATTTACCATTTATTTATCATTCACAGAGGGTTCATTTGTGTTGCAGTTACTTGAATATTTAAATATGAATGCGATAGTGCTGGTTTAGTCTTTATATACACAGTGGCACAATTAGCGGGAGACCAAAAATATAAATATATAAACGTTTATTTAAAGGACTGGCAAGTTATGATATTTTTTACTTAACTATCAAATTTGAAAATAGAACCTTAGTTGATAGTAACTTTTTTCCTTCATTTTATTTATTTTCTCGAAATACACCTTTTAGCGACTTGTTCGAAAAAATACAGCCAAATGCCCTAACAGATTTTAATGATTTTATTGTTGCGGGTTTTATTCAAAAAGAACTATAATTTGTTCTGTTTCACCACTTTCCTTTGCAATTGCTATTTCCATATGTCCCGGAGGCCGACAGGGACATTTTAAAAAAATTCACCAGCCTTGCTCTCATGAAAAATCTACAGGCATGAGGTAAAAATACAAAAAAATACAGAGAATTTTAACATACAAATTCGAGTGAGTGTCGTGTCCGGGCTTTGTTTAATTGCGCTGATACATCTGATCATTCACTTGTAACAGAACAACGAGAGGTCGCGGTTTTTTTTTGTTTTGTCGAACTGAACAACGAACAAGATGAACATTGCTACGAATATTTTCACGACAACGTACAGCTAGGACTACTGGATACGAGAAGCTGAAAGGTATATGTTCCTTGGGGATCGTAGGAGTGCACTAAGAATGGCTTTCTCAAAATTCGCACAGCATCGGCTTGATTAAATAAGAGCGTACCTGTGGGCATCCTCTAGTCTCTTTATAAAAAGCTTTAGATACCAACTTGTCTAACTTGTCAGAGACATGCTAAGCATCAGATTGTAAACTGATGCATTGTAAAGAACAATGTCCCAAACTAATGTCATTATTTAGTAGTTTACTTACAATATGCAAAGTGTACGCTCAAGATCCCTTGTTACGAAGTTCTTTGGGAGATAAATTGTGAAATAGACGACGTTGAATTTTAATAAGTTCAGCTAAAGAGTTGAGACACATCCCTTGGCACTCTTAACACCATATTCCAAGCCGAGTGTGTTGGTATAACAAGAGCCGCAACAGCAATCGCATCTAGGATCGTAAGTGACCTGTCTATACGCATTATCACGGACAGTGTCTCTGTACTACAAGCTCTCGGCAGCAACTGTTTTAACAGCGGCCTTATCATGGAATGCCACCTAGAGCTGCAAAGAATCGGGTTACGCTGCAATGGGTTAAAGGCCACAGCAACTCCGCAGGCAATGACGCCGCAGACCAACTAGCACGCCAAGGATCGGACACAATGATAATGGTACCCGAGCCGATCGTACCGATACCGGCAAGCCAACTCAAAACGTGGCTACGCGAGAGAACCACACTTGAACACGAAAACCAGTGGGCAGACATAAAAGAATGCAGACAAACCAAAGATGCTATCCCCTGCTTGAACAAGCGACTCTCGCACAAGCTGCTGCATTCTAATAGGAAAACTCTTAAGCATCTGACAGGCATAATAACCGGCCACTGTCCACTCAACAAGCACCTATTCAACATAGGCGTTACGGACAGCCCACTGTGCAGGGGTTGCATGGAAACCGAAGAAACACCCGCTCACGTCATTCTGCACTGCACAAGTGTGAGCGATCAACGGGCAAAGCTGCTGAACAACCCCAGAACCATGTGTGAGGCTTTGAACGACATCAGCTAACTAATGGCTTTCTGGAAGGAGCTAAGGTGGTATGAGTAGTCGGCGTCAATCAAGTCGCCACTTACGCACAATGGCCCAAATAAGTGGCTAAGTGCGGAAAACCCACGACCAACTAACTAACTAACTAAGAGTTGAGATGGGTCCAAAACACCGCCGTACATATTGCATATTGACCAACTTTGTAACAACTTGATACCTTAATTTACCTATGTATCATTCACAGAGGGTAAATTTGTGTTGCAGTTACTTATATGTTTAAATATGAATGCGATAGTGCTGGTTTACTCTTTATATACACAGTGGCACAATTAGCGGCAGACCAAAAATAGGAATATATATTATATAAACTTTTATTTAATGGACTGGCCAGTTGTGATATTTTTTTCCTTTTTAAAATAGAAACTTAGTTGATAGTCACCTTTTTCCTCCATTTTATTTATTTTCTCGAACTACACCTTTGGCGACTTGTTCGAGTCAATTAAAAACTACAAAAGAAATTACAGCCAAATGCCCTAACAGATTTTATCAATACCGATAAGTAAACTTAATTTTTTATAATTTTTGGTAATGAAGAAGAGCTGCTATGTCCAGCAGCGGAGGACAGCGGAGCTGTGGGCGTCCATCTGCTGATAGGTATGATGAAGGAAGAAGATTTGCAGAAAGAAGAAATTTGCACAACTTTATTGGATTTTTATTTGCAATAAATGTGGCACAAATATAAAAAATGGTGCTTGAATATAAACATAAAATGGCGTTGCTTTTTTATTTTTTTTATTTTTTTTTATGCCTATAAAAGTCCACTGCTGGACTAGACCTCTCCTTTGAAAGGAGGAATTGGCCTACTATACCACGCTGGCCAAACGGGTTGGTATAGGGTTTGTATCAAGTTTTCCTTCTCTTACAATGCTGTTTTCTGCATAATATGCTCCCTCTGTCGGCTCTTACGACACCCATGGGATGATATGGGGTGGTGACATACCGTATTCTTAATCCGTCACCACACGGAAACACGCTTTTATTGTTGCAGGTTTTTATTTAAAAAGGACTTTAATTTGCCGTGATTCACCACTTTCCATTGCAATTGCTATTTCCATATGTCCCGGCGGCCGAAAGGGACATTTCAAAAAAATTTCACTAGCCTTGCTCTCGTGAAAGATGTGGTGAAAATACAAAAAATACAGAGAATTTTAACATTCAGATTCGAGTGAGTGTCGTGTCCGAACTTTGTTTAATTGCGCTGATACATCTGATCATTCACTTGTAACAGAACAACGAGCATTCGCAATTTTTTGTTTTGTCGAACTTAACAACGCGCACACATACAGAGCTGAACATTGCTACGAACATTTTCACGATCTTTCTCTAGCGAACGCTCTAATCAGCAAAAAGGACGAAGCAAATTGACTGACCACTCACATGCTTGCCAGAACGTTCCTTGGAATGCTCGCGTAAACACTCTCGTTTGTTTTTCAGTTTTGTAACATTCGCAAGAATGCTCATTACAGGTTTAATGCTCAAGTGTATCAGCACCATAACATGATCTCTATCGGTGACTGATATCGTAGTACTTCAATGTCCAACGGCGAAAGTCGAATGAGATTCGAGATCTTGCGGCCACCTGTGTTTGGCCCACAACTCCCCCTTGTCGACCGACGTGGTTTATATTCATGGCTGGCTCTTGCATGATCTAAGGCATAAAGGTAACATATTGCCATGGCACCCTCGCCGGCGAAAGTGTTAAATAGCGCTATTTATAGCAGGATTTTTATGCAAGTAAGAGCGCAGCTCTCAGATGTTTACCACGCTTTCGACCAGGAAGTATCACCACTAGTCATTTATGCAGACATGTGAATCTCGTATTGCTGACGACTACTTTGAGATGGGGTTCCGCATCCTAGTCTCACCTGATTTGCCAGACTATTAACTTTCAAATAGAGCGACTGCAGCTTGACTTCCGCAAACCAAAGTGATAGCGATATTCCATTGGACACTGAATCCTGATAACGTCTGTCAAAGATCTTCATGACAGGATTGATACCTTAGCCTGCTCTTTGAGGTACAGGGCAAGCAATAAGTAATACATTTATTTATTTCATTTATAGACTCACGCCTGTATCCCTGAAGGGGTAGGCAGAGGCGTAATATTACACCCACATTTCACCATGAATTTGTAGGTCCCACGTAATAGGGGGGCGAGCCTATTGCCGTTACCGGGCACATTACCAGACTCCGTGCTGCTACTGAGAATTCGGAATAACCCAGTAACACTTGCGCGACCCGGGATCGAACCCGTGGCCTCCGATCAGCAGTCGCATTCACTATCCACTATGTAGGCTTAATGATGACATCACATTTTTGTTTGCAATAAGAACTAATGTAATCTAATGTCCGTGTGGTGACGGATTAAGAATACGAATTGTCACCACCCCATATTATCCCATGGGTGTCGTAAGAGCCGACAGAGGGAGCATATTATGCAGAGAACAGCACTGTAAGAGAAGGAAAACTTGATACAAACCCTATACCAACCCGTTTAGCCAGCGTGGCATAGTAGGCCAATTCCTCCTTTCAAAGGAGAGGCCTAGTCCAGCAGTGGACTGTTAAAGGCTGATGATGATGAAGTACTAAAAGACCTATAATTATTCAAATAACACTATGGAGAACTACATATTTCAACTCTTCTTTAAAATCGCGCAACTGCCGTGATTTAAAGGATAGGTACCTACGTCAAAAATACGAAGGCGAAAAACTTTGATTTTCACGCATTGGTCGCCGCATTGTGTATAAAATTGTTATGTACTGTGACGTAATAAATGTTGCATCTCATTCTCGCACGCGTGAAATGTAAAATCAAATATTAAATTTTCATTCCATTTTACAATTAATCAAATCCGAAGCGATCCCATACGTGCCGATATTGCCTTGATACATGCCTCTAGATATATATAGGCAGCGATAGCCGAGTGGAGATACCAACTGACTGCCATGCAGCGGGTATCGGGTTCGAATCCACGGCGCGCACCAATGACTTTTCGGAGTTATGTGCGTATCTAATTATTAATTATCGCTTGTCCCGTGCCTCGGAGAGCACGTTAAGCCGTCGGTCCAGGTTGTCATGAAGATCTTTGACAGTCGTTACAGGGTGTCAGTACCTTCTAAATAAACTGACACTAGTCTAAACCATTGAATATCGCTATCCCTTCGGGTTGCGGAGGTCAGACAGGCAGTCGCTCTGTGGAAAAGCTAATATTCAGCCAAATCCGGTTAGACTAGAAAGCGGACCCCAGATTGAAACTGGGATAACGCTAAGAGGATGAGGATGATGACATGCCTCTAGATATTTGCGCGACAAAATAAAGTACCTACCGAAAAATAGATTCTAGTAGTAGGTATAGGTTTAGATTTGATATTTGTTTTACATCGACATTTTTCACCTTAGTAACTTCTACTATTACAAACGTGAAAGTTTGTGAGAATGGGTGTATGGATGTTTGTGACTCCTTCACGCAAAAACCACTAGAAGGCTTTTGATGAAACTTTGAAATAATATAGCTTATAGGTACATCAGAATAGTACATGGACTGCCTTTTGTATTGATAACCCTCACACAGGCGAAGTCGCAGACGGAAGCTAGTACCTATAGTTAGTTATATTTTTAACTAAGATACCTTTCCTACTCAAGGCTTAATAACCATATTAGACATAGCAACCACCATATTTTTTCTGACAAACCAACAACAATGAAAAGAGATTCAATGTAACCTAGTTGAGACCACTTAACTCGCGCCATCAGCAATCAAACAACGTAATTACAAATCTTCAACACGGAACATTAATGCCATAAGCTTTATTGCCTAAGGATCCTCCCGAGTTTAACTACAGCCATTCATGAAACATTAGGTACATGTAGTACACACGATTTCGGCCATTTTATCTGTAATAACGTCGAGCGACGATAAACGGTATGAAACTGTCAGTATTAACGACCATAACTATGACCATAATCCACTTACGTGTACTCTGTAGTCTGTGGTATAGCGGTGGACATTGCACCCTCAGTGTGAGAGAGCTATTACTGATGTTCTCGGGCTTAGAGAGATTGAAGGCATTCTGGTAATTATCAGGGAAGTGCAGTTGTTGTAACTGTATTGGCTTTTGGTAGATAGGGGCTGAAACATGAGGGGAGTTTGAAAGAGTCACTATTCTTTATGAACACTGTTCACTAAGTGGTTAGTTACTTAGTAATAAAAACACTTCATGATAGCTGAGCTGTAAAACATGTAATACGCTGTCATTGCAAGGAAAAATTGAACAAGAATGGTGTTCGTGATTTTGAACGGCTTAACTTTTGTGTTGTGTTATAAGAGAAAGTTTTACCAGTTATCGTCACCGCATACAAGTTGATCTTTGCCTCAGAATCATCTATGTATATATTTACAATAAAATCTTTACGCGTTTTGAGTAGGTACTAACAGCTTTGACTGCCCATCTCGTTTTTTGCCTACGTGCTAAATGTAAATGTATATTATTTTTCTTTTTACGTTCATTAACTTGATTTCACAATGAGACCATTGTGAAATAAGTGGATAAAGGATTGTTACTTTGACTTTATCCTTTAAATGTCTTCAATTAAACAATACGTACACAAGCGTCGTTTTACTCCAATAAATTATCTTATGCTCCAGTAAAATGCCTCAAGTTCGACGCTAATGCGACACTATCGACGTAACGTAATGAAATTTGCGAGCTCTAAATTATGCATACGTGGTAATAGATTACCGGCTCAGGCTATCTGTTGCGAGGATCAAACTACATTAGCTAAATGCGGTGAATACTTACCTACAGGTAATTTAGGAGAACAAGCTTGGTAAATTATAAATACTTTACTTACTTTTTTTTTTATTTAACTTTATGCACAACACAAAAAATATGTGGTACATAGGCGGACTTAATGCCTTAGGCATTCTCTGCCAGTCAACCTAGGGTGATGCAGAGATAGTTGATAGTAGGTGCGTGATTATTATAAAATTATTATTTGGTATTAGATAATAATTACTAGATATATATAAGTAAATTACTACTTAAACTATATAATTATATATACTTAAATATATACATTTAATATATAGGTACACATATAAAGAATAAATAAGTATAAATACAATATTAATCTTATTTCTACTATTATGTCCGGCAAATATATTTATGCAAGTGATAAAAAAGGTGGGCGTGAATGAAGCAAGTGAGGTATGTCAGGATCGTTGCAAATGGCGTTCGTAGTCTCTGCCTACCCCTCCGGGAAACAGGCGTGAGTCTATGTATATATGTATGTATGTGAAAAAGAATATTTTGTGTCTAAATGAATATTTTGTGTATTATACACAACATGCATTCAAAATCTCCAACTTGAATGTGGTCACTCAATGGGAACGTCAGAAAAAGAAGTTATGGGAACACACATAAATCCTGGTGATGAAAAAGTAGAGTGGCCGTGAGTTTTACGGTTTCTAGCCCTTGTATTGCGAACGTGGCACTAAATGTAAATAGTAACGCTCAACGTAGCGCTCATAGCGAGACATGGCTTGCCAATCGTAACAGGTCGGTAAGGTAAACGGAAGCACGGGTCGCCACTTGGACCGGACCGTGTGTGGCATTTACATCAGAGCGCTACCGTGCTTCGGAGGGCACGTAAAGCAGTTGGTCCCGGTTCTTGTTTCAGGAAAATAATCGTTAGGCCATGTCGGAGACCTTCGGGCGGTCGGAAAACTCCGACACCAGAGTTGGCCACACACTCACACGAGAAAGAAAGTATGTTAATTGTACCTAGAATCTATATGTATTTAGTATTCACAAGCATCATAATGACCTTAGTAAATAAAGGATTTTGACTTGAATTTGGACAATTAAGAGTAAGTATTAGAATCACGAAAGCTTGCTATCAAGGATGTATACATGGACTAAGGTTTGTTATTCTTTTAAGCAAAACTATCAAAATATCATACGCGAGCATTGATGTAATTCCATGTACACGAGTATGCTACCTTTTGTCGTGATATCCGACACCTTCGCGGCCCACGTGGCCGCTGTATGAATGTAGTAAAATATATATTTGTGCCGATTATTCTAGTTACAAAAGGGTGAGTGTTCTTTGCATATCGGTTGGTTTAATGTTTGGAAAATCCTCTATGACGCCTATCTATGTCTGGTGCGGGCGTTGTCTCGTCTCTTTTTGAGATATTTTAAATAAAATTAAATAACTAGACAAATGCTAATCGGACTCGCCCACCGAGTGACGGTTCTGAACGAAGTAAGAGACAAGGGGAAACCGCTTTTGTTATTTTTCATTATAGATATTCATTTATAAGCCATAAAATAATGTTATAATAAATGCCCATCAGCCTTTTCATATGACACCTCAATTGAATTAGTAGCATAGATTTTTTTATTTCTCATAATTTAGGAACTGTTTTCTTTTTATTATCGCATTACTTTTGTATAGTTTTCAGTTTTTCTTGAATTTGTGCTAAATAGGAATATTACTTGCCAAATTTTGTACTTTCAGGTCATCCGGAATTACCTACCCTATTCCGTGTTTTACCTTTTTACGTAGGTACGGAACCCTAAAAATCAACAACGTTATCCATAATTTATACTACAATTTTATCTGCTTTATGTTTCTAGTTACCGATATTTAGGCACTGTTGCAAGCGCCATATTGATAACTACATGTTTATTACTAAATAGATGACTAGTTTATCAGTCTTCAAATAAGTCTACGTATTTAACGTATTTAACGGTTGTGTGTATCATTGTTGTCTGCTCAAATAATGTCAAAGTCAAAATCATTTATTCATCTAGGTCAAAAGGTGACGCTTATAAACGTCAATTTTAAAATGTAATTACTTAATGCTTCTACAATTACATTTACTGCCTCGTTCGCAAAGCAATAGGTAGAACCACGAGAAAGAACGGGCAATAAAACTCGTGGCCACTCTTTTTAATCGCCAATATTAAGGTACATATTTTTATTTTATAAGGATCTGCACCTGTTACACATTGTACTTAATTACTAGTAAATAGTAATTAATATAGTTACAAACATAATACTTAAGCAATTAATGCAGTTACTAAATTAAGTGCTTTAGTTAGCCTTCCAATGGGAATATTGTGTAATAGGAGCATCCACTTATGTCTTATAATGTAGACAACTCGTGACCATGTTCAGAACCAATAATGGTTTAGACCATAGATACATATTATAAATGGTTTAAGCAATCTCATCGGCACTAGACTTTAGCTGTATGTTGCTGCAATCCCCATATGGGACAATGTGACTTGTTGTTTTAAGTCTAAGTATTATATTAGTCTGTTGATTGAATGTCTGTAGAGTTCCTCACAATACAGGATTAATGCCTAGTGTGAGAGTAGAACGCAAGCTTCTGATCATATAGGTTTATATTAGTAGTGCAACGAAAGAGAATCGTATTTATTTATTAACGGCCGCCGGTTCCAATATTTGATCTATCCATGAATTTGTCTACTAACGCTACATATTTGACATATTTCGTATGAAGTTTTTTGTTGGTAGTAGAGCCTTGCTGATTTCAGCATGAATGGGCCGGCTCGACCGGAGAAGTAATACCTTCTCACAGAAAATCGACGTAAAGTAACAGTACTTAAACTATTGCGATTCGTTCGGTGAGTGAGAGTGCCGGAGGCCCCATCACCTATGCTTTCTTCCTTATCTCACTCCTTCTCCTATGCCTTTCCCAACCCCATGGGGCGGCAACGCACTTGTGACTCCTGTGGTGTTGCTTGTGTCCATGGTCGGCGGTAATTGCTTACCATCAGGCGATCCGTCTGCTTGTTTTCCACCTATAATAATATAAAAAAGCGTATGTCTTATATGTATCTTTTGTAGCCCAATCCATGGATAGATTCAATATTGAGATCGATTTTAACAGCTTTTGATCTACATCACAACTTAAAATTTTTTTAATTGTCCTGGCCAACGGTCGCCGCCCAGGCAACAATAGATCATTGACCCCTGCCCTATAACGCCAACCTCCCCCATTGAGACCGTTATCCTACCAACGGTTGCTGTTAGGGTCTGGGGACCCACGGGGACCTCTGTTGTTGTCCGTGCTATATTGGACACAGGTTCACAAGGTTGCATTGTTTCCACTTATTTGGTAGGGCAGGTTAAATTAAATATGGGCTCTTTTCCAAATTATATACGGGGCATAGGGGACGTAGCCTCTAATGTTGAAAGGCAAGTTAAGGTTTTGTTTGGCCCTGTTGAATCTTCACACCCGAGGATTAAAACCTCGGCTATTGTGTTGAAGAATATTTTGGGTATGCACCCACAGAAGCAGCTACCTGCTGCTGTGGTAAATTTGACATCGGGATTGGAACTGGCAGACCCCAAATTTGACACACCGGGACAAATCGATTTGTTGATTGGCTCTGATGTCCTAGGTGGAATTTTGATTGGTGGGAAACGGGTCTTGGTGCCAAATGGTTTCACTGCCATCCCGATCATATTTGGATTTGCTTTGATGGGACCTGTACCTTGGGTCCCCCTCCACCTGAACTTGATAATTTGTTGGCTGTAGGCTCTGCTCTCTCTGATGCGGTTCAGAGGTTTTGGGAAGTAGAGGAGCCCCCTCAAGTTGCCCGTTTGAACCCAGAACATGAGGAGTGCGAGCTGTTCTTCCAGAACAACACTGGTCGCCTCCGTTCTGGTCGGATTATTACGAGGCTACCGTTCCTGTCTGTTCGGCCTCCGCTTGGTGAGTCACGACCTTTAGCCGAAAAGAGATTGTTGGCTATGGAGCGCCGCATGGGTCGTGATCCGGAGCTCAGACAGAAGTGCATTGAGTTCATGAGAGAATATGAACAATTGGGACACATGTCTGTGTCAAATTTGGATTGGCGTTCGGTGGAGCACTACTTTCTCCCGCATCATGCGGTATTGAAGCCATCGACTGGCAAGCTGCGCACAGTGTTTGATGGTTCTGCGCAGACTTCAACAGGCGTATCCTTGAACCAGTGCTTGCATTCTGGTCCCAAGTTGGTCAAGGACCTTTGTGACGTCATCACCAGCTTCCGACGACATCAGGTTGTCTTTGTAGCCGATATAAAAATGATGTTCAGGCAGACGATTATCCACCCTGATGACCGTCGCTTCCAGCTGATCCTTTGGAGAGAGTCTCCTCGTGAACCCATGGTCGTCTACGAGCTCAATACTAATACGTACGGGTTAAGGTCAAGGCACTAAGACTTGGCAATACGTTCTCTTTGGGAGCTCGCAGACCGCGATAGGACGATATTTACGTCGATGACATTTGCTCGGGCGCCTCCACAGCGGACGAGGCGATCCTCCTGCGGGACGAATTGATAGGTATTTTGGCCTCCGCTGGTTATGAGTTGCGTAAATGGATTTCCAACTCACCAGCGCTTTTGGAAGGCTTGCCAGAGGATCATCAGCAGGATCCACATCTATTTGAGATTGTTGACAACCCCGCCATGATGGCTGTTCTCGGCGTTCAGTACAGACCAGTCCAAGACATCTTTACATATAACGTAGACTTGAAATTGCCGTGTTCTTGGACTAAACGTCTCGTATTGTCTACTGTCGCCAGAACCTTTGATCCGAACGGTTGGATCTGTCCAATTATATTTTGGGCAAAATGCTTCTTGCAGAAGCTTTGGACGGCACTCTTGTTGAGGAATGGACCTCCTTTGTATCCTCACTTCCTGCCGTCAACGAGATCTCCTTGCCTCGTCCCATACTTCCTCCCGGGAAGTACAAGGCCACCCTTCACGGGTTTTGTGATACCTCGGAACGGAACGTGGTCACGCGGCCGTGGTGTACTTGCGCACAGTCAGTGCCTCAGGTCAGGTGAGAGTTTCCCTGATCATGGTGAAGAGCAAGGTTGTACCCCTTCGGACATCTCTAACCATTCCGAAATTGGAGCTCTCGGGAGCAGCCCTACTAGCACGCTTATTGAACCACGTGTCCAGTACTTTGGGTAAAAGCATTTGTATTAATGGGACCTACTCCTGGACAGACAGCCAAATTATACTTAGTTGGTTGAAGGCTTCTGTCCACACCTTGGAGGTATTTGTCGCTAATCGCGTTTCCCAAATCCAAAAATCCGAAGTCACGCTGGTTTGGAGACACGTGCCAGGTGAGCTCAACCCCGCTGATTGTGCCTCGCGCGGATGCTTGACGCCTAGTTTGATAGGTCATTCGCTGTGGTGGGGTCCGGAATGTTTGAGTCGACCAGAAATTGATTGGCCTCGAACGCCAGTTTTGAATACTTCTAATTTGCCGGGTCTACGAACACTCGCTCTTGAGAAGGTGGAATGCGCCTTCGACCCCGATTTTTTGTTGAATCGTTACAGCTCCCTCGACAACTTGTTAGGTGTTACTGCTTGGATAAAGCGTTTTGTTTTTAACTTTAGGCACCCACAACAGAAACGACTGACACCTTTCTCTCACCACAGGAACGACAGGAGTCTCTCATCTTTTGGGTTCGTTCTGTGCAATTGGCGCATTTTGAGAAGGAGATTGCTATCCTTAAATCAGGGAGATCGAAATTATCGGGAGCTGTATCTAAATTGAACCCTTTTTTGGACTATACGGGTCTCTTGCGCGTTGGAGGGCGTCTCAAGAACGCCAACCTCCCTTACGGAGCACGTCACCCCCTTTTGTTACCTAAGGACGGTCATTTGGTACGCTTGTTGGTAACTGACCGTCACCTTAAAAATTCGCATGCTGGTTGTAATGCGCTCTTGGCCATTTTGCAACGCGAATTTTGGATCTTGTCTGCCCGAAGAATTATTCGGAGTGTAGTCTTTCGCTGCATCCCTTGCTATAAGCTCAAGGCTTCTACCATGTAGCCGTTGATGGGAGACTTACCGGCAGATCGCGTATCTGAGAGCAGGACGTTTGACGGTGTTGGCACGGACTTCGCTGGTCCCTTTTTGGTGAAAACGTCGACACTTCGAAACAGCAAGACTGTTAAGGCCTACTTGTGTGTTTTTGTTTGTCTCTCCACAAAGGCCGTACACTTAGAACTGGTCTCCTCGCTTACGACCGAGGCGTTTGTAGCCACATTTGACAGATTTGTATCCCGCAGAGGGCTGCCTTCCTTGATCCGTTCTGACTGCGGCACTAACTTCATGGGCACGTATAATTATTTGAATGATGTTGTTAATTTTCTTGAAACCAACAAGGCTGATATAGGTGATAGGTTTGCCCGACGTGGGATAAATTGGTTGTTTTACCCACCAAATTGTCCACACTGGGGTGGTATATTTGAGGCCGCTGTAAAATCGGCCAAAACACACTTGCGCAGGACAATCGGTGAATCTGTCCTTACATTTGAGGAACTCGCAACTGTGTTTTGTAAGATTGAGGCCGTTTTGAACTCTCGGCCATTGTGCCCGATCTCCTCAGATCCGAATGATTTGGAGGCCCTTACGCCGGGCCATTTTTTGATTGGTCGCCCACTTGTCGCCTTGCCTGAGTACCCCTATATTGATACGAGACCTGGTCGTCTCTCGCGTTTTGAATTGGTACGCCAGATTACCCAGAGCTTTTGGAAACGCTGGAATTTGGAAAATTTGCACATACTCCAGCAACGCGTTAAGTGGACCGACAAGACCGATCCACCCAATATTGGTGACCTCGTTTTGATCAAGGAGGCTAACCTTCCGCCACTCAGATGGCGCAGTGGGCGCATCCTTCGTTTGGTAACTGGGGCTGATGGAGTTCCCCGATTTGCTGAGGTCTTGGTGGACGGTTCGATTCTGAGGAGAGCGGTTGCAACATTGTCACGTCTACCAACCGATTAGCGGACCGGTAGGCCGGTCCGGGGCGGGTGGATGTTTGAAATAGAATTAGTTTGTATTATAAGTCAAATCGATTAGATCGATTGAGTAACATTTTGTTTAGTCTATTGAAAATTTCTGACAATGGTCACACTGAACTGTCACTTCCGTTCCCGCCTTGAAAAATTAAGACGCCGTTTGCTCTCTCGCGTGGAATATTGTAATAAAATTGGAAGTATTGGAACCCGTTTGAGTGCCGCTTCTTTAATCAGCTGGCATCGGTTTACTTGTGATAAGGGATAAGTTGTATCTTGGTGAACATTTGTGAAATATTGAACTTTGTAAAACACGTGTGTGGATTCCTGATTGGTGCCCGAGGAGAAGGACTTCGCCGAATTGTACACTGGTACCTATTCGATTCTCTTGTTATTTTGGCCAAAATTGTGAGTTAATCTTATAGGTCCACTCAAGAATATCACCAGTGAAGATATCAGGTGAGTTGAAACATTTTATTAATATTGGTTGTGATTCGCTGTGCTACTACAGTAAAAGTGTTTAGATATATTGTCTATCTTGGTCAGGTAGATGTATTACACCTTCCACTGCGCACTTCTGAAAATCCCTACCTGGCTACGGTAATTCTAGACACCACTTGTTGCGGCATTTGCATCAGAGCGCTACCGGGCAGCAAAGGCAAAATGAAGCTGTCGATCCTAGTCTGTACTGTATTTTTTTTTATAGTACTAGGCGGCAAACGAGCAGACGGACCGCCTGATGGTAAGTAATTGGGGTTGGGCAAAGGGATAGGATGAGGAGTGGGATGAGGGAGAAGGAATAGGGGATAGGGCCGGCACTCTCACTCGCGGAACGAAACGCAAAAGTTTAAGTACTGTTACTTTACGTCGATTTTCTGTGAGAGGGTAGCACTTCCCCGGTCGAGCCGGCCCATTCATGCTGAAATCAACAAGGCTCTACTATGATATAAGTTATTCTCCTGCGGTGGAAACGTAGGAGAATAACAGAGGTATTTATGCCTTAAAATAAATAAATTATCGCGACTAAGACCCGCTAAATAATTTTGTATGATGTATACAAATCGCGAAAGTTTAAAATCGATTAAGGCTCTACTACCTGTGAAAAGTGTATCCTACCCTGTCTCGGGTCAAGAACTGTTAGACATCTGAGGCCTTCGAGTGGCCTAAAAAGTCCGACATCGGAATTGGCCCAACAGGCTTCCTTACAATGTTATCCTTCACCGTTCAGCAAGCGATTAAACAATTAAAGTAACTTAGTCTCCATGCGTGAATTTAATTCTAAAGTCCAATTGTGATACAAATAATATGTTTCGACACGTGTTGAGGCACTACAGAGCAGCCTTAGGACAACTTGACAACGAAACTTTAGCAGCCAAGTTGTTTTGAATGCCTCGTGACTTAACTACTGCGGATTTCTGTTCACTAATTGTTTTGTTCAGTTTGCGAGGGATAACTTGTGTGTGGCTTTGTATAAGCGTAATATATGTATCTGTAAGAACTTATAGTGGCAGAGTAGCTCATCTGATTGACGACTGTCTTGAGATCACACAGTATAGGCAGAAGCGTCTGACAAGGCACAGCACCCTGAGGAAGGAAGAAGGTAACATCAAGAGTCTGCTGGCCTTCCTCGAAGAGCTGAGGTGGCTCGAATGAAAACAGTTATTCCCGACCGTACGCAAAATATGCTTCAGAACGTGTAGTTGCGGAAAGAGCCCACGCTAACATACCAAAATGTCTTCTCGACCGATTCCGGCCACGGCGGCTTGTCTATATATGGGACTTGCCAACTGCGCGGGACATATTATATTGCACAAGCGTGTGCGCATACACAAGTGCACTCTTTATTCCCTCACTCTCATAGTCCAATGGGACGGAGAAAAAAAAAAGAGAGATTGAGCGCAGGACCAACGGCTTAACGTGCTTTCCGAGGCACGGGGGTGTGACACCGCCAACTTCCTGACTCCCAACTTCTATTAGATAATTCCTATAAAAAAAAAAACAATATCACTTTTTGTTCGACCCGGGAATCGAACCCGAGACCTCAGAACCACAGAGGCAGTCAAACATACCATACCATGTATCTGACAGAACGCGTAGGATAGGTAGGTTGCTGCTAACAACTAAAAAAGAAAAAGACTGTTGCTTGGAAGAGCATTGCATGTAGGCTGTATGTAAAGACAGATTATTCTCATAGACTTAATTTTGTTGAGAGAAAAATCGAAGAGCAAAAGAATTTAAAATTGCTTCGGGTATGGATGTTCTTTGTTTCTGTAGTTTGAATGTTAGTAACCAATAATAGCCCGTGTGGTGACGGATTAAGAATACGGAATGTCACCACCCCATAGTATATCATCCCATGGGTGTCGTAAGAGCCGACAGAGGGAGCATATTATGCAGAGAACAGCACTGTAAGAGAAGGAAAACTTGACACAAACCCTATACCATCCCGTTTGGCTATTGTGGTATAGTAGGCCAATTCCTCCTTTCAAAGGAGAGGCCTAGTCCAGCAGTGGACTGTTAGAGGCTGATGACGATGATGATGAACCATAATAACATAGAGAATTTATTACCAGTGCGAGCTTTGTCTTAAAAAGCAGTAGAACCTAGAACTTTATAGGCAATAATTCCATCGAACCAACGAAGCGTCAGCCTTCAATCTAATCTCGTTGAGACAAAGCTGTTGATAATCCTCATCCGTCTTGACGATTACACTTTTATCCGACGTTTTTTTACGTCGATTTTCTGTGAGAGGGTAGCACTTCCCCGGTCGAGCCGGCCCATTCATGCTGAAATCAACAAGGCTCTACTATGATATAAGTTATTCTCCTGCGGTGGAAACGTAGGAGAATAACAGAGGTATTTATGCCTTAAAATAAATAAATTATCGCGACTAAGACCCGCTAAATAATTTTGTATGATGTATACAAATCGCGAAAGTTTAAAATCGATTAAGGCTCTACTACCTGTGAAAAGTGTATCCTACCCTGTCTCGGGTCAAGAACTGTTAGACATCTGAGGCCTTCGAGTGGCCTAAAAAGTCCGACATCGGAATTGGCCCAACAGGCTTCCTTACAATGTTATCCTTCACCGTTCAGCAAGCGATTAAACAATTAAAGTAACTTAGTCTCCATGCGTGAATTTAATTCTAAAGTCCAATTGTGATACAAATAATATGTTTCGACACGTGTTGAGGCACTACAGAGCAGCCTTAGGACAACTTGACAACGAAACTTTAGCAGCCAAGTTGTTTTGAATGCCTCGTGACTTAACTACTGCGGATTTCTGTTCACTAATTGTTTTGTTCAGTTTGCGAGGGATAACTTGTGTGTGGCTTTGTATAAGCGTAATATATGTATCTGTAAGAACTTATAGTGGCAGAGTAGCTCATCTGATTGACGACTGTCTTGAGATCACACAGTATAGGCAGAAGCGTCTGACAAGGCACAGCACCCTGAGGAAGGAAGAAGGTAACATCAAGAGTCTGCTGGCCTTCCTCGAAGAGCTGAGGTGGCTCGAATGAAAACAGTTATTCCCGACCGTACGCAAAATATGCTTCAGAACGTGTAGTTGCGGAAAGAGCCCACGCTAACATACCAAAATGTCTTCTCGACCGATTCCGGCCACGGCGGCTTGTCTATATATGGGACTTGCCAACTGCGCGGGACATATTATATTGCACAAGCGTGTGCGCATACACAAGTGCACTCTTTATTCCCTCACTCTCATAGTCCAATGGGACGGAGAAAAAAAAAAGAGAGATTGAGCGCAGGACCAACGGCTTAACGTGCTTTCCGAGGCACGGGGGTGTGACACCGCCAACTTCCTGACTCCCAACTTCTATTAGATAATTCCTATAAAAAAAAAAACAATATCACTTTTTGTTCGACCCGGGAATCGAACCCGAGACCTCAGAACCACAGAGGCAGTCAAACATACCATACCATGTATCTGACAGAACGCGTAGGATAGGTAGGTTGCTGCTAACAACTAAAAAAGAAAAAGACTGTTGCTTGGAAGAGCATTGCATGTAGGCTGTATGTAAAGACAGATTATTCTCATAGACTTAATTTTGTTGAGAGAAAAATCGAAGAGCAAAAGAATTTAAAATTGCTTCGGGTATGGATGTTCTTTGTTTCTGTAGTTTGAATGTTAGTAACCAATAATAGCCCGTGTGGTGACGGATTAAGAATACGGAATGTCACCACCCCATAGTATATCATCCCATGGGTGTCGTAAGAGCCGACAGAGGGAGCATATTATGCAGAGAACAGCACTGTAAGAGAAGGAAAACTTGACACAAACCCTATACCATCCCGTTTGGCTATTGTGGTATAGTAGGCCAATTCCTCCTTTCAAAGGAGAGGCCTAGTCCAGCAGTGGACTGTTAGAGGCTGATGACGATGATGATGAACCATAATAACATAGAGAATTTATTACCAGTGCGAGCTTTGTCTTAAAAAGCAGTAGAACCTAGAACTTTATAGGCAATAATTCCATCGAACCAACGAAGCGTCAGCCTTCAATCTAATCTCGTTGAGACAAAGCTGTTGATAATCCTCATCCGTCTTGACGATTACACTTTTATCCGACGTTGTTTTGTGGGAGTGAATGAAGCATGAGAAGTATGTCAGGATCGTTGCAAATGGCGTTCGTAGTCTCTGCCTACCCCTCCGGGAAACAGGCGTGAGTCTATGTATGTATGTGAAAAAGGTGTAAAGGTTGCAGCTCTACACAAAATGAATATTTTGTCTATTATAACAAAACATGCATTCAAAAGCTCAAACCTAAATGTGGTCACTCAATGGGAACGTCAGAAAAAGAAGTTATGGGAACGCACATAAAACCTGGTGATGAAAAAGTAGAGTGGCCGCGAGTTTTACGGTTTCTAGCCCTTGTATTGCGAACGTGGCACTAAATTTAAATGTTGAATCTATACACAAGACCCATCAATAAGCCGAAGTCTACTCGTTGTGGACATCATGCCAAGTCATACTAACCAAAAGTAATACCTGGGAAACAATTTTTTTTGAAGTTTTCATATTTTTGAAAGCGCAATTAAAAGCACGCGCGTGCAATGCTCGAAATACTTACTTATCCATGGGGTCATAAGGCATTTAAAGAACTTATTGGCGGGGTAAATGCATTGATTTTGTACCTAATTAGAAAAAATCCATACTAACTTTGAGCCTCAATATCTCCTGAGCCAGTAATTTCCCAGGTATGGTGCCCAAGTAAAAAATGTTCGTAGTGATTGGTACAACACGGGATTTCAGTTTTCGTTAAGGGTCTTTTTACACCCTGTATGTATTTAAGTGTTCACAAGGGTCATAATGAACTAAGTAAATAAAGGATTTTGACTCGAATTGTGAGAACTATGAGTATAAGAATCACGAAAGCTTGTGAGTAAGAATGTATACATGGACTAAGGTTTGTTATTCTTTTAAGCAAAACTATCAAAATATCATACACGAGTACGCTACCTTTTGTCGCCATATCCGACACCTTTGCGGCCCACGTGGGTGAATCCGCTGTATGAATGAAGTAAAATATATATTTGTGCCGATTATTCTAGTTACAAAAAGGGTCCACCTGAGTTTTCTTTGCATCGGTTGGTTTAATGTTTGGAAAATCCTCTATGACGCACTATCTATGTCTCGTGCGGGCGTTGTCTCTTCTCTTTTAAGATAATTTAAATGAAAATAAATAACCAGACAAGTGCGAGTCGGACTCGCCCACCGACGGTTCTGAACGAAATAAGAGACAAGGGGAAACCGCTTTTTTATTTTTCATTATAAATATGAATTTAAGAATCGTAAAATAATGTTTTAATAAATGCACATCAGCCTTTTCATATGACACCTCACTTCAATTAGTAGCATAGATTTTTTTATTTCGCATAATTTTAGGAACTGTTTTTTTTATTATCTCATTATTATTGTATAGTTTTCTTGAATTTGTGCTAAATAGGAATGTTACTTGCCAAATTTTGTACTTTCAGGTCAACCGGAATAACCTACCCTATTCCGTGTTTTACCTTTTTAAGTACGGAACCCTAAAAATCAACAACGTTATCCATAATTTATACTACAACTTTATCTGCTTTATGTTTCTAATTACCGATATTTAGGCACTATTGCAAGCGCCATATTGTTACCTACATGTTTTTACTAAATAAATGACTAGTTTATCAGTCTTGAAATAAGTCTACGTCTTTAATGCGGTTGTGTGTATCATTGTTGTCTGCTCAAGTAATAGTTTAGACCATAGATAATATAAATGGCTTAAGCAATCTCATCGGCACTAGACTTTAGCTATACGTTGCTGCAATCCCCATATGGGACAATGTGACTTGTTGTTTTGAGTCTAAGTATTATTTGAGTCTGTTGATTGAATGTCTGTAGAGTTCCTCACAATACAGGATTAATCCCTAGAGTGAGAGTAGAACGTAAGCTTCTGATCATATAGGTTTATCTTAGTAGTGCAACGAAAGAGAATCGTACCTATTTATTAACGGCCGCCGGTTCCAATATTTGATCTATTCAAGGATTTTGGATAGTAGCACTACATATTTGACTTATTTTGTACAAAGCTTATGTCAAATATTTATCTTTTGTAGCCAAATCCATCGATAGATTAAGTATTGACACCTACTTCAACAGCGTTTGATCTACAAAATTGTAATATCGTATTGAATCAGAACTATGTTTGCATTTATGAAATGACTTGATCAAAGGGAAATCAATCCAAACAATTGAGGTAAAGGTTTATATAATAGATCGGCAAAGTAAAGCAACGTTTTAGCAGGTCACCAGTTGGATGGATGACCGCTTGTTGCGGCATTTGCATCACAGCGCTACTGGCCAGCAGAGGCAACAATAACAAACCTGTCGATCCTAGTTCAGGAGAGGCAACATACAGCTATCCTGCCCTATCTCTGGTCAAGAACTGTTAGACGACATTAGAGGCTTTTGAGCGATGTATAACCTCCGATCATCGATTTTTTTTATACGTTTCATCATCATCATCATATCACCCGAAGACGTCCACCGCTGGACATAGGCCTTTGTACGTTTAGTTCACAGAAAATAAAACTTTTAAATACAAAAAGCAAAACCGCCAAACTCTACATACAGTTTGCATAAATTGGCCACATAGGCTACCTCACGATGTTATCCTTCACCTTTCAGCAAGCGATTAAACAATTAAAGTAACTTAGTCTCCATGCGTGACTTCAATTGTAAAGTCCAATTGTAATACGAATAATATGTTTCGACACGTGTTGAGGCACTACAGAGCAGCCTTAGGACAACTAGACAACGAAACTTTACTAGCCAAGTTGTTTTGAATGCCTCGTGACTTACTGCGGATTTCTGTTCACTAATTGTTTTGTTCAGTTTGCGAGGGATAACTTGTGTGTGGCTTTATATAAGCGTAATATATGTATCTGCAAGAACTTATAGTGGCAGAGTAGCTCATCTGATTTATGACTGTCTTGAGATCACACAGTATAGGCAGAAGCGTCTGACAAGGCACAGCACCCTGAGGAAGGAAGAAGGTAACATCAAGAGTCTGCTGGCCTTCCTCGAAGAGCTGAGGTGGCTCGAATGAAAACAGTTATTCCCGACCGTACGCAAAATATGCTCCAGAACGTGTAGTTGCGGCAAGAGCTCGCGCTAACATACCATATATCTGACAGGACGCTTAGGATAGGTAGGTTGCTGCTAACTAATAAAAAAGAAAAGGCTATTGCTTGGAGGAGCTTTGCATGTAGGCTGCATGTCATCATTCATTCTCTTAGCGTTATCCCAGTTTCAATCTGTGGTCCGCTTACTAGTCTAACCGGATTTGGCTGAATATTAGCTTTTCCACAGAGCGACTGCCTGTCTGACCTCCACAACCCGAAAGGATAGCGATATTCCATGGTTTAGACCAGTGTCAGTTTATTTAGAAGGTACTGACGCCCTGTAACGACTGTTAAAGACCTTCATGACAACCGGGACTGACGGCTTAACGTGCTCTCCGAGGCATCCCGTGCCTCGGAGAGCACAAGCAATAATTACCAATTCAATACGCACATAACTCCGAAAAGTCATTGGTGCGCGCCGTGGATTCGAATCCGATACCCTCTGCATGGCAGTCTGTTGGTATCTCCAATCGGCTATCGCTGCCTCTTCATGTAGGCTGCATGTATAGGCCGCTTAAGACTATTCTTATAGACTTAATTTTGTTGAGGAAAAATCGAAGAGCAAAAAAATTAAAATCGCTTCGGGTATGGATGTTTTTTGTTTCCGTAGTTTGAATGTTAGTAACCAATAATAACATACAGAATTTATTACGAGGGTCAAACTGAAAGTTCTTAGAAAATCAAAAACTGATTACATTAGCCAGTTATTAGTTTTATTATATCTTTTCAAAATATTGTCCATTGACGTCAATACACCGCTGCATGCGATGGAACCACTGGGAAAAGCACTTTGCCCACTCGTCCTTAGGGGTCTCTTCAATGGCATCGCGATACGCAGCCACCGCTTCTTCAGCATTCATAAACCGCTTTCCTTTAAGTTTTTCTTTAATTTTTGGAAATAAATAAAAATCACAAGGCGCGAGGTCGGGGCTATACGGCGGGTGACCCAGTAATTCAACGTTTGATGTCGCCAAATAGTCGATCGTTCGCTTGGCGGTGTGCGACGAGGCGTTGTCGTGGTGAAGGAGGATCTTACTGCGAGGTCGTTTCTCTCGAACTTTTTCCAAGACAAGTGGCAAACAATTGGTAGTGTACCATTCTGCAGAAACTGTTTTTTGATCCTCTAACACAATTGTTGCGAAATGACCTATCCTTCCAAAGAACGAGGCCACCATTTTTTTTCCCGCACTTCGATCTCTCTTCACTTTAGTTGGCAACTCCTCGAAAGGAAACACCCACTGAGCAGATTGTCTTTTGGTTTCAGGATCATAACAGTAAATCCAGCTTTCGTCACCTGTTAGTATGTCGAACACAGCATTTGAGTCACCTCCGTTAAATCTTTCAATCATTTTACGGCACCAATCCACACGATGGAGTTTTTGAGCCTTAGTCAAATTATGAGGTATCCACCGGGCGCAAAGCTTCCTGACCGCTAAATGTTCGTGGAGGATTTTGTGCACTTGACTCATACCGATGCCTAAGCTTGTCCGAATCTGCTGATAGGTCACTCTTTTGTCAGTCTTTATCATACGCCGCACAACACAGATGTTATTTTCAGTCGTCGCCGTAGAAGGCCGTCCCTCACGTACATCATCAGTGAGATTAGTGCGACCACGTTTAAACTCATTAAATCAGTTGTAAACAGTCGCACGAGATGGGGCTTCATCGTGAAAGGCCAATCGTAGTCTATCATAACTTTCTTGTTGACTCAAATGACATCGAAAGTCATAAAAAATCATTGCACGAAAATTTTCTCGTGTTAAATTCATGTTGACGTGACACAGACAATTTTCAATTTGCCGCCAAATCGTAAAACAAATGACAAATGAATGAAATATATACTCAGTAATATTGGCAAAGAGTTCTATTTTCAAATTTTAGAATAATTTTTTATTATATTGTTTATAAGTGGCTAGTTCTAAGAACTTTCAGTTTGACCCTCGTACCAGTGCGAGCTTTGTCTTAAAAAGCGGTAGAACCCAGAACTTTATAGGCAATAATTCCATCAAACCAACGAAGCGTCAGCCTTCAATCTAATCTCGTTGAGACAAAGCTGTTGATAATCCTCATCCGTCTTGACGATTACACTTTTATCCGACGTTTTTTTATTCGCACTGTTACTTCCTAAATTAAGACAGCTGCGGTAAATTAAATTAGAGCCTTAGAGCCCGAGGTTTATATCCATCTTTAGGAAGAGATTGGCAGCACTGGACATTTTAGGACCCATTTGGCTAATGTACCTACTTTATCAAAATGTGTAACTTACAAAATAAAAAGGCAGCAATGCTCAAATACAAGTTATCAATTGCAAACGGAACTTTTGAAAAGATTTCAGGACCTATACCTTTTCAGAGCACTGAAAGATTATTTTTTTATAAGCCCTTGCACAATGGCTACGTTGAAAACGCTTGACCCAAAAAGGAAATATAACTGCAAAGTACCATGTAATAAGATAAAACCTATTTTTTCTGACAAATGTAGACTAACATATTAATTAATTTACTTGAACTTATGAAATTTTGTTAGCTGTTTAAATGCACACATTATATACATATATGTGTACTATGTCATGCCAGTTATATTATTAGATAGGTACATGTTGGTTGAATTGACAATCTCCTTTGAGTTAAACCCACAAAGCAAATGTAAGTAGCGTCTACATAAAGGCATTATTAAGATTACTATTTGGAGAACCTACTAGATGAGCCCGCGGTTACACCCGCGTTATTTAAGGCTACTACTCTGCTCCCGTGGATCAAAGCGTGATGTTATATAGCTTATAGCCTTCCTCAATAAATGAGCTATCTATCACTGAAAGATTTTTTGAAATCGGTGCAGTAGTTCCTGAGATTAGCCCGTTCAACCAAACAAACAAACTCTTCAGCTTTATATATTAGTATAAGATTGGATATGATTTATCAATTTCACCTTTGGCTTAGCTAACTTTTTAGTCGTATGAACTAAGGTTATATTTTAAAAGTACTAGTTCTTAGTGGACTCCAAGCGGGAGAGGGGCTGGATGAATTTCACGTGGCCTCCTAAATGTAATGGTATATTTTGTAATAAATATTCCATATATCGCCGTCCCCAGCGAATAATATCGTAATCAACTATTGCGATAGAAGTGCTTTTATGGGGAATTATTGTTCTAGAGGTGCGATTACACCTTGTGAATTTTTTTCAAGTGATTAGCACGATTACTTTTTGAGTTAGACATTTTGTAATGAATTTACCTGTATTATTCGTCTATAAATATAAACTATTTTTTGTGTCGAATATCATCATAATGAATCTACATCATAATAAAATACCTATCTATTGGTATGTCAATGAGTTTTCTATGTAAAACTGTAATGAAGTTATAATCAAAAAACGGTTTTTTATTTTTCCTGTAAATGTAACTTTTTTCGATTACGATGTTATTCGTTGGGGACGGCGATATTTATAACTAGAGGAGCCCGCGGTTACACCCGCGTTATTTAAGGCTACTGCTCCGCTCCCGTGGTTCATAGCGTGATTTTATATAGCCTATAGCCTTCCTCGATAAATGGGCTATCTAACACTGAAATAATTTTTGTCGGTCCAGTAGTTCCTGAGATTAGCGCATTCAAACAAACAAACAAATAAACTCTTCAGCTTTATATATTAGTATAAGATATTCCGGTTATTACATCAGTTTTTTTTGGATTATTTATAAATACACTTTTGCTTTAAAAATTTACGTGGCATTGTAAGTTTCGTCGGCCTTATGATCAGATTCCAAAAAGCCTTTCAATCAAATGACATCAGACATTTTGCCCAAAGCTATCATCATCATCAGCATTTAACAGTCCACTGCTGGACTAGGCCTCTCCTTTGAAAGGAGGAATAGGCCTACTATACCACGCTGGCCTAACGGGTTGGTATAGGGTTTGTATCAAGTTTTTCTTCTCTTACAGTGCTGTTCTCTGCATAATATGCTCCCTCTGTCGGCTCTTACGACACCCATGGGATGATATGGGGTGGTGACATTGCGTATTCTTAATCCGTCACCACACGGAAACACGCTTTTAGTGTTGCAGGTTTTTATTTAAAAAGGACTTTAATTTGTCGTGATTCACCACTTTCCATTGCAATTGCTATTTCCATATGTCCCGGCGGCCGAAAGGGACATTTCAAAAAAATTTTACTAGCCTTGCTCTCGTGAAAGATGTGGTGAAAATACAAAAAATACAGAGAATTTTAACATTCAGATTCGAGTGAGTGTCGTGTCCGGGCTTTGTTTAATTGTGCTGATACATCTAAGCATTCACTTGTAACAACAACGAGCATTCGCAATTTTTTGTTTTGTCGAACTTAACAACGAGCACACATACAGAGCCGAACATTGCTACGAACATTATAACAATCTTTCTAGCGAATGCTCTAATCAGCAAAAAGGTCGAAGCAAATTGACTATCAATTCGCGAGAATGCTCGCCAGAACGTTCGCTGGAATGCTTGTTAAAACACTCTCGTTTGTTTTACTGTTTTGTAACATTCGCAAGAATGTTCATTACAGGTGAATGCTCAAGTGTATCAGTACCATAACGTGATCTCTCTCGGTGACTGATATCGTAGTACTTCAATGTCCAACAGCGAGATTCGAGATCTTACGACCACCTGTGTATGGCTCACAGCTCCTCCTTGTCAACAGGCGTAATTTATATTTATGGCTGGCTCGAGTTTCATGGCCTAAGGTGCTGGCCACACATAAAGGGCGTCGGGCGCGGACACGGCGCGGGCGGCTTCCTATTCCATGCAAATTTTATACCAAGTGCATAGAAATAAAGCGCATTTTAGGATACACGGAATGCCGTGGCTCGGGCGTAGATATGACGCGCCATGACATGATCCGTGTGTGGCCAGCGCCTTAGGCATACAGGTTACATATTGTCTTGGCAACATATGCCCTCACCAGTGAAAGTGTTATAGTGAATAAAAGCATTTTCATGCAAGGAAGAGCGCAGCTCTCAGATGTTTACCACGGTTTACAACCAATGATTTTCACGACTAGTAACTTTGTCAAGTCAAATATATGGGTCTTGGATTGCCGAGAACTACTCGGGTGTCTGCTTTCTAATCTTACTTATAGCATCAACTTCTTGAATGGCGCAACCCAAAGTGATAGCGATAGTGCATGGCTTAAACCAGTGTCACCTTCGGTTTGAACCTACCTAATACCCTCTGCATGGCAGTCTATTCAATCAGCCAAATCACATGCTTGTGTCCAATACTAATAGTGCTATGTTTATTAAATAATACTAAAAGAACTACATATTTCAACTCATCTTTAAAATTGCAAAACAATGTGATTTTAAAGACACGTTTACATAAAAAATTCGGCGACAAAAAGTACTTTGATTTTCACGCATTGGCTGTCGCGGTATTGTTTATAAAATTGTTATGTAGTGTGACGTAATAAATGTTGCATCTCATTCTCGCACGCGTGAAATGTGAAATCCAATATTTAATTTTCATTCCATTTTACAATCAATCAAATCTGAAGCGATCCCATACGTGCCGATATTGCCTTGATAACATGCCTCTAGGTATTCGCGCGACAAAATATAGTACAACCAACCTACCGAAAAATAGATTTTAGTAGTAGGTATAGGTCTAGATTTTATATTTGTTTTACATTGACATTTTTCACCTTAGTATCTTCTACTATTATAAACGTCAAAGTTTGTGGGAATGGGTGTATGGATGTTTGTAACTCGTTTACGCAAAAACGACTAGAAGGCTTTTGGTAAACCTTTAAATACTTAATATTGTTTATACATAAGAATAGGACTTGAGCTGCCTTTTGTATCTATTGATACCCCTTACACAGGCCAAGTCGCGGGCGGAAGCTGGTATAATTAGATATATATTTAACTAAGATGTCTTTCCTGCTCGAGTCATAATGATCATGGTAGCAGACATAGCAACTACCATATTCCTCTGACAAAACAATAAGAACCAAAAGAGATTCAATGCAACTTAGTCAAGACCACTTAACTCGCGCCATCAGCAATCAAACAACGTAATTACAAATCTTCAACACGGAACATTAATGCGCCGTAAGATTTATTGCCTAAGGATCCTCCGAGTTTAACTACAGTCATTCATGAAACATTACGTACATGTAGTACACACGATTTTGGCCATTTTGCTGTAATAACGTCGAGCGACGATAAACGGTATGAAACTGTCAGTATGAACGACCATAACTATGACGATAATCCACTTACGTGTACTCTGTAGTCTGTGGTATAGCGGTGGACATTGCACCCTCAGTGTGAGAGAGCTATTAGGTACTGATGTTCTCGGGCTAAGAGAATTGAACGCTTTCTGGTAATAATCAGGGAAATGCCGTTGTTGTAACTGTATTGGCTTTTGGTAGATAGGGGCTTAAACATGAAGGGGGTTTGAAATACTCACTACTCTTTATGGACACTGTTTACTAACTGGTTAGTTAATTAGTGATAAAAACACTTCATGATAGCTGCGCTATAAAACATGTAATACGCTGTCATCGCAAAGGAAAATTGAACAAGACTGGTGTTCGTGATTTTGAAAGCCTTAACTTTTATATTGTGATATAAGAGACAGTTTTACCAATTATCGTCAGCGCATACAAGTTGATCTTTACGTCAGAACACACCTATGTATATTCAGAATAAAATATTTACGCGTTTTGAGTAGGTACTAACAGCTTTGACTGCCCATCTCGATTCTTGCCTACGTGCTAAATGTAAATGTATATTTTTTTTCTTTTTACGTTCATAAACTTGATTTCGCAATGAGACCATTGTGAAGTAAGTGGATAAAGGATTGTTACTTTGACTTTATCCTTTAAATGTCTTCAATTAAACAATATGTAAACAAGCGTCCTTTTACTTCAATAAATTATCTTATGCTCCAGTAAAATGCCTCAAGTTCGACGCTAATGCGACATTATCGATGTAACGTAATGAAATTTGGGAGCTCTAAATTATTCATACGTGGTAGTAGATTACCGGCTCAGGCTATCTGTTGCGAGGATCAAACTACATTAGCTTATTGCGGTGAATACTTACCTACAGGTAATTTAGGAGAACGAGCTTGGTAAATTATAAATACTTTACAATATTAATCTTATTTCTACTATTATGTCCGGCAAATATAATTGAGCAAGTGATAAACACGGTGTAACGGTTGCAGCTCCACACTAAATGAATATTTTGAGTAGGTATTAATACACAACATGCATTCAAAAGCTCAAACTTAAATGTGGTCACTCAATGGGAACGTCAGAAAAAGAAGTTATGGGAACGCACATAAATCCTGGTGATGAAAAAGTAGATTGGCCGTGAGTTTTACGGTTTCTAGCTCTCGTATTGCGAACGTGGCAATAAATGTAAATGTACAATCTATATGTATTTAAGTGTTCACAAGCGTGATAATGACCTAAGTAAATAAAGGATTTTGACTTGAATTTGGACAATTAAGAGTAAGTATTAGAATCACGAAAGCTTGCTAGTAAGGATGTATACATGGACTAAGGTTATTCTTTTAAGCAAAACTATCAAAATATCATACAGGAGTATGCTTCCTTTTGTCGCCATATCCGACACCTTGGCGGCCCTTGTGGGTGAATCCGCTGTATGAATGTAGTAAAATATATATTTGTGCCGATTATTGTAGTTACAAAAAGGGTCCACCTGAGTGTTCTTTGCATCGGTTGGTTTAATGTTTGGAAAATCCTCTATGATGCACCATCTATGTCTGGTGCGGGCGTTGTCTCTTCTCATATTGAGATAATTTAAATGAAAATCAATAACCAGACAAGTGCGAGTCGGACTCGCCCACCGACGGTTCTGAACGAAGCTTACTTCGTTCAGAACCGTCGGTGGGCGAGTCCGAGACAAGGGGAAACCGCTTTTGTTATTTTTCATTATAAATATCAATTTATGAGTCGTAAAATAATGTGGGAATGTTACGTGGGACCTAAAAAATTCATGGCGAAATGTGGGTGTAATATTACACCTCTGGCTACCCCTTCGGGGATACAGGCGTGAGTCTATAAAAATAATAAAATAATGTTTTAATAAATGCCCATCAGCCTTTTCATATGACACCTCACTTGAATTAGTATCATAGATTTTTTATTTCGCATAATTTTAGGAACTGTTTTTTTTTTATTATATTACTATTGTATAGTTTTCAGTTTTCTTGAATTTGTGCTAAATAGGAATTTTACTTGCCAAAAGTACTTTCAGGTCAACCGGAATTACCTACCCTATTGCGTGTTTTACCGTTTTACGTACGGCACCCTAAAAATCAACAATGTCATCCATTATTTATACTATAACTTTATCTGTTTATGTTTCTAGTTACCGATATTTAGGCACTGTTGCAAGCGCCATATTGTTACCTATAAAATAAGTCCTTGAAATAAGTCTACGTATTTAATGCGGTTGTGAGTATCATTGTTGTCTGCTCAAATAATGGTTTAGACCATAGATAATATAAATGGCTTAAGCAATCTCATCGGCACTAGACTTTAGCTGTATGTTGCTGCAATCCCCACACGGGACAATGTGACTTGTTGTTTCGAATCGTAGTATTATTTGTGTCTGTTAATTGAATGTAGAGTTCCTCACAATACAGGATTAATCCCTAGTGTGAGAGTAGAACGTAAGTTTCTGATCATATAGGTTTATCTTAGTAGTGCATTGAAAGATAATAGTATCTATTTATTAACGGCAGCCGGTTCCAATACTGATCTATTCATGGATTTTGGATACTTATTTTGTACAAAGCTTATGTCAAATATTTATCTTTTGTAGCCAAATCCATCGATAGATTAAGTATTGACACCTACTTCAACAGCTTTTGATCTACAAAATTGTAATATCGTATTGAATCAGAACTATGTTTGCATTTATGAAATGACTTGATCAAAGGGAAATCAATCCAAACAATTGAGGTAAAGGTTTATATAATAGATCGGCAAAGTAAAGCAACGTTTTAGCAGGTCACCAGTTGGATGGATGACCGCTTGTTGCGGCATTTGCATCACAGCGCTACTGGCCAGCAGAGGCAACAATAACAAACCTGTCGATCCTAGTTCAGGAGAGGCAACATACAGCTATCCTGCCCTATCTCTGGTCAAGAACTGTTAGACGACATTAGAGGCTTTTGAGCGATGTATAACCTCCGATCATCGATTTTTTTTATACGTTTCATCATCATCATCATATCACCCGAAGACGTCCACCGCTGGACATAGGCCTTTGTACGTTTAGTTCACAGAAAATAAAACTTTTAAATACAAAAAGCAAAACCGCCAAACTCTACATACAGTTTGCATAAATTGGCCACATAGGCTACCTCACGATGTTATCCTTCACCTTTCAGCAAGCGATTAAACAATTAAAGTAACTTAGTCTCCATGCGTGACTTCAATTGTAAAGTCCAATTGTAATACGAATAAAATGTTTCGACACGTGTTGAGGCACTACAGAGCAGCCTTAGGACAACTTGACAACGAAACTTTAGTAGCCAAGTTGTTTTGAATGCCTCGTGACTTACTGCGGATTTCTGTTCACTAATTGTTTTGTTCAGTTTGCGAGGGATAACTTGTGTGTGGCTTTATATAAGCGTAATATATCATGTATCTGTAAGAACCTATAGTGGCAGAGTAGCTCATCTGATTTACGACTGTCTTGAGATCACACAGTATAGGCAGAAGCGCCTGACAAGACACAGCACCCTGAGGAAAGCAGAAGGTAACATCAAGAGTCTGCTGGCCTTCCTCGAAGAGATGAGGTGGCTCGAATGAAAACAGTTATTCCCGACCGTACGCAAAATGTGCTCCCGAACGTGGAGTTGTGAAAAGAGCCCGCGCTAACATACCAAAATGTCCTCTCGACCGATTCCAGCCACGTTGAGTTGTCTATATATGAGACTTGCCAACTGCGCGGGACATATTATAGTGCACAAGTGTGTACGCATATACAAGTGCACTCTTTATTCCCTCACTCTCATAGTCCAATGGGACGGAGAAAAAAAAAAAGAGAGATTGAGCGCAGGACCAAAGGCTTAACGTGCTTTCCGAGGCACGGGGATGTGACACCGCCAACTTCCTGACTCCCAACTTCTATTAGATAATTCCAATAAAAAAAACCCAATATTACTTTTTGTTCGACCCGGGAATCGAACCCGAGACCTCAGAACCACAGAGGCAGTCAAACATACCATACCATGTATCTGACATGATAGGTAGGTTGCTGCTAACAACTAAAAAGAAAAAGACTGTTGCTTGGAAGAGCATTGCATGTAGGCTGTATGTAAAGACAGATTATTCTCATAGACTTAATTTTGTTGAGAGAAAAATCGAAGAGCAAAAGAATTTAAAATTGCTTCGGGTATGGATGTTCTTTGTTTCTGTAGTTTGAATGTTAGTAACCAATAATAGCCCGTGTGGTGACGGATTAAGAATACGGAATGTCACCACCCCATAGTATATCATCCCATGGGTTTCGTAAGAGCCGACAGAGGGAGCATATTATGCAGAGAACAGCACTATAAGAGAAGGAAAACTTGACACAACCCCTATACCATCCCGTTTGGCCAGCGTGGTATAGTAGGCCAATTCCTCCTTTCAAAGGAGAGGCCTAGTCCAGCAGTGGATTGTTAGAGGCTGATGACGATGATGATGAATCATAATAACATAGAGAATTTATTACCAGTGCGAGCTTTGTCTTAAAAAGCGGTAGAACCCAGAACTTTATAGGCAATAATTCCATCGAACCAACGAAGCGTCAGCCTTCAATCTAATCTCGTTGAGACAAAGCTGTTGATAATCCTCATCCGTCTTGACGATTACACTTTTATCCGACGTTTTTTTATTCGCACTGTTACTTCCTGAATTAAGACAGCTGCGGTAAATTAAATTAGAGCTGAAGGTTTATGTCCATCTTTAGAAAGAGATTGGCAGCACTGGAAATTTTGGGACTGATTTGGCTAATGTACCTACTTTATCCAAATGTGTTACTTACAAAATAAAAAGGCAGCAAAGCTCATCAAGTTATCCATTGCAAACGGAACTTTTGAAAAGATTTCAGGACCTATACCTTTTCAGAGCACTGAAAGTTTTTTTTTTATAAGTCATTGTGCCTACGTTAAAAACGCTTGACTCAAAAAGGAAATATAATTGCAAAGTACCATGTATTAAAATAAAACCTATTTTTTCTGAAAAATGTAGACAAACATGGGTGCATAGGCTTCCCACCAAGAACTTAGGGTCCCAAGCCAACCTCACCTGCAAGTGGTGCACCTGCCGATCAACGGACGAGGCTCTGGCAAACAAAATATCCCGATAAGCGGCAATAGGCTCGCCAACTATTACGTGGGATCAAAACACTGGCGAGAAAAGTGGGCGTTTAATATGCCTCTACCTACCCCTTTGGGGAAACAGGCGTGAGTCTATGTATGTATGCACATGTCAATTAATTTACTTGAACTTATGAATTTTGCTAGTTGTTTAGATCCACACATAAACATGTATATATATATATGTACTTTGTCATTCCAGTTATATATTATTGCATAGGTACATGTTGGTTGAATTAACAATCTCCTTTGAGTTACACCCACAAAGCAAATGTAAGCAGCGTCTACATAAAGGCATTATTAAGATTACCTTGGACTAGTGTATAGATAGTACCTATTGGATATGATTTATCAATTTCACATTAGGCTTAGCTAGCTTTTTAGTCATATGAACTAATTTTGTATTTTAAAAGTAATTGGTGGACTCCAAGCGGGAGAGGGGGTGGATGAATTTCACGTAGCCTTCAAAAGTTTTTGTTATAAATATTCCATATATTAATAATATTCCGGTTAATACATCAGTTTTTTTTTATTATTTATAATTAATATACTTACTTTTGCTTTATTTACAATGCCCATTTTTCTTAGAGACGCCGGCCCGGGTGTGGACCGTCAAAAATCGTAGTAGTTGTTATTGCATTCGATAAAAGAGTGTTAACCTAGAATTTTGGGATTGATTAGAGGTCGGCCACATTCAGTTTTATTACAAGAAGTACTTTTTAATGCTCAAAAAACATTAGGTGTGTAGGAAAGTTCCGATTTTCAAATAACATGGAATTATATGAAGAAAATGACAAGGTTTATTTTTGATATTTGAATCTATTGCAGGATCATAATCAGTTTCTGTAATAGTATAGTAATTTCTGCCAGTATCTGAATAGTTTTTTATATACAGGCAAATTTATGCAAAATTTCGGAACGGAACATTTAACCCCGCTTTGGGGCGAGTTGTTCCCTGTGTGGGGTAAATTGTTGCGCTTGGATAATAGATATAAAATATGAGAGTAACATAGGTATCTTTTAAATGAAACAGTCATTTTAAAAGTTACATTTATTGTGTGTTAATGTTATGGTATGAACTACAAATTAAAAGACAACAAAACATTACTTGTTACACCTAGCAGTCATTTTTAAAGTTACATTTATTGTGTGTTAATGTTATGCTATAAACTACAAATTAAAAAAACAACAAACAATACTTGTTACATCTAGATAAACATTTTTATGCTAAAAACTATAAATTAAAAGACAACAAAACATTATTTGTTACATCTAACAGTCATTTTTGAAGTTACATTTATTGTGTGTTAATGTAATGCTATAATCTACATATTAAAAAACAACAAAACATTACTTGTTGCATCTAGATTTTTATTATCTTTATAATTATAATATTATAAAGATAATAAAAACTCTTTGTATGGTTTGACAGCTACGGAACGGAATGTCGGAAAAATTTTATTCCGTTAAAATAATTAATACATTTGTTTAAATAAACTACGCAACACAGTGGTTCCGAAATCGGGTTGGATAAATTTATATAAGGTGGTTTCACCCTCTGCAGCTTTAGCTCGCTAAAGAAAGTAAAGCGAGCCTAACACCTACATTGAAGCCATTCTATCCGATATAGAAAATATCTTGCTGGCTGGTGCGAGGAGCGCCGTGACAGCCTTCGAAGCGCTGGCGTACAGCGCTAGCCTCCATGCCGGCCTCCGCTAGCGCACTGGCCGACGGCAACGGTCCGCCGCCACGGACAATAAAAATATTAATTGTCATATGTCAAAGTGTATATTTAGTGTTGTTTTGATATTATTTATTTAGATAAGTTTATTTTTAGTGCATATAGTTAATTGTTCGGCATATGTCATGTAATGGTGGCAAGAGCGATGAAGAAATAGGTGCCAGTGAACCTTACACATCTTCTACCCTGGTGCGCTGCCCCATCTGTTCCCAGGCACGATTTTTCAAAGGTGAGCGGGGCCTTAAAGTACATTTTGGCAAAATTCACAAAAACCAAAATGTACTTACCGGCCCCAATACGTCCAGTACTACACACAGTAATTCCACAGACGCCCCTAAAATTCCTTTTTGGCAATATTTGAGTCAGTTAAAAAATTCCATTCCGGTTCTGAAGAGAATTCCCCGTGGTGCGAGGCCTTCAGTGGCTCAAAATCTAGCACAATGCGTAGGCCTTGTCATCCGGGAGAATTCTATTACGGCTTGGGAACAGTTACTCACCTTTCCGTATAGAATTCTACATGCTCAAGAAGACAGGCTTACAAAAAAAAGTTTGACAACAAAAATTAAAGAAAATTGCAATATTTCGACATCAAAATTAAATTACCATCCTGCCAAAGCACACCGCAATAGCACCATGTAGAGTCTAAACTGAGGGAAGGTGATATCAGGGGAGCGTCCAGGCTTTTGTTCAGTACTGATGTGGTGGCGCCTTGCTCTACCGACACACTCGCGAGTCTGCAGAGCAAGCATCCAGCGCCAGGGGATAACCTCTCCTTTCCTGATCCACCTAACACTGACTCGGGTTTTCTCAGCATTACAGCCAAGGACGTGGTTGGTGCCGTTGGCTCCTTCCGGAGCGGATCTGCTGGTGGTCTCGACGGTTTGACACCACAACATTTGAAAGATCTTGTGTGTTCAAGCGCTGGGGCGGCCGGCGACTCGCTTTTGGGTGAGCTAACGGCATTAACTAATCTCATGCTCTCCGGCAATGTGAACGATGCCATCATCGACGTTTTGTATGGCGCTAATCTGTGCGCCTTACGAAAGCGGGATGGTGGCATTCGTCCCATTGCCGTTGGGTGCACCTACAGGCGTATGGCAGCCAAGATATGCTGTCGCCATTTTAACACCTCATTATCTTGTAAATTTCAGCCACAACAGCTGGGCTATGGTTCCAGAGGAGGCTGCGAGGCTGCCGTACATGCCTTGTCATCGTACCTTGACTGTAATGGAGGTGAGGTTATCTTGAAGGTTGACTTAAAGAATGCCTTTAACTCAGTCAACAGGGACACTTTGTTGACACAAGTTAAATTGGAAACACCCCAAATTTACAATTTTCTTTGGCAATGTTATAGACACCCTTCTAAATTAATATACAAAGAACATCTTTTAGAATCTGCCGTCGGTTGTCAACAAGGTGACCCTCTTGGACCACTAATTTTTAGTTTGGCCATCCATCCAGTTATAACCCAACTAAATTCTAAATTAAAAATCTGGTACCTCGATGATGGAACCCTGGGCGGTGACGTAGAGTCTGTGTATCAAGATCTAGCACTTCTTTAATCAAAATTTTTATCCATAGGCTTAGAACTGAATACAAACAAATGCGAAATTTTTATTAATGACAATCTAGATAAATCCTCTATTCTTTCAAAATTTCAATATTTGGCTCCCAATATCACTCAAGTTGAAAAAAGTTCTCTTCGCCTCCTGGGGTCCCCAATTTTAGACGACGGTTTTGATTCTTTTATACAGGAAAAAATTCAAAATTTTAGTGAAATTTCTGACAGGCTACTCACTATTATTCGATATTGTCTTTTTGTCCCTAAATTTACGCACGCATTACGGTGCTCACCTTTTTGGAAAAATCCAACTCCACTCATTCAAATTGACAAAATTATACAGAATACCCTGAGTAAAATTTTGAATGTGGCCCTGAACGACCGGGTGTGGCTACAGGCGTCCTTACCTGTGCGCTTGGGCGGCCTCGGCGTTCGCAAAATTACCGACGTAAGCCTGCCAGCGTTCTTGTCATCGGTCCACAGCACTGCAGAATTGACTAGGCAAATTTTAGCTCCCACACTGGTTGATTCTGAAGTGCCGTGTAAGACCGATGCCTTGAACGCTTGGAGAAATGCTTGTCCAGGAACTGAGTTACCCCGAAACTTATCCTCCCAGAGGCAGTGGGATGGGCCGCTTTGCAGCGTGGTACGAGAAAACCTTCTCAATACATCGTCCAACGCTGCGGAGCGTGCTCGCCTGCTGGCTGTGAGAGAATGGGAATCGGGCCTCTGGCTTCAGGCACTGCCATCGTCCAATATAGGTACCATGCTGGACGATACGACCTTCCGCTTCGCTACTTGCCTCCGTTTAGGTGCGTCATGTGCGCATCGTTGTCACTGTGGAGAGGCTGTCGATAGCCTTGGTCACCATGGCCTGTCATGCAGCAGGAGCGCGGGTCGTATTTCTCGACACGCCAACCTCAATGACATACTGCGCCGTGCTCTTGCCACCGCTGGCGTTCCAGCCCAACTTGAACCTCAAGGCTTGGCACGCGACGATGGCAAAAGACCAGACGGGATGTCGTTACTGCCGTGGAAGCTGGATAGGCCTTTGGTATGGGACGCAACATGTGTCGATACCCTTGCGCCATCTCATCTTCCCAGCACAGCAGGTTGTGCGGGCGCTGCTGCTGCTACAGCGGAGACACTCAAACGGCGCAAATATGTAAATCTAATAGGAGATTATGTATTTGAGCCGTTTGGGGTCGAAACATTGGGGCCATGGGGTCCAAGTGCGCGATCACTTTTTAGAGATCTCGCAAAGAAACTTATAGACGCCTCGCGTGACCAGAGGGCTGGCACGTATTTGGCTCAAAAAATAAGTATAGCCATCCAACGAGGCAATGCTGCCAGTCTTCTGGGCACGCTTCCAATTGACTGCGATGCGGATGAGTTTCATGACGCCTTCTAAATTTTATTTTTTTGAATTTTCCCTTGTATATATTAATTCGTTTTTTTTTTTTATTATTTTAAGATTTAATTTAATTATATTGTTAATTGTATACATCTAGATAAACATTTAGAATTGGTTAACTAAAAAGATTATACCTAACTCACTATAAACGCGTTTATATAACTAGAAATATTGGCACTTATTACAGAACTCAAACAACGAAAAACATAACTAATATCCTTTAGATAAATGTTTCTTTTAAACTATAATAGAGATTCATCAAGTTAAACGTATCAGATACGAGAATAACCTGATAACGTTTTGATTAATAAGTGTAATGACTGGTGAGATCACAACTTCAATTCTAAACAAATAACAAAACTAAACTTCTAACGTTCATATTTGTTTCATTTGGTATTGCAACCTAGAGGTTATCAAAATATTTTTATTTTAGTGAAATTACAATGAAGACAAATCATCAGTTTTGTTTTAAACAGTCATAATCAACTTTAGCAACTTTTATTCTTATTCATCATTAAATTCTTCATTTGACTCACAATTGGGACACACATAAGTAATATCATCTTTATTTATACATTTTAAATGTGCCCAATTTTTACAAATGCAGCATTCTATCCACTGTTCTCTTGGAAGAGAATTTGAATATGAATCACAACAAATAATGCAGTACCATTCCAGATCCTCGTTACTATCACTCTCGCTTTCTTGTAATACTCTTCTTTTAGCATTTTTTTGAGCTTTACCCTTTCCTTTTCCCTTACCTTTTCCTTTATTATTGTTGTTTTCTTTACCTTTGTTTGTAATGTCTTCATTCTTCTTTGCCTGTTCTTCAGCTAATGCATTTTTTTCTGGCGTGTCAGTCAAAACAGCCGTCTTTCTTATACGGCACTTTGTAGCCGTCTGCAATCTTGGTGGTGCCTTTGGTAAAGGTTTTACGATTTCAGGGTTAAACACAGCTGAAGCATTTGTCTTTTCTGGTGTTAAAGACATCATCTTGATCTATTGCCAATTGCTGAGGTTGTTCACCAATCCGATCTGATGTTGAAGTGGTTATAGTCACAGGTACCGGCTGCACATTATTCTGAAGTAATATTTGAATATTTGATGGTCCTGGCTGGTCATTTATTTCAGCCGCAACTGAACTACTTGAAGGCTGAAGGAGTTCCCTATTTGACACAGCTTGAGACGAAGCAGTTTGTAACAATGGCCGATCTGTCACAAAAGATGGTGCATAATCCTCCTCTGTAAATACATCAGGATTAAAGGGACATATTCCAGCCTTTCTAAAAGCGTTCATAATAGTTACAGGGGTTGCTGCTAAAGGCCACGCTGATTTAACAATTCCAGGTATTTCATAAATTGACATTGTTTTTCCCGGGTGATTTCGTAGCCAGTTGTCTTGAGCTTTAGCACAATACGATTTAAAAGGCCCATTGATGCCCAAATCCAGTGGCTGTAGCCTATGTGTACAGTGAGGTGGGAACGACAGCATTATTATTGAGTTTGCCTTAGCTTTCTCTACTACGTTGATGTCTATGTGGGACGAGTGGTTGTCTAGTAAAAGTAACACTGGTTCTTCGGGAGTGGGTTTCGTGAACTTGATAAAGTGGTCCATATATGTAAGGAATTCAGTGGCAGTGATCCATCCTGACTTATTTCCAGCTCCAATAGACTCAGAGGGCCCGTCTCTTAAAAACAAGTCTTTATATTTTAAACGGAGAAACACAAACATTGGTGGAATCGTGTTTTCTGCAGCACTTGCTGCTAACTCCACAGTAACTAAAGTCCCACGCTCAGCAGATACTATAGCACCAACCTGTTTTGTACCTTTTTGAGCAACTATCTTCTTAGGCTTTAATACAGTCGTGACTCCAGTCTCGTTCAGGTTCCATATTCTAGATGGTGGCAACTTATATTTGAGTAGAATATCGCCGAGCTTAGTAAAAAAATCATTTACATTATGTTTATTAAATGCAGATGCACGTCCTGCACTGGTCGCTTCTGGTGCTCGTATGGATAAAATTGGGTTCCTTTTTATGAACCCAGTGAACCAATCCTCCCCAGCTTCTTCATTCTTGTGCCACGTAGGGGGAATATTCCCCAAAGAAAATTGAACTGCACATTCATACGCGAGTTTTCGCACCTCTGGTAGCAAACCAAAGTATATTGATGAACACTTTAAAATGTAGCTTACTAGGTCTTTTTCCTGTTCCATGGTTCCAACACTGCTCTGCTTTTGTAGCCGACGGTAGGATCTTTACCAGCTCTAATTTTTTTAACAAATCGATGTAACGTCATGTGGCAAATTTCCAGTTCTCTGGCGACGGTTTTTATTTTTCCTCCATCTTGTATGACAGCATTGGCAGCTTGGAGTAACAACGATTTGGAGGCTTTCCCTCTCTCAGTTTTTCGTTTGTAGGTACGTACCATCCTAAAAAAAAATAGGATAAATTTAAAGGCCCATTGGGGTAAGTTGTTCCGCGGAACAACTAGCCCCACAAGGAGGGAACTTGTAGCCCCAAATTAAGCTTTTGTATAAAAACTGCCATACAAACAAATTAGCGAAATCACTTCAAAAAACGATCAAATAATAAGATACCTAAATAATGCCACTATTAAATAGAAAAGATACACATAAATCGGTCAATAATAAATAAAAATAAACCAAAAAGATTAAATAACGAAAAATTTACTCACGTGGTGTTCTAATAGCACGTTGTACACAGCCGCTCGTCCGCCGCAGTCGGAGCGACTAAGATGGCCGCCAGCGTGGCGCGTCACCTGATGCTTAAACATGGCACTTCATGTGTATTGCTATCTCTTTCCTTTAAATAACTATCGGAACAACTTACCCCGGGAACTTTCAGCCCCGGTCTCCCCACGTACTTTTATTAGGATAGTTACAGTATTTCGTAGTTTTGAGTAGAAAGGAATGAGTTAATCGTTTTTTAAGGGTAGAAATCCAAAAGAGAAAGCCAGAAGTCGTAAAAGATCCACAAACATTCACAATGCGCACGAGATAAACAAATAATAAACAAAATAAATTGAATATGACATTATAGACATTTACTAAGAGTCAAAAAAGGGTTGCCATTTTACAGTTTTAAAATGATATTTAATAATCGATATAGATTTGGGTCATCATGTGCTATATATATATTTGATTCAAAACAGCACTTATTTGTAGTTATTCCCTAAAAATACACATAATAAAAATGTTAAAGGACCAAATAAAGATTTGCTAGTCACTAAAATCATTTTGAGTAGAGAAAATGTGAATCGATTAAGATAATCGATTTAATAATATGAATTCTTTACTGGCAATTTCTGATCTATTACGTGTTGGAGCTATTTAGACGTTAACGCATCTCTTTAAACCTATTTATTGATTATGTTTCTCCGCACACCTTTAGTAACGCCTATAAATTAAGTTATGAATAAAAAGCATTATTCAACAACAAATTGAAACTCTATTGTGCTGTTCATGAGTTCTAAACTGGGCCAGAAATGGGCATTGTTCTTTACGGGGCATTGTAAGTTTCGTCGGCCTTATGATCAGATGCCAAAAAGCCTTTCAATCAAATGACATCAGACATTTTGCCCAAAGCTAAACATATTCAAAAACTACGTAACACTCCGCAGGTAGCAAGTCGGCAATAAAAACCTAATAACGATAGGTCGTGTACTCTCACCTGAGATTTATGTTCCAAAATGTCTTTCATTATTAAGTTTGTGTGTGGAAGTTTGCGTCAAGTCGTGGTTTTATGCGTAACGTCTTCTAGTCTCGAGAACTAAAGAATTGCCCGCTGTCTCTCAACATAATTCATCCCGTTATATGACAATTTCCTACCCCGCGATGCATTTATAAGTTTCTCGTAGGACATCCTAAGCGGTGAAATTAATATCATTGTTTATATATTATGAAGCTTCAGGTGCTATGTTGGGAGTATTTTTTTAAATGTTTTTGGTAACAAAAGTTTGAGATATATAGTTTGTTACTAATTTGTATTCGTGCTTTTAAGCCATACAATATCGACGTCCCTACGTGCTACGGAAATCAGGGCAGTCGCTCAGTAGAAGGCTAATATTTTGTCAAAATTTGTTAGAGTAGTAAGCCAACCCGGCCCCAAGATGATAAGTCTTGGATCATCATCATCAGCCTTTAACAGTCCACTGCTGGACTAGGTCTCGTCTTTGAAAGGAGGAATTGGCCTACTATATCACGCTGGCCAAATGCTTGGGTATAGGGCTTGTATCAAGTTTTCCTTCTCTTACAGTGCTGTTCGCTGCATAATGTGCTCCCTCTGTCGGCTATTACGACACCCATGGGATGATATGCGGTGGTGACAATCCGTATTCTTAATTCGTCACCACACGGGCAAAGTCTTGGATACAACAGGGATGATTGAAAAATAAGACGATGATGATTTTCAGCGGCGATATATTAAGGGAGATCTATGGATTGTTGTCTTCATTCTAACGTTATCTCGATTTCATCCGACACTTCCGTTTTAAAGCTCCCAGTGCGCTGTCTAGTCGAACCATTTTGATTTAAAACTTTCGTGATTCTATTTGTATACATTATACAGGATTTAAATCGCGTTAAATCAAGTGTACAGTCTGGCCATCTTCTTCAGAAAAGTAGCTTTTATAAAGAACAATAATAATCGTTGTCTGAAGGAAAAAAGAACTCAAACCAGAGACTCTCTGCGAGGCAATCTCTTGCCTGGGCTATGGATACTCTTCAAGTAAAGTTTGAATATTACATAGGTACTTAATTATCAGAATATAAAATTCTTGCGTTACTGACTGACTGACAGACAACACAGCTGAAACTACTGGGCGCAGGAAACTGAAATTTGGCATGTATGTTTTTTGGGGATTGTAAGGGCGCACTAAGAAGGGATATCTCGGAATGCCCGTGGGACCAAGTAGAAACAGTTAAATAAGAAAAAAATTGCGTGCGTAGCGGCGAGCATGCTCTAGTACTCGCATAAAGGTATCTACTTTACAAACGGCCCACCTGTTGGTAACCGCAGAAGTTGGCAACGTTTCAAAGCCTACAGATAATGACAAGACGTACGCTTACACCTTTTAAATTAAATAAAGACACATCACTGATAGTATGATTAGATGCAGATTTCTACTGTTTCATTGACATACGTAGTTATATTATCCATTGTAATAATCCATTATAATAATTGTAAAAGGATAGTCGAATAGATGTTATAGGTGACCGTCCGTCTCGTAATTGTGGCTAGTGTAATCTATGGTGAAAATTCAGTGCCAATAGAAGGAATTGCAACTTTATTTTCGAACTAGATGAGCCCGCGGTTACATTCGCGTTATTTAAGGCTACTGCTCCGCTACGGTGGCTCGTAGTTTGGCATTATTATAGTCTATAGCCTTTCTTGATAAATGGGCTATCTTACATAAAATAATTATTCATATCTGACCAGAGGGTTCAACCAAATATCTCTTCAGCTTTATTATTATTTTATTAAGAATAGATTTGTGGCGTCAGTAATAACAGCACATTCAATCAACAAATGTGTAAGCACAGATATTTTACTTTTGATGATTTTTTTTATGCACTCACGCCCTTATCCCCGTAGTGGTAGGCAGAAGTGTAATATTATACCCACATTTCGCCATGAATTTTTTACTTATAGCTACATTTGTAGCTATAAATAACCAATAATAAGTTAATAAATAACGAATATATTAACAGAGTTTCATTATAATATGCACCCACTCTTTCACAGTATTATTACACGTTTGAGATCAGTTACGTAGGTGCACATTAGCAGGTATGTGTTGAAATCCACAAAGTTTGAAAGTATTTGTACCTACTAAACTTCTTTTATCGCTTCAAAAAGTATTCCATGATACGTTTTATTTTTCTTTCTTTTACATCTCCCGCACTAGGAATAAGTAAATCTTGTGGCGCAGGAGATTTTACAAACATACAATAGACGCAAAGTACAATCAGACTTCAAACAACAATTTATAGATACACTGTGTTGTCTCGTGTGAGGATCGAACCCACTACACTCAGCGCAGTGTCAAGCGGCGAGTCGACCGCTCAAAATCATTACTTCAACCGTGCAGTCAAAATTATATTATGGGCTACCTTAGGGGAATCCGAATAAATGCACCTCATTGCCACAAATCAGAGTAGCGAGAAGGTATGGGTGCTAGATACCGCTTTTGACGTGCGCGCTAAATCTTTATCCGATATCCAGGACATCAGGGCGTTTGGTTAAATCGCCGCCGCTACGTTTTGCATTAAATCCGGTTAACCAGCTAAGATTTTTAAAATTGTTCGCACCTTATCAACTAACAAACTTCTCTTTTAAGTTATAAGGAATTTGTGATATTTTTTGGAAAATATTAGGTACCTACCTATTAGGGAATGCAATCTCGTTCGAGATCTCGGCCTTTTTTAGCGAGATTGACGAGATTGCACTCGAGCACAAAAACGTCTTAATCGAAGCGCGGACTGACACGGACGGAGTTGCAATCTCTTGGTGTCATTAATCAAACATGAAATGAATTTATACGAGTTCGGGGAGTCAAAAGGCAAACTTTTACAGTTCGTGGATGTCTGCCTGAGATCTGCGGTTCCAACTAGCGTTGAAGCGGGCTTTCTCAGCGGCTGGTTATCTGGCCAACAAAAAAGGAAGCCGCTTAGCAGACGATTCCTTTAACATTTTGTGCTTCTAAAGGAGCTACTTTCAAAATAATTCGTAATAATGGCTTGTGATTTGAACTGAAAAAATCTTTCATTTGATTGGTATATTTTGTTTATTGAACTGTAATTTCTAATAGTCTGACTAATTGATTTATTTTGTTAATTAATCTAATGGATCTACTGAGTAGATATAGTTTTATTTAATTGATAATAATATCTCAGTTTTAAATGTAGTCAACTCAACATAGATACTAAGTTTTACTTTTTTTGACTTCTCCTTGTTGTGTTTGTTATAAAAGAAATGTTTTATTACTAAAAGATTTATGTTTGATATTAGATGCGAAGACTGGTTGTTTCTTTCATTTGTTATTTGATAGACAGATTAAAAGCTTATTAAAAATTATAGACAGATTCGTCAAACAATGTTTGATGTATAAAAGTCTATAGAAAAATCATGGTAATAAATGTTTATCTTATAATAGTTAAAATGGTTATTACTTTTGTCCTAATTTATTCAAATATTGCGATTATTTGCAAAAAAAAACATAAAAAACTGCCAATCTCGATACAGATTTGCATTCCCTACTACCTATATAAAGTTCTTTTAATTACGAAGGATTATTCTGAGATTTTAGTAACAACTTGAACTGTTTTTATCCTTTTTCATCGTTGGTATGTGGATAATCGTTTGCTCCTTCAGAAGCTTATTGGGGAAAATCTTAATGTCATTTCCTTAACGTCAGTCTCACCTAGAATCTACTGAAATTATTATAGAAAAATACCTAAGTTTATCATTGGCTTCTAATCTAGAACCCTGCTAAAAAAGTATAGTGAAACAATCCAGAACCACTTCATCTGACTGTACAAGTATTCTAGTAAAGTAATATCAATAACTCGGTTGGTAACAATAGCTAATTAGAAATTGAGCCATACTGTAGAGCAAGCAACAAGTAATAGATGCATATTTAATAGCCACCTTCATACCGCTCAGAACACAGTATACATAGTAGAATCTTCGTTTGCGGGCGCAACATGACTAGTATTACTGTTAACTGCTCCAACTCAACCGAGTTATGTAAATTTCATGCTTGTGCTCAATATTGCAATGGGTGGAATGCCAAAATGGTGGGAGCCACCCTCAAATAGGATTATCGTGCCATTATTTGCTCTGAAGGCTCGCAAGACGCCCCTGGTACGTTTGACTGTGTCTCTTTCAAAATATTGCGTTGCTGACAGTATTATTGAGATTTGGGGTGTTTTAAAATTTATTACGAGGATTAAGCCTCGTATTCATTAGGGGACATTTGTCCCGCGACCTTGTCGCCCGACACGAATTCTACGTGTTGAGCGACGTCGCGAGGGACATCGCCCGACATCGCAGGCGACATCTACGTGTCGGGGAACAAGTCGCTTGTCGACGCTCCGATTGCGTCGACCTTGCGCGACTTCGTGTCCCTCGACAGTTTCCGACGGCATTTGACTTGTGAGGACGTGTGTTGCCATTTGTTCCGCGACTACCCGCAATTATAGCACACTTCGTTGGTCCACACTACCAACGAAACTGTAATAATAAAATAATAAATAATTTAACACTTAGACGACATCTCGATCACAATGCCAGTATGTGGACGAGCGAAATGTCGGTCGACATTGTCGCGGGACGGGTGTTCGCGATAAGTCGCGCGACTTTGTCCCCTAGTGAATACATGGCTTTAAGTTCCTTCCTGGAGTAAGGTTTGGGAGTGTCGCGAAGATTCAGGTTCAACTATTGTTGGCTACAACCGTTTCTTGGCAATTATATAAAACTTATACTCATTCTCACAAAAATAGTGATTTGTATACAGATAATTTTCATGGTGGTAATGCGAACTACATGCTTTTAAAACTATGAAGTAAAATTATGTCCGAACGGTAAAAGGTTTGCGAGATATTCTTTAAAAAAATATTATAAAAAATATCATCATTTCTCCAAGTATTGCTACAAAACAAGCTATACAACTGCAGTAGGTACGAATATAATACTTATTTTCTACGCTATAAGAACAGTACAAAGGCCAAAGTGCTGGCTAGAAGCTGCCTGTACGTTAAAAAACTTTAATCCTACCATAATTCCTGTGAGAACTATGATGTAAGTATAAAAGTTTACAAATAAAAGAAAAGAAAATAAAAGCAAAAACGCAACACGTAGTCTATGCTAAACAATATTATTATCTGTGGAACGACCGTCAGTTTATAGTCCAAGTTTACCTGGAGAATTTGTAATTAGCAAAATGAAATAAGCTCAGCAGACTGACGTTTAATTAGGCTGACTAAGACTGCTCTAATAGTTATTAACTTTACTTATAAAAATATTATATTTTAGTCGTTCATTTACGATATCTGAATATAGTCTGCGACCATTCATTTTTTAACACCCCTGGTTGTAATGTTGAAAGTGTAGCGATTCACTGGCCGGGCATTTTGATCAAATATCATTGCAATAAATATATTGTAGATAAAAACAGACTGAAAATCTCGGATCCAAACCCAAATGAACCAATTGTAGCAGTTATTAGTACGTTAAATTGTTAATTATCGTCTACTAAATAATTATGGAAAACAATGTGACACTTGTACAGCGGAGAGTTTTACATTATATTCTTGAATAACATGAGAACTCCAACATTAGCCAGCTAGGTAGACCATAGCCTATCACTTCAGTGAGAGGAGACCTCTGCCCAGCAATAGGACAGTTTATAATAACATATATGGGACTGACAAAAATGAATGCAATTATACTTCAACTTCGCCTCTTTATAAGAAAAATATAAAAAAATACTTCCAAAGATACTAAAATTAAAGATCATGAATCCCAAAGATAGGTTTCCTTATTACGTATAATACGTGTAGTAATATATATTTTTTATTATGTCTTGTGTGATGGCATCTAGTCAGGGAGGCTAGATGCCATCTAGATTTTTAGATTTAAATTTCTCAACAAAAATAACACCGAAACCTTTTTGGCAATCAAACTTAGAATTTAACTTAGAAACTAGCTGTGCCACCTGATCAACAATTCAACAAAGTAATAAAAAATAAATATAAATTATTCAACAGAAACGTAATAACGTGCTCAGAAAAAAATATGGCACAATAATCCTCAACCCGTAAAGCAATAGTCGCACAAGATGATAAAGTCTACAATGTTGTTATAGATAATAAAAGTTGGTATTCTCATTTCGGATTGTTGCCATACTCGAAAACAAAGTGGGCGCTTGAAGCACACACTTTCCTACATACAACTCGCACAATGAAAATTTGAAAAGTTTCATATTGAATATCTTCAAGTTTCAGCAAGCTAAGATTTAATTTCATCTACGTTCTTGTAAATGTTGAACTAAAATCTTTGTGGGCGACCCTTCTCGACTATTTGTAAATTTGTAATTACTACAAAATGGAATTCTCCACTGTTACACAATTGGAAACACTTTAAAACCTTCATATATGTGTGTTTGTTTACGAAATCGTCGGGCACTCGACCATGATATTACATGTCTATTTGAATTATGTATTGATATGGTTACAAAAGTCATATAACTTAAAATTGCCTGAGGTTTCCATAACGTCAACTTTCCCGGAAAACAGATGTTCTGAAGTTTGTTCGATCATATCTCACATGTTTGAATGATTTTGAATATGTTGCGAACGGTAATAATTCTGGAATAACATCTTCAAATAGACGGAGTTCTGGGAAAAGAAAGTATAAAGGAGCTCGGTTAACATTTATGCTAATAACGTAAGCCGTAAAACAAACTATAAGCGGCGAGAGTGGCGTGGAGACTCCTCCCTTACGTTCCATAAAGAAATGCAATAAAACATAAAAATAAGGCACGCTTCAATGGAACTGCGTTGAATTTTCTTTTCCTGCCATTGTTCGTATCGTTTGCACATGGCTGTGTTTGGGAAGTTGTGAAAGAGTGCAAGTGAGGGCGTCGGATCCGTCAGCGTGGCCCGTCCATCCGGCACGGGCCCGTATCTTCCGGCATTTCCCCGCTCCACAATGTCTTTTCCCCCTGCTTCATTATTCGGCGCCCGGCCGGGTCGGAGGGGTGCGGGCGGACTATAATGTTGCCACTCTGCCGCTTAACACCCGTTCCTTGTAAAATAGGCATTTTTTCTAAACAAGATGACTATATCTTTGATACACCAAATTCGTGGATAATGTGTGACCTACCTGGTTTTGCTTAAACTTTGGACCATTCGTAACAAATTTGCTGTGCTACAAATTACTCCAGACGCAGACAAATTACCAATTGAATACAAAAACACATAACTCGCATAACTGCCCATAAAATTTTCTTTGTGCCTTAGTTTTATTATACGCGATAAATATTAATACGGTGGGGGAGAATGCGTGTTGGGGTTGGCAACACCGATCGCCGCGCGGCGACTGGGCGGCTTGGCGGGCTCGCGCGGGTGCGTTAGTCCGCGTTTAGCGGCGCGGTGGCTCGGCTCTCCGGAGTGTCCGGAGCTGTCCTCCCCGCACCCGGCGCGCGCGGCGCCCGCCCTCAGGTACGCTCGCATGCATGTCGCTGCACCCGCCGCGTGTCGACACGCCTCCACGCGCCACCCTGTTGCGCACCACACAATGTTTATCTATGCACTTTACTTCTTTCTACTAATTTGGCGGGATCTTTGCTCTATCTATCCTCTCGCTGCTAAACTTCTAAATACTCCGATATTCTATCAGATATTTGCCTCCGCACTTTCTACTTACCTGGATCGATTCGTTGCTCTAAACTAGTTCATTTACTCTACGTTCAATTAATATGTATAGTAAAGGTACAAGACTAATCCAGTGTAACGGCTCCATAGAAATTCATAGGGCAATTTGTACGTAAACGCTTTGTTTGGGAAATAAATGGGGTCCGATCGGGAAAGGGATCTTTTATTGTTTAATTGGCGGATGTGTGATATTTCCCCGCCTAATTTTATGATATATGACCGAGGCGGTAGTGATGGCAAAACGCCAACATTTTCAAAATAAAGCTGAATTCTTGAAAATCGAGTGTAACTTGAACTTTGTAATTTTGTTACAAGCAGTTTTTAAAATGTTAAAGTTTCATGGTTTTGGTAGACTTGTTTGAAATGAAAATGAAAGACAAATAACCAAGCCACGGGCAACATCGTTCTTATGTTTTTCCAACTTGGTTATGAAAGCATTCCGTTGTAAGTTTTGTAACCAAATATTTGCTTTTAATAATTAATGCGGTGTCACCAAATGTAGTTTTGTGAACAAATCGATTTCTATAATTGTAGCCGTCTATCAAATATAATATAAATAATGTATCGACAGTATTCACTAAAACGTAGACGTAATGGTTAATGGGTTTTTAATAATTTTAGCTTCTGAGTTTCATTCAAACGTTTTGTAATAATGGATCATTGTTGTTGATAATAAATGGTTCTCGCCTAATGTTCAATTAGAGTATAACATTTACAGTGTTATATTTTTAAATCAGCACAGAAAATAAAGTATAATATAAAATGGATCCAGGCTGTACAGAGACGGGTCTTTGCCAGCAATTGAAACAAAGAAATAAATAGTCTATGCGCGTCAGTTGGCGGGCTCCAGCCGTTCCCAATGTTTGTGGGCTACTAGATTTTACCGTTTGAAGAGACTTTAGTTCTATTTTATTAGTCAGCTGAATTTCCCTCTAAAATGTACGTGATTTCTCAACGGCTTGCGGCGGATTCTTAATTTAAATATGCGAGTGGTTACACCAAGGCGCGTCGTTTACTCTCGCTTATAAAATAGTGCTGCAATATATTATGCTTTAGTTTAGTTTGAGGTAAAGCACATACATTCAACATTTTGTTCGCTTTATTGTTTGTCGATCTATTTTTAGTTGTGTGAGTGATTTAAATATTATACTTTACTAGAATATTTTTCCTGCTATACCTATGTACTGTACTAGCACGGCTCAACCTTTTAAGTTCCTCTCCATAAAATAATTACAATGTAATTAAATTTGATGACAATTTTGCCGGCCCTTTATTGTGAGTGTACAAAACGACGGTATTAAATATGAAAATCTTGGCAACAACGTAGACCGCGCTAAAATCAGGGAAAGTAATTTGATTAACTAGTAAAATGTGGAGAATGACTTCGTACACCTGGCAACCCTTTAGGTAATTACGATCGTGAAATTATGATATGTTTGTTTGAAATCGACAAGTTTTAAATTATACTTATACGTATAATATAATAAAGAGGAAAGATTTGTATGTTTGTAAAAGTAAATGTCCACCCATGCGAAGCCGGGACGGACCGCTAGTATGAGATAAAATATTAATGTAACAATATAATGTTTTTGTATCTACTATGGATTTGGAACTCGGTCTTTTGGGATTGGTGCTGAATAAATATTGAAACAGTAGAGCCTTTGACCTTTGCAGTATTATTTTTTTATTTCGTCTTTTATCAGCCTTGAGGCACTAAGTCAATTAGTTGTGGCACTTGTGGCGTAAGGAATAAAGTAACTACTGTGTCACTTTTGGATAGATTCAGATGTACTTATTAGATATTGAGATGTAATTAAGTTGTTGTTTATCTGTGAATGCTATTGTTCCGATTAGCGTAGTGATAGTGATATACGTAAAAAGTACAACGTTACGTGAAGCAACAAGCTAAACATGACGTGTCATGTCTATTTAACTGGTCTATATCGCGGAAATTAGTTAATCTGAGGTAAAAATACCTTGTTTTTACAATACATAGGTACATACATATACTCACGCCTTTTTTCCCGTCGGGGTAGGCAGAGACAACGCAACGCCACTTGCTTCTATCCTTACAGACCTCACGCGCTTCCTCTACAATGATTACTCATTTAAGGTACGTTTATACGTAGCATGTGAATAGTCACGATGATTCGTCAGTAATTAGTTTGCTCTATTTTTTATATCGTAATAAAATAAATCTTAAATGATTAGAAAAATTGTATTAACCCATTTAGCCCCAAAGGAAAACTAGCAGTGAAAATTAAGGAAAATCTTTTTTAATTGGTTGATACAAGTACTATTAAATGGAAAACATAAAAAAATGGAAAAAATAATTTTCTTTCTTTGGAAAAAATCGCCGTCCTCAAATGGGGACGGTGGGATCATGTGGAGTGAAAATGTTCGAAGCATATTTTTTTAATGCATAAGGTTGTTAAACACTTTTTGCATTGCCAACGAGCTTTGCTATGACACACGGCACATCGCGGTTGTTTGGGGAGTTTTGTGGGAAGTGACCTATTCCGTCATGCTGCAAGCTTGGCACCACAGAAGCTGGAAGTCGCGAAGATTGACCTTTTGAATGTCTCAAGTAATAACGAGCAATATAGCGCCTAAACTGAAGCTGATCTAGCTTGGTATCATTTGTCAGCAGGTGCAGGCGCCATGCATTTGCAACTGCGAGATTCAACATGTACGTAAATAACACCCACTACCATTTTTCCCACGTATGGCTGTGCGGTACAGTGAAATAGACTGATCTGCTTGATCTAGACCGTCCATACCTTTGTTATAAGTTTGAAAAACATGCGGTATATCAACGTCCACTTTTTTCTTCTCAACAGCGCTCCAGCGTTTTACTTTTCCTAGAGGAAGGACGCTATCATAGTTTGACCCCATTGTACAGACACTATTATCTAGCCACCGAACAAAAAGAACTTGATTGACACTGTCGAAACGGTAATCAAACTCAGCGCGGTCTTTCTTTTTCATATCCTTTACAGTAGCTAGTGGGCACTTTTTAGTTCTACCTTCACGTACAGTACCCATCGCACTGAAACCAGATTTAAGTAGTTCTCGAAGCAAATCAAAACTAGTGAAGAAGTTATCAAAGAACACGACATGATCTCTGGGACTTGTACCGAGTTTATCAAGCAATTGCTACACTACTCTTGTTCCCAGTGGCTTTGCAGAATTGACTCCTGGCGATTTCCCACAGTAAATATCGAAAGCGTAACAGTATCCATTTGAACTTGTGACCATCCAGTTTTTGTAACAAAATCGCACAGGCTTGCCCCGTATAAATTGTTTCGCGTAAGTCTGCGTGTCTTGCTGGGTCATGACAAAAACTTCATCGTCAAATATCTATTCAAAAATTTGTAAAGGTGTTTGATTCTTCAATTCATTTATCAATTTATCGAGACGCGCTTGCACATTTCTTTCATTGGGAACTAATGGGTCGTAATTTGGCTGGATCTTACGCCAGCGAGGCGCTTCGATATTAGTTTTCCGTCTCTTAGTTTCTGAAAGAGTTTCCTCATCACTGCTATCCCATTCCTCTTCACCTCGAACTGTAAACACTTCCACTCTACCTGGTATATCACGCGGAATGTCGTTAGTTTGGATATTATCCTCATCACCTTCTTCTTCGTCGGTAAGCACACTTGGTTCTGGAGGTAATGTCACTAATTCTATGATGGCATCATCGTCTTCTTCTAGCATCACATCATGGAGTGCTTCTTCAAGCCCATGGTACTCGTTGATGCTGAAGAATGTTCGCTTAGTCATCGTTTCTCCAAAAATTACCTAATGACAAAAACACGAAAAAATTATCTCTGATGTGCCCACTGGCCCCAATTGGGGACACTGATATAAAATCACATTTCTTCTATTGACTGTTAAACTATTTATGGTAAATTTTACTATATTCAATAGTATACACTATATTTATGTATTTTACGTAAAAAAAACAATAATCCTAGACGAAAAAGTAAAAATTATAAAAGACTTACTTTAGGTAATCTCTAATGCTTGAAACGGCTTCACAAAATGCACAGTAAAATCACTGTAAACTATTATTATTCATTTTCCGACGTAATTACATGTTACAAACTTCTTAACCTTCAAGTATTCCAAGTATAAAGAAGTCAAATATATAATGTTAATAAATTGAGGGTATTTATTAAGGTGTCCTCGTTTGGGGACGGCTGGGCTATATGGGTTAAAGCGAGTTTCAGCTATTCTAATATCGTAAAATTTATTCTCATTTTTGTTTATTACATTTTGGTAACCGTACTACGTACTATACAGGATGTAAAAAGACCCTTAACGAAAACTGAAATCCCATGTTGTACCAATCACTACGAACATTTTTTACTTCGGCTCCATACCTGGGAAATTACTGGTTCAGGAGATATTGAGGCTCAAAGTTAGTATGGCATTTTTCTAATTAGGTACAAAATCGATGCATTTACCCCGCCAATATGTTCTTTAGATGCTCTATAACCCCATTGATAAATAGGTATTTGGAGCATTGCACGGGAGGTTTAAAAAAATATCGTTTCCCAGGTATTAATTTTGGTTAGTATGATTTGGCATGATGTCCACAACTAGTAAATTTCGGCTATGGGATGATGATGGGTCTTGCGACACCCTGTATATAAATATTACTTCATATGTAGGTGTATACCTGAAGCTATTATATATAGGTATATAACAGCTTCAGTTTGAAGTAAATAAATATTTTTATCGAAAGACTGCGATTCGATTCCGTAGAGAGCATAGTCGGTGCAGCAAGTAGGGGTCCAACAGACACCCACTATTTAAAAGGAAAGTTTTTTTATAGAGCAGTTGAGAGTAAGTACCATTAAGTAAGTGGTACTTAGTTATCTCAGAGTAGTTTTCCTGGACGAAGCATGGCTCTCGCCGATAACAACTATTTATGTGCGCACCGGTGAATCTGATGTTACGTGTAAAATATTATTATTCCTATAAATTACTTTAACGACTTACATGGTTTATAGTGATATACCTATTGAGAGCTTTTTGATAAAAATTTTCGCCCTTCTATGCTAATATTTATATTTATAGCAGCGATAGCTGAGTGGAGAGACCGACAGACTGCCAAGCAGCGGGTTTCAGGTTCGAATCCACGGCACGCACCAATGACTTTTCGGAGTTATGTGCGTATACAATTGTTAATTATCTCTTGCTAAACTTGTCCGTGTGGTGACGGATTAAGAATACGGAATGTCACCACCCCATATCATCCCGTGGGTGTCGTAAGAGCCGACAGAGGGACCATACTATGCAGAGAACAGCACTGTAAGAGAAGGAAAACTTGAAACAAACCCTATACCAACCCGTTTGGCCAGCGTGGTATAGTAGGCCAATTCCTCCTTTCAAAGGAGAGGCCTAGTCCAGCAGTGGACTGTAAGGGGCTGATGATGACAAACGGTGAAGGAAAACATTGTGAGGAAACCTGCATGTCTGAGAGTTCTCCATAATGTTCTCGAAAGACATGTGATGTCTGCCAACCCGCACTAGGCCAGCGTGGTGGACTATGGCCTTACCCTTCTCATAGTGAGAAGAGGCCCGTGCCTAGCAGTGGGCAGTTTAAAGGGGCTGATGATGATCATGATGATGCTAATATTTGAAACTTGAAGACTTTCTTTTGTTGAACGGGCTAAACTCAGGAAGTGCTAGTTCGATTTGCATAATTATTTTAGTGTTGGATAGCTCATTTATTGAGGAAGGCTATATGATATAACATCACGCTATGAACCACGGGGACAGAGCAGTAGCCTTAAATAAGGCGGCTGTAACGCGCGTCTCTATTCGAAATGCCAGTATAAATTCCTAATACAAAAAACCGGATATTTGCGCTAGGCACACGGAATTCCGAATCCGAATTCCTGATCAGGAAACCTAATCAGGAAACCGAGCGTATGCGCCTAGCCTTAACCATCTTAACTATGCTCGCAGTATTTTTTTAGCTCAGTTACAAACCTCTATCTGCCTGTTGTAGTTTATTTTGTGAACGAGCTAGGTTTTAGTTAAAACGATTAATTTACTTGCACAACGCTGTATCTAGGTCAACGTAAGCTTGGCTAACACATTCGTGGTTGATGAATAACGTTCAATTTAAATTATTTTTAGAATACACAATGAGGTAATTAGTTCTCGGCAATGTATTATTCTGAAGGCATTATACAGCCGCCTTGTAAAATTATTATTTATACCGGGACAAAGTAGGCTATAAGAATATTTGTGAGTGTGCCGTGCACACTTTGAATCGTGAATTTCAATCGGCCGTGTCCGCGCGTGTAAATATTGAAATGAAAGCATCCCGGCACATGTTTGATTTACCTAACGATACATTTCCAATATTGCCCTATAACGTTTAATCAGATAGCGTATTTTCATTAATTTTGTGGGAAATCATATTTCTCGGTGGCCACACAAAGGATGAAAAAATAAACAAAATAGCTTCCAATTTATGAGAAATTTTAAATAATTTGTTAGAAGATTTTAAAATGGTATCTTTGAGCTTTTGTCGTAAAGTAACGCGAGGGAAAATCAAGAAAGCATTGAAGGAAAATTTACCGCTGTGATGGCGGCGCGGCGTAGCTACATTGTTTATTAGTTATGTATGAAAACCTCGCTGTCTATGCTCTTTTACAGTTACGTAGATAAATCTTAAACGGAAGACCGCATTGTTTGATTGTTTGCATATAATTTCATTACAAACCTTTCTGTACAGGTGGCTCATAAATAAGACTGTAAACATTGTCTAAATTAATTCTTAGTACATATGACATAAATAATCGCCTTTAACCAATGACGTTTAAACGTAGTAGAGCCTTGCTGGTTTCAGCATGAATGGGCCGGCTCGACCGGGGAAGTGCTACCCTCTCACAGAAAATCGACGTAAAGTAACAGTACCTAAACTGTTGCGTTTTGTTCGGTGAGTGAGAGTGCCGGAGGCCCTATCCCCTGTTCCCTTTCCCTAATCCCACTCCACATCCTATCCATTTTCCCAACCCCAAGGGGCGGCAAAGCACTTGTGACTCCTGTGGTGTTGCTTGAGTCCATGGGCGGCGGTAATTGCTTACCATCAGGCGACCCGTCTGCTCGTTTGCCGCCTATTACCATAAAAAAAAAAACGAATTATAATATAGACGCGCCATACTCCCACAAAGCGGCTATGAAAAACGGCTACACATACCAAATAATATCTTGTAGAATAAAGAAATGGAAAGTAAATAAATACTATTATATGGGACACCGGTTGTTAGAGATAGATAATTTTAGTTGTTTTTTAAATTCTTACACACAAATTATTGTTACAGAGCGTACTATCACAACACAGGTTCGCGCGTAACTAAACGGAATGGCGGCAATTGCCTTCATTTCAGTTTGCCATTTCAGTGTGCGGGCAATTTTAAATGAAGAAAGATGAATCTTGTTAAGATTGAACGAACGCCATGATAAATGGTTAAATTATAATGAAATATGCATTTTATGTTGTTGACAATATAAAACCACTTTGATTGTTAATTACAAACTATGTCGGCACTGGGTAAATACACAGGAGTACGATTTATGAAAGTTGTTGCAAACGAATAAAATTTGCCCTTATTTGATTTGATTTGCACTAATAAAAAGCCACATTAATAACAAAAAGATGAACATTTGGACCTGTCGCTCTGTGACTATACGAGTGAGCCTGGTTTAAATATAACAATAGATTTATGAGAAACTATCAACATAACATGACCAGTACAAGCTATCAACATCAACCTGTCCTTATAGAAACATTCTGTAGGCGGTATGTTCTTCGCAACAGTAAGCTTGGTGCTAGAATGCTAGTCATGCAGAAACTCTATATTGCTTCTAAATAAACGTCATCGCCGCTAGGCTGTAGAATTAGCAAGGCCATTTCAGTATTTAATAAAAATAAAGCTTCTTCGCGTGAACACAAAATCATATTCTTAATTTACTTTGCAAATTAATTCAAAAGAAAATATTATTTTAAAGCATGTGCCACAGTATTTATGTTACGGCTTCAGAAAAAATCTTAAATCCATTTTTATAGGTAATTCAGAGGCGAATATAATTTTAGCTCCAAAATTTCGTACATTCATAAAAATAAACCTGTACCTATTTTAGGTAATTTTAATAACGGAGACTAGCTTTATCAATTCCCCTAGGGGTATATAGATTGTAGGTAGTTAACTTTACCTGAAGTGTATTAAAATAAACCTACAACCTATTTGAGTACAGACTATTTCATAACTTACCTATATCCCGATACGATAATATCCAATCCTATAAAAAAGTATCTAAGCAGAATATAAAAGCTAATCTAAAATCCATTAGGCGAATAAAGTAAGCTTTAGATAATATAAATACACGGTGCGTTGCCATAGATATAAGAGATATAATAGAACGAAGTACCAAATCTTCTATAAATATCGCTTAGAGGCAGGTGTGATAGCCGAGAGTGCTTATAAATAAATAAAAACACAATAATAATGTATTTTGCCGATACACATCTTGGCACTTACCAGACACTCGGTGAGATTGAGAAAGTTCTACAACTGCTTCGGAAATTATATTTATTTACAAATTGTTAGCCATAATAAATTACGTTTGCAAATGATAAAGTTATTTGAAGATGTTATGAAAGTAATTGGTACGACAGAAGTTTTCTTACTGACTTATTAGTTCGGTATTGGTCAATTATGAACTAAAGGGTTCCCGGTCGGACAATTTTATTACATTACTAGATGAGCCCGCGGTTACACCCACCTTATTTAAGGCTACTGATCCACTCCCGTGGCTCATAGCGTGATGTTATGTCATAAAGCCTTCCTAGATAAATGGGCTATCTAACACTGAAAGAATGTCTCAATTCGGACCAGTAATTCCTGAGATTAGCGCGTTCAACCAAACAAACAAACTCTTCAGCTTTATATATTAGATTAGATAGGAACTTAGACTTTCGTAGCATTCAATTGCACCTAACAGGCATCCACTAACACTTCAGTACATCTGTAAGCATATAATTTACGGCGCTTGCAACAGTGCGGAAATAGCGAACACTCGAAACAAATGTACCGCCGCGGTAAATATTCTGAAAAACAATTTAAAACTAATGTCATTACGCTTACTTTAGGGAAATGTTCAAAAGGAATTCACAATGTAGAGAAAACTCTGAATTCCTGTTTGGTAAATTTAAGCGTAGACAATCTTCAGGTAAATAAACTGGCTATACGAGCTTTTGTGTGACCTCGGAAGAAAACGAAGCGTTACGAAATTCGAAGAGCAACAATTTACTTTCACAGCAGCTGCCGCCGGCGCAGTAATTGCTTTATATATGAGGTCCGAAATTATCACTTAAATTCATGAATATAAGTAAATTTTACTTGCAAAAAATTACAATAAGCCTCCGCTTGCACTGAAAGCTATTGTCATAAATGAATCTAAAATGGTATCTTTAAAAATATATTTGACAAAATAACTCTTTATTCCGCCGTTAAGTAATTCATGCAGGTGTAGGGATGTATAATTTGAATTAAATTGCCCAAATGACTCCGGTGAGAGTACCTACTTAACCCCGCTAAATGACCTGTGGAAGATAACAGTAAAAAGCGCTGGATATTCGTTAGTGTTAACCATCTTAACTACGCTCGCAGAATTTTTTGTTTAGCTCGGTTACAAACCTCTATTTGTGTACAAAAAGCCTGTGGTAGTTTATTTTGTGAACGAGCTAGGTTTTAGTTAAAACGATTAATCTACTTGCACAACGCTGAATCTAGGTCAACGTAAGCTTGGCTTACACATACGTGGTTGATGAATAACATTCAATTTAAGTTATTTTTAGAATATACAATGAGGTAATTAGTTCTCGGCAATGTATTATTCTGAAGGCATAATGCCGCCTTGTAAAATTATTATTCATACTGGGACGAAGTGGCCTATATTATATATGTGAGTGTGCTTATATTGGCTAGTGGCTTATATTTGTGAGTGTGCCGTGTACAATTTGAATCGTGAATTTCAATCGGCTGTGTCCGCGCGTGTAAATATTGAAATGAAAGCATCCCGGCACATGTTTGATTTGCCTAACGATACATTGCCAATATTTCCATATAACGTTTATTCAGAAAGCGTTTTTTCATTTATTTTGTTAGAAATCCTATCTCTCGGTAGCCACGCAAAGCATGGAAAAAGAAACAAAATAGCTTACAATTTATGAGAAAATTTAAATAATTTGTTAGAAGATTTTAAGATGGTCTCTTTGAGCTTTTGTCGTAAAGTAACGCGAGGGAAAATCAAGAAAGCATTTAAGGAAAATTTACCGCTGTGATGGCGGCGCGGCGTAGCTACATTGTTTATTAGTTATGTATGAAAACCTCGCTGTCTATGCTCTTTTACAGTTACGTAGTAAATTCTTAAATAATGTAAGACCGCATTGTTTGATTGTTTGCATACAAATTTCATTACAAAACTGTAGTAATTTAGAGGTGGCTAAAGTAAGACCTGTAAACATCGTCTAAATTTTTCTTAGTACAAATGACATAAATAATCGTCTTTAACAACAAGAGCAAACTTTACTAATTTCAAATTTAAATATCCAAAAATGTTGGAATGTTAACCGAGTGACAGAGGTTATTGTGGAACTTGAGTTTAATTAACTGTTTGGCAACTTTTAACGATGCGGTGAGCGGCAAATATGTGTACGTACGAATATACGAATATTTAGAACATTTCGTCACATTTTTCAGACTTCAGACGAGGCAGTTTAAAAGATGTGGTACCAAATTCAAAACGTAACTTGAATAGGTTATAATTTATGGGTAGATGAAGATAAAATAAAACATCCACTTTGTCGCCATTTTCAGTCACAATGGCGTCGACACTGTTCTAATTTTAAATGAAGAAAGACGGATCTTGTTGAGATTGAACGAATGCCGATGATAAATGGTTAAATTATAATAAAATATGCATTTTATGTTGTTGACAATATAAAGTCACTTTAGCCGTTAATTACAAACTATGTCGGCACTGGGAAATTACACAGGAGTACGATTTATGAAAGTTGTTACAAACGAATAAAAATTAAAATGGTTGTATTTTCAGCAATGCTCAGGGGTAATGGTGATTGAAATAATGACATGCATGTAATTATGAACGGCCGGACTCCGTGGAGTCGTTGTATAGCGTTTTAATTATTTAATATAATCAAAGCTTAATTAGTACGTTGTAACTTTTATCCTCTTCTTGTTTCTGAGGCTTAAGCTCATTGTTAACTGCAAATCCTGTGGGATCTTCAGGTTGATTTGTTCCAAATTGATCAGTTTCATTATAAGGTCTTTCGGTTAGGTAATAGGCTTGTGTCCTAAAATGTAATTAGCGATTGATTCGTTCCTTTATTAGATCTTAAACTGAAATCCCTGATTTTATCTACAATAAATATTTCTTTCTTTCTTTCTATCTTCAAAAATCGATCAGCAACATTACTAATTACGGCTTTTTAAAAACCTTTTTGAATTTGGCACAAAAACGCTGTAAACCATCATGGCGTTTGAGTGATATCACAAAGTACAAAACAAAACAAACCGTGAATGAAGTCTGGTCTGATGTACCCACTTTTATTTTGTTTCATTCGATTTGACAGATAGCAAGTTTGACGTTTTCGTTGTATTTACTACTAAAACATCAATAACCTGAATGGCGGACGTACTGTTTGACGTAGGTAATGCTCTCTGATTGGTATTCACTGTCACAAGAATAAATACCTACATTATTTTTTAGTTTTAGAATCCTAAAAATAACATTAATCTTACCTTTTTATAATTAATAATAAACTTTATTGACATCTTAAAAACATAATGAATCTAATAGGTAGATACTACAATCAAACCGATTTATTCTTAGTGGACACAGGCCTATTCTCAGCAATGATGTTGAAGCTAGTTTTAAACGCTACCTAGCTCACAATGTTCACGTATTATCATGTATTAGTATTAGTAGTATCTTGGTAGCATTACAGACTTTTGTCTAGGAGCTCGAGGCCCACTTTCAAATCTCCTAACAAATTTAAAGTCTACAGTCAACTACTGTCTAACTATCACACCACGTCAGTAATTTTCTGTCGTTTAAACCAGTGTCAGAATATTGTAGGTACAATACTCTATTCACATTACGAAAAAATAAAAGATAAACAAAGAAACCACCGATTCACAAACTTAATAAAATTAGATAGCAGGATAACCAATCGGGATAACCCGACCTAATCAAAAATGACTCCCTGTCATGCGAAATAGTTACTTTGGGTGTAATGCTTAAGTTGCCAAGAAAATAAATACATCAAAATTTTAGAATCATTGGCATTTTAGGTTCTTTATCATGTAAAAATATATAAAAAAATATATATATTAGATATATAAATATTATGCTGTACCTACCATTTATAAATGTAAGGGACAGATGTTTAGTAAAAAACTACTTAATTGAGTCTTGAATTAGTTATTTACAGAACAACAATTTACTTTCGCAGCAGCTGCCGCCGGTGCAGTAATTGCTTTATAATATGAGGTCCGAAATTATCACTTAAATTAATGAATATACATTTTGCTTTCAAACATTGACAATAAGCCAACGCTTGCCCCGAAAGCGATCTTCATAAATAAATCTAAAATGGTATCTTTAAAAATATATTGTCAAAATAACTGTTTATTCCGCCATTAAGTAATTCATGCAGGTGTAGATATGTATAATTTGAATTAAATTGCCTAAATTACTCCAGTGAGAGTACCTACTTAACCCTGCTTATCTGTGGAAGGAGAACGGAAAAAAGCGCGGGATATTCGGTAGTCTTAACCATCTTAACTATGCTCGCAGTATTTTTTGTTTAGCTCGGTTACACACCTGTATCTGTGTATACCGCGTTTGTTAAAACGCTAGGTTTTAGTTAAAACGATTAATTTACTTGCACAACGCTGTATCTAGGTCAACGTAAGCTTGGCTTACCTACATTGGTGGCTGATGAATAACATTCAATTTAAGTTATTTTTAGAATATACAATGAGGCAATTAGTTCTCGGCAATGTATTATTCTGAAGGCATTATACAGCCGCCTTGTAAAATTATTATTCATACTAAGACAAAGTAGGCTATAAGAATATTTGTGAGTGTGCCGTGTACAATTTGAATCGTGAATTTCAATCGGCTGTGTCCGCGCGTGTAAATATTGAAATGAAAGCATCCCGGCACATGTTTGATTTGCCTAACGATACATTGCCAATATTTCCATATAACGTTTATTCAGAAAGCGTTTTTTCATTTATTTTGTTGGAAATCCTATCTCTCGGTAGCCACGCAAAGGATGGAAAAAGAAACAAAATAGCTTCCAATTTATGAGAAAATTTAAATAATTTGTTAGAAGATTTTAAGATGGTCTCTTTGAGCTTTTGTCGTAAAGTAACGCGAGGGAAAATCAAGAAAGCATTGAAGGAAAATTTACCGCTGTGATGGCGGCGCGGCGTAGCTACATTGTTTATTAGTTATGTATGAAAACCTCGCTGTCTATGCTCTTTTACAGTTACGTAGAAAAATCTTAAATGTAAAGACCGCATTGTTTGAATGTTTGCATGCAATTTCATTACAATTATTCCCTTATAATATACAGGTGGCTAAAGTAAGACCTGTAAACATCGTCTAAATTAATTCTTAGTACAAATTACATAAATAATCGCCTTTAACAACAAGAGCAAACTTTACTAATTTCAAATTTAAATATCCGAAAATGTCGGAATGTTAACTGAGTGACAGAGGTTATTGTGAAACTTGAGTTTAATTAACTGTTTGCCAACTTTTAACGATGCGGTGAGCGGCAAATATGTGTACGTACGAATATACGAATATTTAGAACATTTCGTCACATTTTTCAGACTTCAGACGCGGCAGCAAATGTAACTTGAATAATAATTTATGGGTAGATGAAGATAAAATAAAACATCCACTTTGGCGCCATTTTCACAGTCACAATGGCGTCGACACTGTTCTAATTTTAAATGAAGAAAGATTGATCTTGTTAAGATTGAACGAACGCCATGATAAATGTTTAAATTATAATAAAATATGCATTTTATGTTGTTGACAATATAAAACCACTTTGGTTGTTAATTACAAACTATTTCGGCACTGGGAAAATACACAGGAGTACGATTTATGAAAGTTGTTACAAACGAATAAAAATTAAAACGGTTGTATTTTCAGCTACACGCTGAGGGGTAATGGTGATTGAAATAATTACATGCATGTAATTATGAACGGCCGGACTCCGTGGAGTCGTGGAGCGTTTTAATTATTTAATATAATCAAAGGTTAATTACTACGTCGTTACTTTCATCCTCTCTTTGTTTCTGTGGCTTAAGCTCAGCTACAAATCCTGTGGGATCTTCAGGTTGGTTTGTTTCCAATTGAGTAGTATCATTATTAGGTCTTTCTGTCAGATTATTGAGTGACGTGATGGGTAGTTTTGAACGCAACCGAGCTTACAAAGTCTAAACATCATCTCCGGGTTAGGCTGTTTGCATTACAGACTTTTGACTTGGAGCGTGACGCTCGCTTTTCCAACAAATATTAATTCTGCAGTCTACTAATGTCTTACTATCTCACACTGTCACATAGATATATATGTATATATTATAAGTATATGTATTTATAGTATTTATTTGTATATATGTATATGTTAAAACAAATGTTATGTTTCATCTGTCACTACACCATCAAATTACCTTGTCTTCTTCTACGATTATGTCCATCATAGTCTGGTTGCCTGGAAGAAATTGCTGTTTGCGATAAGGCCGCCCATCGTGCATTGTACTTGTAAACTTCGCCAATTGTGTATCTATTGTTAAAATTTGTTTTTTCCTTGTACTTATTTGCATTTTTGTGGTGTACAATAAAGAATTACTTACTTACTTACTTACTGTCAGTAATTTTCTGTCGTTTAAACCAGTGCCACGATATTGTAGCTCTTGGTATAGAATGTTAAAGATCTTCGTACGTTCATAAAATATACCAAGGTACATTAAATATATCGGCCTGAACCAACAGTTGTAAGTTGTAAGTGCTCTTCAAAGTACGTTATATTGTTGACATTTTGTGGGTACGGTTTAGTGTTTAAGTATATTTTGAGAGTGGTCAAAATACTTTTATTTTAATCGATCGCCGTACGGTCGCCATTTAAACTCTCGGGTTTAGGTTCTTCGATTTGTCTTCTCTACTGGATATTATAAGATGGTATTTATTATTTGTGCGCACTACACTGACGATATTTAAAAAATCTAACTTCAAATAATACGACAAACAGGTCTCTTAAATGCAATTTTTGTAACTGCCCTACTTACGTGTTCAAAATAACCAAGTCACGCGTAAAACCTAGCAATTCATAAAAATCGTTTATTATAATATCTAGATAGTATTCAAAGATGACTGTGCTTAAATTTATTTCGTTAATTGTCGTGCATTTAATACCAAATTATGTATTTTCACCCGTGTGACAAACGAAGCCGTCCATTCATTATTAAATTCATTATGAATAAAATACGAACAGAATCACAAACAGCTGTCGAGTCTTTTATAAATTGCATATCGTTTAATAAATTATGGCAACTTCGAACCAATGAGCAGAGCAGTGACTTCAAACAGATATTAAAGTGAGTGATATTCTTTTCAATTTCAGAATCACATTTTATAAACATGATAGCTCACGTCATAGGTATAAAGAACCATTTTAAGTTGAGAGTGGCGTCGCAATTTAGTGTACAATTTAGTAAAGATATTGGAAAAAACATTGAATAAATTTACTGAGATATTTATGAAAAATATTCAAATTATCAGTATCTAACTAAGCCTAAATCTATATTCCATATCTAATATCTATACATAATATAAAATTACCCCTTTTCGTCCTGTAAGTTTGTACGGTTTTTGAACGGTTTTCACCAATAGGTATTGTGATTCCTGAGGCAGATTAAGGTGTATAATTGAAGGTTTAGGTAAATAAACCCACGCAGGCGCAATCGTGGGTGAAGTCTTAACATATTATAATGCTCCAATTATATTATAATAACTCTACGAATTTGTATTCAAATGTTCAGTGGATAGACAGCATATCAAAAAACTGAAAACCTTATGATAGTTAACTTTATTACACAAATTATTTTCATATTGAATCAAATGAATTATTAATCAAACTTTAAAATGTTCCAGTTCATGAATGCTCTTAAAATTACGTCTTTGGCCTTCTTTCTGTAAAATGGCTCTTAATAGATGCTATTTACTTTCATAGCACTTTTTAAATAGTGGTGAAAGGTCAACGGTTTTGAAAGGCTTCGGTCTTTGACGTACAACTTGTCACAGCAAAAATATTAGGTTTGCTCGAGGTTTTAAACCTCAACCTGTGACTTCAACAAAGTATTACATTATGAATATGACAAAAAGGGAATCCATCGAACACTTTACGAATGCTTTCATTAGAAAATAGAGAACATATTTTGAAAAGAGTATTAACCAAAAAAATAAGCATCTGCACAAACTCCCTTGGGGAGAGTTTTCCCCAGCCACTGCTGGGCAAAACTCTCCCCTCACCCCAAACCCTCCCCCCCACTCGGGTAGTAAGGGTTAATAAAAAAAACAAGACACAAAGGATGGTACAAATCATATAAGTATTCGTATTTGAATAACTTTGTAGTTACTTAAATTTTTTGAAATTCCTGATGCCTGATATATGTCACTTCATTACAAATATTGAGAAGTCAAACAATATCTTTATGCTAAGATATTAAAATATTTACAACAAAGCGATCTTCATAAATGAATCTAAAATAGTATCTTTAAAAATATATTTGACAAAGCTACTCTTTATTCCGCCGTTAAGTAATTCATGCAGGTGTAGGTACCTATGTATAATTTGAATTAAATTGCCTAAATTACTCCAGTCAGAGTACCTACTTAACCTTTTTTTTTTTGGTGTCGGGTTGGAAAATCCTCATGGAGTCCCTCCTCCGCCCTGGGGGGAAGGACGAAGGGGACTGTCAGACTCTTACTGACTAAAAACCAACCCGTGCTCCTCATGTACCCATGTGTCGGAGGGTAAGGTTTCACCAAAGGATTCCTCGCTACCCCCCGACGGGTATTGGCCCGCCAGATGGTCAGGCGGGCCCCGAACGAAACCCCCTTGGTGGCGGATGAAGGTGTTGGGCTCTGCCGCCAAAACACCAAGCGGTCACAGATGATAGGCAGGACGGCAACGCAACATCGCATCTCCTCTTCCTCTTCGGCCCCACCGCAACGCTACAATGGTGCGCCCCCATTTGGTCGCGGGAGATAAGACGCGCGGCAACGCAACACCGACACGCCTCTCCTCCTGCGACCGCACCCGACTGCGAGGGACAGACAGAACTGTCCCCCGCACCCGCACTTTGGAAATATCCTACGCAGGCCTCACCCAAGCCCACGTGGAGCGTCCCCTCCCAGGATCCCGCTTAGCTTCACCGTGGGTGTACCTCAAACCCACGGTTACTGAGCCCCCCCACCACGACAAGGTGGAGATCCCACGGGGGGGACCTACTTAACCCTGCTTATCTGTGAAAGAACGGAAAAAAGCGCGGGATATTCGTTAGTGTTAACCATCTTAAGTATGCTCGCAGTATTTTTTCTTTAGCTCAATTACAAACCTCTATCTGCCTGTTGTAGTTTATTTTGTGAACGAACTAGGTTTTAGTTAAAACGATTAATTTACTTGCACAACGCTGAATCTAGGTCAACGTAAGCTTGGTGTACATATTCGTGGTTGATGAATAACATTCAATTTAAGTTATTTTTAGAATATACAATGAGGTAATTAGTTCTCGGCAATATTATTCTGAAGGCATTATACAGCCGCCTTGTAAAATTATATTCATATCGGGACGAAGTGGCTTATAAGAATGTTTGTGAGTGTGCCGTGCGCAATTTGAATCGTGAATTTCAATCGGCTGTGTCCGCGCGTGTAAATATTGAAATGAAAGCTTCCGGCACATGTTTGATTTGCCTAACGATACATTTCCAATATTTCCATATAATGTTTATTCAGATAGCGTATTCTCATTTATTTTGTTGGAAATTAAATTTCTCGGTAGCCACACAAAGGATGAAAAAATAAACGAAATGGCTTCCAATTTATGAGAAAATTTTAATAATTTGTTAGAAGATTTTAAAATGGTCTCTTTGAGCTTTTGTTGTAAAGTAACGCGAGGGAAAATCAAGAAAGCATTGAAGGAAAATTTACCGCTGTGATGGCGGCGCGGCGTAGCTATATTGTTTATTAGTTATGTGTGAAAACCTCGCTGTCTATGCTCTTTTACAGTAACGTAGAAAAATCTTAAATGTAAGACCGCATTGTTTTATTGTTTGCATACAATTTCATAATAATTATTTCTTCCGTAATATACAGGTGGCTAAAGTAAGACCTGTAAACATCGTCTAAATTAGGTAATGCTTAGTACAAATTACATAAATAATTGCCTTTAACAACAAGAGCAAACTTTACTAATTTCAAATTTAAATATCCAAAAATGTCGGTATGTTAACTGAGTGGCAGAGGTTATTGTGAAACTTGAGTTTAATTAACTGTTTGGCAACTTTTAACGATGCGGTGAGCGGCAAATATACATATATTTGCCGCTCACCGCATCGTTGCATTTAATACCAAATTATTTATTTTCACCCGTGTGACAAACGAAGCCGTCCATTCATTATTAAGTTCATTATGAATAACATACGAACAGAATCACAAACAGCTGTCGAGTCATTTATAAATTGCACATTGTTTAATCATTTATGGCAAGTTCGAACCAATGAACGGAGCAGTGACTTCAAACAAATATAAAAGTGAGTGATATTCTTTTCAATTTCCGAAACACATTTTATAAACATGATAGGTCACGTACGAATATTCAGAACATTTCGTCACATTTTTCAGACTTCAGACGAGGCAGTTTAAAAGACGTGGTACCATATTCAAAATGTAACTTGAATAGGTTATAATGTATGGTTAGATGAAGATAAAATAAAAAAAACACTTTGGCGCCATTTTCGCAGTCACAATGGGGTCGACACTGTTCTAATTTTAAATGAAGAAAGATGGATCTTGTTGAGATTGAACGAACGACTTGATAAATGGTTAAATCGTAATAAAATATGCATTTTATGTTGTTGACAATATAAAATCATTTTAGCTGTTAATTACAAACTATGTCAGCACTGGGAAAAAACACAGGAGTACGATTTATGACAGTTGTTACAAACGAATAAAAATTAAAATGGTTGTATTTTCAGCAACGCTCAGGGGTAATGGTGATTGAAATAATTACATGCATGTAATTATGAACGGCCGGACTCCGTGAAGTTGTTGTATAAAGTTTTAATTATATAATATAATTAAAGCTTAATTAGTACGTTGTAACTTTTATCCTCTTTTTGTTTCTGAGGCTTAAGCTCATTGTTTTCTGCAAATCCTGTGGGAACTTCAGGTTGATTTGTTCCAAATTGATCAGTTTCATTATTAGATCTTTCGGTTAGGTTATTCTCAGCAAAGACGTTGAAGCTAGTTTTAAACGCTACGTAGCTCACAATGTTCATGTATTATCATATGTTGTAGTATCTTAGTAGCATTACAGAGTTTTGTCTAGGAGCTCAAGGTCCACTTTCAAATCTCCTAACGAATTTTCAAGTCAGTTTTTCATTTCATTGTGTCATTTCAGTCTACTACAGTCTAATTATCACACCATGTCAGTAACGATGAAATTTAAAAAATCTAACTTCAAATAATACGACATACAGGCCCCTAAAATGTAATTTTGGTAACTGCTCTACTTACGTGTTCAAAATAACTAAGTCGCGCGTAAAACCTAGCAATTCATAAAATACGTTTATCATATCTAGATAATATTTAAAGATGCTGCTTGAATTTATTTCGTTAATTGTCGTGCATTTAATACCAAATTATTAATTTTTACCCGTTTGGCAAACGATGTCGTCCATTCATTATTAAATTCATTATTAATAAAATACGATACGAATCACAAACAGCTGTCGAGTCATTTATAAATTGCATATCGTTTAATAAATTATGGCAACTTCGAATCAATGAACGGAGCGGTGACTTCAAGCAGATATTAAAGTGAGTGATATTCTTTTCAATTTCAGAAACACATTTTATAAACATGATAGCTCACGTTGTATAAAGAACCATTTTAAGTTGAGAGTGGCGTCGCAATTTAGTGTACAATTTAGTATAGGTATTGGAAAAAACATTGAATAAATTTACTGAGATATTTATAAAAATATTCAAATTATCACTATCCAACAAAACCTAAATCTATATTCTAAATTTAATATCTACACATATTATAAAATGTCTCCTTTTCATCCTGTATGTTTTGTACGGTTTTTGAACGGTTTACACCGATAGGTATTGTGATTCCTGAGGCAGATTAAGGTGTATAATTGAAGGTTTAGGTAAATAAACCCTCGCAGGCGGAATCGTGGGTGAAGTCTTAACATATTATAATGTTCCAGTTATATAATAATAACTCTACGAATTAGTATTCAAATGTTCAGTGGATGGAAAGCGTATTAAAAAACTGAAAACCTTGTCAACTCTATTATACAAATTCTTTTCATATTGAATGAAATGAATGATTAATCAAACTTTGAAATGTTCCAGTTCATTAATGCTCTTATAATTGCGTCTTTACCGCTCTTTCTGTAAAATGGCTCTTAATAGATACTATTTACTTTCATAGCACTTTTTAAATACTGGTGAAAGGTCAACGGTTTTGAAAAGCTTCGTCCTTTGACGCGCAACTTGTCACAGCAAAAGTATTAGACTTTGCTTGAGGTTTTAAACTTCAACCTGTGACTTCAACAAAGTACCTATAGTACCTATAACATTATGAATATGACAAAGAGGGAATCCATCCAACACTTTACGAATGTTTTCATTAGAAAATAGAGAACATAATATTTTGAAAAGCGTATTAAAAATAACAATAAGCATATGCACAAACTCCCTTATGTAAGGGAGAGTTTTGCCCATCAGTGGGGTAGTAAAGGTTAATAAAATAAAAAAACAAGACAAAAAGGATGGTACAAATTATATAGGTATTAGTATTTGAATAACTTTCATTTTTTTAAATTCCTGATGCCTGATATATGTCACTTCATTACAATTATTGAGAAGTCAAACAATATTTTGATGCTAAGATATTAAAATATTTACAACAAAGCGATCTTCATAAATGAATCTAAAATGGTATCTTTAAAAATATATTTGACAAAATTACTCTTTATTCCGCCGTTAAGTAATTCATGCAGGTGTAGGTATGTATAATTTAAAATAAATTACCTAAATAACTCCGGTGAGAGTACCTACCTACTTAACCCCGCTAAATAACCTGCGGAAGACAACGGTGAAAAGCGCGGGATATTCGTTAGTGTTAACCATCTTAACTATGCTCGCAGTATTTTATGTTTAGCTCGGTATAAACCTCTTTTTGTGTACACCATGCCTGTTGTAGTTTATTTTTTGAACGAGCTAGGTTTTAGTTAAAACGATTAATTTACTTGCACAACGCTGAATCTAGGTCAACATAAGCTTGGCTTACACATTCGTGGTTGATGAATAACATTCAATTTAAATTATTTTTAGAATATTGACTGCACGGTTGGCGTAGTGGTTTAAGCGGTCGCCTCGCCGCTTGACACTGCGCGCAGTGTTGTGGGTTCGATCCCCACACGAGACAACACTTTGTGTGATTCATAAATTGTTGTTTCGAGTCTGGGTGTTCATTGTGTCCGTTATTTGTATGTTTGTAAAGTCCCCCGCGACACAGGATTTAGTCCTACTGCGGGAGTTGTCTTTTTAAAAATAAAAAAAATAAAAATAAATAAAAATATACAATGAGGTAATTAGTTCTCGGCAATGTATAATTCTCTGAAGGCATTACACAGCCGCCTTGTAAAATTATTAATCATACTGGGAGAAAGTAGGCTATAAGAATATATTTTGTGAGTGTGGTGCCGTGCCCAATTCGAATCGTGAATTTCAATCGGCTGTGTCCGCGCGTGTAAATATTGAAATGAAAGCATCCCGGCACATATTTGATTTGCCTAACGATACATTGCCAATATTTCCATTTAAGGTTTATTCAGATAGCGTATTTTCATTTATTTTGTTGGAAATCATATTTATCGGTAGCCACATAAAGGATGAAAAAATAAACAAAATAGCTTCCAATTTATGAGAAAATTTAAATAATTTGTTAGAAGATTTTAAAATAGTCTCTTTGAGCTTTTGTCGTAAAGTAACGCGAGGAAAATTCAAGAAAGCATTGAAGAAAAATTTACCGTTGTGATGGCGGCGCGGCGTAGCTACATTGTTTATTAGTTATAAATGAAAAGATCGCTGTCTATGCTCTTTTACGTTACGTAGAAAAACCTTTAACGGAAGACCGGATTGTTTGATTGTTTGCATATAATTTCATTACAAACTTTTCTGTAGTGTTGTACAGGTGGCTAATAAATAAGACCTGTAAACATCGCATAAATGAATACTAAGTACATATGACATAAATAATCGTCTTTAACAACAAGAGCAAACTTCACTAATTCAAATTTAAATATCCAAAAATGTCGGTATGTTAACTGACTGACAGAGGTTATTGTGAAACTTGAGTTTAATTAACTGTTTGACAACTTTTAACGATGCGGTAAGCGGCATCGGCAAATATGTGTAGGTACGTACGAATATTCAGAATATTTCGTCACATTTTTCAGACTTGAGACGCGGCAGCAAATGTAACTTGAATAGTAATTTATGGGAAGATGAAGATAAAATAAAACATCCACTTTGGCGCCATTTTCACAGTCAGAATGGCGTCAACACTGTTCTAATTTTAAATGAAGAAAGATGGATCTTGTTGAGATTGAACGAACGCCATGATAAATGGTTAAATTATAATCAAATATACATTTTATATTGTTGAAAATATAAAATCACTTTAGCTGTTAATTACAAACTATGTCGGCACTGGGAAAATACACAGAAGTACGATTTATAAAAGTTGTTACAAACGAATAAAAATTAAAATGGTTGTATTTTCAGCAACGCTCAGGGGTACCTAATGGTGATTGAAATAATTACATGCATGTAATTATGAACGGCCGGAATCCGTGGAGTCGTTGTATAGCATTTTAATTATTTAATATAATCAAAGCTTAATTAGTACGTTGTAACTTTTATCCTCCTTTTGTTTCTGAGGCTTAAGCTCATTGTTAACTGCAAATCCTGTGGGATCTTCAGGTTGATTTGTCCCAAATTGATCAGTTTCATTATTAGATCTTTCGGTTAGGTAATTCTCAGCAATGACGTTGAAGCTAGTTTTAAACGCTACCTAGCTCACAATGTTCATGTATTATCATATGTAGTAGTATCTTGGTAGCATTAGAAACTTTTGTCTAGGAGCTCGAGCGCCACTTTCAAATCTAAAGTCTACAGTCTACTACTGTCTAACTATCACACCATGTCAGTAATTTTTTGTCGTTTAAACCAGTGTCAGGATATTGTAGGTACTAGCTCTTGGTATAGAATGTTAAAGATCTTCGTACATTCATAAAAATATACCCAGGTAACAAAGAAAGAAATATTTTTTTATTTTTAATTGTAACAGTATTAATGGTCAGACTAAGTATATCGGCCTGAACCAACAGTTGTAAGTGCTCTTCAAAGCACGTTATAGTGTGGACATTTTGTAGGTAAGGTTTAGTGTTTAAGTACATTTTGTGAGCAGTCAAAATACTTTTATTTTAATCGATCGCCGTACGGTCACCATTTAAACTCTCGGGTTTAGGTTCTTCGATTTCTCTTTTCTACTGGATAGTACGAGTATAAGATTGTATATTGCGCTCCACACTGACGATATTTGAAAAATCTAACTTCAAGTAATACGACATACAGGCCCCTAAAATGTAATTTTTGAAACTGCCCTATTCACGTGTTCAAAATAACTAAGTCGCGCGTAAAACCTAGCAATTCATAAAATGCGTTTATCATATCTAGATAATATTCAAAGATGCTTAAATTTATTTCGTTAATTGTCGTGCATTTAATACAAAATTATTTATTTTCACCAGTGTGACAAACGAAGCCGTCCATTCATTATTAAATTCATTATGAATAAATACGAACAGAAGCATAAACAGGTGTCGAGTCATTTATAAATTGCATATCGTTTAATAAATTATGGCAACTTCGAATCAATTAACGGAGCAATGACTTCAAACAAATATTAAAAGTGAGTGATATTCTTTTCAATTTCAGAAACACATTTTATAAACATGATAGCTCACGTCATAGGTACTCGTATAAAGAAACATTTTAAGTTGAGAGTGGCGTCACAATTTAGTGTACAATTTAGTATATTAAAAAAAAAATATATTTTGTTAACAATATAAAACCACTTTAGCCGTTAACTACAAACTATGTCGGCACTGGGAAAATACACAGGAGTACGATTTATGAAAGTGGTTACAAACGATTAAAAATTGCACTAATTTGATTTGATTTGCATTAATAAAAAGCCACATTAATAACAAAAAGATGTACATTTTGACCTACCGCTCTGTGACATGTTATACGAGTGAGCCTGGTTTAAAATATAACAATAGATTTATGAGAAACTATCAACATGACTATTAGGTACAAGCTATCAACATCAACCTATCCTTATAGAAAAATCATATTCATATTATATTCGCAATTTACATTGCAAATTAATTCTAAAGAAAATATTATTTTAAAACATGTACCACAGTTATTTATGTTTCAGCTTCAGAAAAATTATTAATACAAAAGATTATTATTTTAGCTCCAAAACGTACATTCATAAAAATAAACTAAGGTAGGTACCTATTTTAGGCGATTTTAGTAACGGAGACTAGCTTTATCAATTTCTGTAAGGGTATATAGATTAGAGGTAGTTAACTTTTCCTGAAATGTATTCAAATAAACCTATATCTCGGCGTCTTGTGGCGGATTCTTAATTTAAATATGTGTGTGGTTACACCAAGGCGTCGTTTACTCTCGCTTATAAAATAGTGCTGCAATATATGCTTTAGTTTAGCTTGAGGTAAAGCACATACATTCAACATTTTGTTCGCTTTAATGTTTTTCTATCTATTTTTAGTTGTGTGCGTGATTGAAATATTATACTTTACTAGAATATTTTTCCTGCTATACCTATGTACTGTACTAGCACGGCTCAACCTTTTAAGTTCCTCTCCATAAAATAATTACAATGTAATTAAATTTGATGACAATTTTGCCGGCCCTTTATTGTGAAGTGTACAAAACGAAGGTATTAAATGTGAAAACATGCACAATGACTTCGTACACCTGGCAACCCTTCGGGGAGTTACGGTCGTGAAATTATGATATGTTTGTTTGAAATCGACAAGTTTTCTATATTATCTATATACATAAATAAAATTGGAGTGTCTGTTTGTAATATTAAAATAACTGCTTTTTACTTAATGGATCCATATGCACGGTACATTTACCGAAAAGACGTTTTTTTTTTAATTTTTGTCTGTCTGGCGGTCTGTCTGTCTGTTTGTTCTCGCTAATCTCTGGAACGGCTGGACCGATTTTGACGGGACTTTCACTGGCGGATAGCTGATGTACCAAGAAGCTAACTTAGGCTATAAATTAACCGGGTACGCGAAGTAGTTTCCTCAAGACGAGGGTGAAACCGCGGGCAACAGCTTGTAATATAATAAAGAGGAAAGATTTGTATTTATTATGTTTGTAACGAATAAACTAAAAAAGTACTGAACTGATTTTAAAAAATTCTTTCACCATTGTAATGCGGCGTTATCTCTGAGTAACATAGGCTATATTTATTTTTAGAAAATATTATTTAAAAAGTAAATGTCCACCCATGCGAAGCCGGGACGGACCGCTAGTATGAGATAAAATATTAATGTAACAATACAATGTTTTTGTATCTACTATTGATATGGAACTCGGTCTTCTGGGATTGGAGGCTGAATAAATATTGAAACAGTAAAGCCTTTGACCTTTGCAGTATTTTTTTTATTTCGTCTGTGATCAGCCTTGGGGCACTAAGTCCATTAGTTGTGGCACTTGTGGCGTAAGGAATAAATTACCTACTGTGTCACTTTTGGATCGATTCAGATGTATTAGATACTGAGATGTAATTAAGTTGTTGTTTATCTATTTTACTCCGCTGTGCAAGTATCCTCACATTGTTTCATCATTTAGTAGACGTTATAATGAATATTTTAACGCGTGAGTAACTGCTACAATAGGGTAGTTTCCAGGGTCAAAATAATTACATTTTATTTAGTCCGTATTTTAGATTATAAAAAAATATTGGACACATACTTTTTCTTTTTTCGATTAAATAAAAAATAACAAAGATATCGCCCATTAAAGTTACGTGTGACGTCATCTAGTGCGAAAAAATGCAGCACGGCGTGACGTTATACGTAACTTTAATGAGCTATATCTTGGTCATTTTTAGTTTAATTTACAAATAAAAAAATACGTATCGTTTATTTTTGAATAATCTAAAGGACGGACTTATAAATTTTTTTTTGTCAACTAGCCTATTGTTTCACTTGGGGTTGAACCCGAGACATTCAGTCTGTTTTTCTCTACCATACATGTGTACGTAGAAAAATACAGAATGAATGTCTCGGGCGTATACGTATTGCAATGATATTTGATCAAAATGCCCGGCCAGTGAATCTCCACACTTTCAACATTAACACCAAGGGTGTTAAAAAATTAATGGTCGCAGACTATATTGAGATATCGTAAATGAACGACTAAAATATAATATTTTTATAAGTAAAGTTAATAACTATTAGAGCAGTCTTAGACAGCCTAATTAAACGTCAGTCTGCTGAGCTTATTTCATTTTGCTAATTACAAATTCTCCAGGTAAACCTGGACTATAAACCGACGGCCGTTCTACAGATAATAAAATTGGTTCGCATGGACTACGTGTTGCGTTTTTCCTTATATTTCCTTTTCTTTTATATGTAAACTTTTATACTTACATCATATTAGTTCTCACAGGAATTATGGTCGGCTTTTTAACGTACAGGCGGCTTCTAGCCAACACTTTGGCCTTTGCACCTTTCTTATAGCGTAGAAAATAAGTATTATAATCGTACTGCAATTGTATAGCTTGTTTGGTAGCAAGACTTTGAGAGATGATGATATTTTATAATATTTCTTTTAAAGAATATCTGGTTAACCTTTTACCGTTCGGGCATTATTTAACTCCATATTTATAAAATCACAATTTATTTAGTAGATATACGTTTTACATAATTGCCAAGAATCGGTTGTGGCCAACAATGGTTGAACCTGAATCTTCGCGACAATCCCAAACTTTGCTCCAGGAAGGAACTTAATCCTCGTAATAAATTTTAAAACACCCCAAAATCTCAATAATACTGTCAGCAACGCAATATTTTGAAAGAGACACAGTTATATGTACCAAGGGCTTCTTGCGAGCCTTCAGAGCAAATAATGGCACGATAATCCTATTTGAGGGTGGGCTCCCACCATTTTGGCATTCCACCCATTGCATTATTGAGCACAAGCATGAAATTTACATAACTCGGTTAAGTTGGAGGAGTTAACAGGTATACTAGTTATGTAGCGGCCGCAAACGAAGATGCTACTATGTACCTATACTGTGTTCTGAGCGATATAAAGGTAGCTATTAAATATACATCTATTACTTGTTGCTGACTCTACAGTATGGCTCAATTTCTAATTAGCTATTGTTAGCAACCGAGTTATTGATATTGCTTTACTCGAGTACTTGTACAGTCAGATGAAGTAGTTCTGGATTGTTTCACTATACTTTTTTAGCAGTGTTCTAGTTTAGTAGCCAATGATAAACTTAGGTATTTTCTATAATAATTTCAGTAGATTCTAGGTGAGACTGACGTTAAGGAAATGACATTAAGATTGTCTCCAATAAGCTTCTGAAGGAGCCAACGATTATCCACATGCCTACGATGAAAAAGAATAAAAATAGTTCAAGTTGTTACTAAAATCCCGAAAAATCCTTCTTAATTAAAATAACTTTTTATAGCTAGTAGGGAATGTAAATCTCGCGAGATTGGGGCTCAAGCGAGATCTTGCGAGTTTAGGAATCATTTTATTTATTTATAGACTCACGCCTGTATCCCCGAAGGGGTAGGCAGAGGTGTGATATATAACACCCACATTTCGCCATGAATTTTTAGGTCCCACGTAATAGGGGGCGAGCCTATTGCCGTACCGGGCACATTACCAGGAATTATATTACCATTATTAGAAAAATGGTAGATACCTATTGAAACGAGTTTCAGCTATTCTAATATCGTAAAATTTTTGTATCAATAAAATTGCGTCGCGTCGTGACATTGTCGTAAATAGTTACAATAATAACAATTTTAATACTTATCTAATGATAACTTCATCCTCGTAATTATTTAAAAATAAACTTTAAATATCTCCTATTTGCTATATTATCATTTCGGCTTAACTTACATCGGCCAGGGTGACGGGATGAGTATTTTAATGTTTGTTTATTATATTTTTGTAGGTAACCGTACTATATATAAATATTACTTCGTATGTAGGTGGGTACCTAGCTTCAGTTTGAAGTAAATAAATATATTTATCGAAATACTTTGCGAACTGATATTAATAGACAAGAATAACTAGAAATCCTTCGATTCTGTAGAAAGCATAGTGGGTGCAGCAAGTAGGCGTCTAACAGACACCCACTATTTAAAAGGAAAGTTTTTTATAGAGCAGTTGAGAGTAAGTAGGTACCACTAAGTAAGTGGTACTTAGTTATCTCACAGTAGTTTTCTTGGACGAAGCATGGCTCTCGCCGATAACAACTATTTATGTGCGCACCGGTGAATCTGATGTTACGTGTAAAATATTATTATTCCTATAAATTGCTTTAACGACTTACATGGTTTATAGTGATATACATACATACCTATTAAGAGCTTTTTGGTACAATTTTTCGGCCTTCTATGCTAATATTTGAAACTTGAAGACTTTCTTTTGTTGAACGGGCTAAACTCAGAAAGATCTGGTTCGATTCGCATAATTATTTTAGTGTTTGATAGCTCAAGACTAGTCAAGACTGCCTCGTTGGTCTCGCGGCATAAATGTGCGCGTGGGATTGGGAGGTCTTGGGTTTGATTCCCGGGTCAGGCAAAGTGTTATTGGGTTTTCCCGTTAGGAAATTCTCAGTAGCAGCACGGAGTCTGGTAATGTGTCCGGTACGGCAATAGGCTCGCCCCCTATTACGTGGGACCTAAAAATTCATAGCGAAATGTGGGTGTAATATTATACCTCTGCCTACCCGTTCGGGGATACAGGCGTGAGTCTATAAAAAAAATGGATAGCTCATTTATTGAGGAAGGCTATAGGTAGGCTACAAAACAGCAGACTTTTAGTCACGGGTGCGGTTTACTAACTCTTCTCAGCTAGGATGCAATAAGTGGAAGCGTTATGCCTTACCCGCGCTTTAAGATTTTCAAATTTGTCTGAAGAGTTAAATTTTCATACTAAACCAAGTGCAACCACCTCTTTATAGTTGAAACAAAAGATAAAATAATTATTTGGTTGCAAAATTACTATTCGCAGGTAGAACGGTAAACGACATACTACAAAATTTGAGCTCTTTCTTAATTTTCTTTTGTGTCCATGCTGGGTATGCACACGCAAGTGTGCACGCAAGGCCATGTTTCGATATGGCCTTACAAGAATTTCGGAAAATCGACCTTTTTGTGTGAAAACTGACACCAGAGTTAGCCACATAAGTCACACGAAAAAGAATCAATCGTGTTCAATCGTAAAAATTGTCGTAGTGATTGGATTTAGTTACTGGGTGATAATAAATGTATAGTTTAAAAAAAACTAGAAAAACACGCTTTTATAAATGCACGTAAAAACAAAAAATAAATTATGGATAGCTCAAGTTGTCTCTATTTTTGGGCTGAAGTGTAAACTATGTGCTTTTAATTATACCTAATATTTTATTGTAAAAGCGTGGGGCGCTGGAACAGGAAAGACATTTTTGTTTATCTTGTTGAAAAACAAGTGAACAGATGTCACGGGAAGCAGGTTACACAGATTGGCGCTCTAACTTGAGTTACAGCACGACTAGTTGGTGGCTCTACATTAAACAGTCTTTTCAAAGTACCAGTTTGTCGAACTGAGACAAAAATGCGCCAGCAGCGAAGAGAGACGACATTTCACCGAAATTTTTAACGAAAGAAGAGGTTCTTTCAGGAAATTAAGTACATAAGGGTAATGCGTCAACAGTGGCAAAATGTAGAGTTCTTGTTCGTGGACGAGATATCTATGGTTCCCTTCGGTAACCCTTTGGTGGCATAAACGTTATACTCTTGTGTGACCTCGTGCAGCTTCCGCTAGGAAGTTAGTATTAGTATTTGTTAACAAGAAAGTATTTCCTGTTCCAGCGCCCACGTTCTTACAATAAAATATTATAATAGTTTACACTTCAGCCCAAAAATAGAGACAACTTGAAGGATCCATAATTTATGTTTTGTTTTTACGTGCATTTATAAAAGCGTGTTTTTGTTGTGTTTCTTAAACTAATAATTTATTTTATACTTTTTGGTCTTTGATAACAAATTATTTTTAACATTTTTACATTTATTTCAAGTAGGCGAATGACAATATACTGGTCTGTTATAACCTTGAAACCTGATCGTGTTCAAAAACAAAACATATTCTAAATTTTAAGTTGCAAATCAATTTAGAATATGTTTTGTTTTTGAACACGATCTTGTACATATCGTGTACTTGTCTTTGTACATTCATAAAAAGAAACCTGTACCTATATTAGGCAATTTTAATAACAGAAACTAGCTTTATCCATTCCCCTAGGGGTATATAGATTATAGGTTGTTAACTTTACCTGAAGTAAATTAAAATAAACCAATAATCTATTCCAGTACAGACTATTTCATAACTTACCTATATCTCGAAAAACCCGATACGATAATATCCAATCCTATAAAAAACAATCTTAATAGTATCTAAGCCGAATATAAAAGCTAATCTAAAATCCATTAGGCGAATAAAGTAAGCTTTGGATCATATAAATATACGGTGCGTTGCCATAGATATAAGAGATATAATAGAACGAAGTACCTAATCTTCGATAAATATCGCTTAAAGGCAGGTGTGTGATAGCCGAGAGTGCTTATCTTAATATATAAAATCCTTGCGTTACTGACTGACTGACAGACACGCTACAGCCGAAACTACTGGTCGTAAGAAGATGAAATTTAGCATGTATGTTCCTTGGGCTCTGTAGGGGCGCACTAAGACGGGATTTCCCGAAATTCCCACAGGATCGGGCAAAACGGAAAATTCGAAAATATGTGCGTGCGTAGTCGCTGGCGTCGACTAGTAAGTAAATAAAAACACAGTAATAATGTATTTTGCCGATACACAGCTTGGCACTTACCAGACACTCGGAGATATTAAGAAAATTCTACAACTGTTTCGGAAATTATATTTATATACAATTGTTAGACATAATAAATTACGTTCGGCAATAATAAAGTTATTTGAAGATGTTATGGACGTAATTAATGGTACGGCAGAAGTTTTCTTACTGCCTTATTGGTACGGAATTGGTCAATTATGAACTAAAGGGTTCCCAGTCGGACAATTTTATTGCATTACTAGATGAGTTCGCGGTTACACCCGCCTTATTTAAGGCTACTGCTCCGCTCCTGTGGCTCATAGCGTGATGTTATATCATATAGCCTTCCTCGATAAATGGGCTATCTAACACTGAAATGTGTAACCTGTATGTACATATTAGAAGCAGCTAAATTTGTTAAATTATACCCCAGTCGATTTGAAACTGCTAAAAACATATTCATAAGAGTACCAAGAACGACAATGTATCTCAAAAATTTTAATACTTTGTGTGGAAAAATTTACAATGCTGTACCTTCTAACATTAAAAATCTACCACTTAATCAATTCTGCAAAAAAATTCAACAATGGTTGTTAGAAAATAATTTTTATTCTGTTACTGATTTCTTGAATCGTAATAAACAAAATAATATATGACATCTTTGAAATTAAATTCCTATTAAGACTATGTAGACTATTGAATATTGTTATTTATAATGTATGTGTGGTTTCATGATTAATTGTATCGACTTCTATTTATATTTGACATTGGCTATAATTTTTTATTTAATTGATTTAATTTAAATGCTAAAATGTGTATGATGTTTTGCATGTCGCTAAGCGAAAAAATGTACTGGCTCTCTGTACCATTTTGCGCCATCTACTTTGTACCTACATTTTATGCAAATAAAGAATATTATTATTATTATTAGAAATAATTTCTCAAATCGGACCAGTAATTCCTGAGATTAGCGCGTTCAAGCAAATAAACAAACAAACTCTTCAGATTTATATATTAGATTAGATAGCAACTTAGACTTTCGTACTATACTTGCACCTAACAGGCATCCACTAACACTTCAGTACATCTATAAGCATATAATTTACGGCGCTTGCAACAGTATGGAAATAGCGAAGACTCGAAACAAATGTACCGACGCGGTAAATATCCTGAAAAACAATTTAAAACTAATGTCATAACGCTTACTTTAGGGAAATGTTCAAAAGGAATTCACAATGTAGAGAACACTCCTAATTCCTGTTTGGTAAATTTAAGCGTAGACAATTTTCAGGTAAATATATTGGCTATACGAGCTTTTGTGCGATATCGGAAGAAAACAAAGCCTCGCGAATTTAAAAACAATTTTGTAATATTTTTTCATTTATAGACTCACGCCTGTATCCCCGAAGGGGTAGGCAGAGGTGTAATATTACACCCACATTTCGCCATGAATTATTAGGTCCCACGTAATAGGGGGCGAGCCTATTGCCGTTACTGGACCCATCACCAGGCTCTGTGCTGTTACTGAGAATTCAGAAAAACCCTCTCACAGCGGCTGTCGCCGGTGCATTTTAAATCACGACAGACAAAAAAGAATATAAACTGGAACCTAAGGTTGTACAGTGACGGGTCTTTGCCAGTAGTTGAAACAAAGAAATAAACAGTCTATGCGCGTCAGTTGGCGGGCTCCAGCCGTTCCCAATGTGAGTGGGCTACTAGATTCTACCGTACGTTTGAAGAGCATTTAGCTCTATTTTATTTGTCAGCTGAATTTCCCTCTACAATTTACGTGATTTCTCGGCGTCTTGCGGCGGATTCTTAATTTAAACATGCGAGTGGTTACACCAAGGCGTCGTTTACTCTCGCTTATAAAATAGTGCTGCAATATATGCTTTAGTTTAGCCTGAGGTAAAGCACATACATTCAACATTTTGTTCGCTTAAATTTTTTTCTATCTATTTTTAGTTGTGTGCGTGATTGAAATATTATACTTTACTAGTATATTTTTCCTGATATACCTATGTACTGTACTGGCACGGCTCAACCTTTTAAGTTACTCTCCATAAAATAATTACAATGAAATTAAATTTGATGACAATTTTGCCGGCCCTTTATTGTGAAGTGTACAAAACGACGGTATTAAATGTGAAAATCTTGGCAACAACGTAGACCGTGCTAAAATCAGGGAAAGTAATTTGATTGACTAGTGAAATGTGGGTAATGACTTCGTACACCTGGCAACCCTTCAGGAAGTTACAGTCGTGAAATTATGATATGTTTGTTTGAAATCGACAAGTTTTATGAGATAAAATATTAATGTAACTATATAATGTTTTTGTATCTACTATTGATATGGAACTCGGTCCTTTAGGATTGAAGGCTGAATAAATATTGAAACAGTAGAGCCTTTGACCTTTGCAGTATTTTTTTTATTTCGTCTGTGATGAGGCTTGGGGCACTAAGTCCATTAGTTGTGGCGTAAGGAATAAAGTACATACTGTGTCACTTTTGGATAGATTCAGATGTATTAGATATTGAGATGTAAAGTTGTTGTTTATCTGCGAATGCTATAGTTCCGATTAGCGCAGTTATAGTGATTTACGTAAAAAGTAAGGTTTACGTGAAGCAACAAGCTAAACATAACGTGTCATGTCTATTTAACTGGTCTTTATGGCGGAAATTAGTTAATCTGAGGTAAAAATACCTTGTTTTTAAAATACAAACATACTCACGCCTTTTTCCCGTCAGGGTAGGCAGAGACAACGGGACGCCACTTGCTTCTATCCTTACAGACCTCACGCGCTTCCTCTACAATAATTACTCATTTAAGGTACGTTTATAGGTAGCATGTGAATAGTCACGATGATTCGTCAGTAATAGTTACCGATGTTAGTTAATAGTGATCTATTACATTATATGCTTTTCGGGGCACATACGATGTATTTTTATTTAAAATATATATATATATATTTAAACATCTGCAAAAGCTAACCTTAAATATTCACAAAATTAGTTTGCTCTAGTTTGTATACCGTAACAAAATAAATCTTAAATTATTAGAAAAATGGTTTTAAAACGAGTTTCAGCTATTTTAAAATCGTAAAATTTTTGTATCAATAAAATCGCGTCGTGTCGTGACGTTGTGTCGTAAATAGTTACAATAATAACAATTTTAATACTTATCTAATGATAACTTCATCCTCGTAATTATTTAAAAATAAACTTTAAATATCTCCTATTTGCTATATTATCATTTCGGCTTAACTTACATCGGCCAGGGTGACGGGATGAGTATTTTAATTTTTGTTTATTATATTTTTGTAGGTAACCGTACTATATATAAATATTACTTCGTATGTAGGTGAATACCTAGCTTCAGTTTGAAGTAAATAAATATATTTATCAAAATACTTTGCGAACAGATATTAATAGACAAGAATAACTAGAAATCCTTCGATTCCGTAGAAAGCATAGTAGGTGCAGCAAATAGGCGTCTAACAGACACCCACTATTTAAAAGGAAAGTTTTTTATAGAGCAGTTGAGAGTAAGTACCACTAAGTAAGTGGTACTTAGTTATCTCAGGGTAGTTTTCTTGGACGAAGCATGGCTCTCGCCGATAACAACTATTTATGTGCGCACCGGTGAATCTGATGTTACGTGTAAAATATTATTATTCCTATAAATTACTTTAACGACTTACATGGTTTATAGTGATATACATACATACCTTTTAAGAGCTTTTTGGTCCAATTTTTCGGCCTTCTATGCTAATATTTGAAACTTGAAGACTTTATTTTGTTGAACGGGCTAAACTCAGGAAGTGCTTGTTAGATTTGCATACTTATTTTAGTGTTGGATAGCTCAAGACTAGTCAAGACTGCCTCGTTGGTCTCGCGGCATAAATGTGCGCGTGGGATTGGGAGGACTTGGGTTTGATTCCCGGGTCGGGCAAAGTGTTATTGGGTTTTCCCGTTAGGAAATTCTCAGTAGCAGCACGGAGTCTGGTAATGTGCCCGGTACGGCAATAGGCTCGCACCCTATTACGTGGGACCTAAAAATTCATGGCGAAATGTGGGTGTAATATTATACCTCTGCCTACCCCTTCGGGGATACAGGCGTGAGTCTATAATGGATAGCCCATTTATTGAGGAAGGCTATAGGCAGGCTACAAAACATCAGACTTTTAGTCACGGGTGCGGTTTACTAACTCTTAACAACGCGTAACTGGGAGCTCAGCTAGGAAGCAATAAGTGGAAGCGTTATGCCATACCCGCAATTTAAGTTTTTCAAATTTGTCTGAAGAGTTAAATTTTCATTCTAAACCAAGTGCAACCACCTCTTTATAGTTGAAACAAAAGATAAAATAATTTTTTTGGTTACAAAATTACTATTCGCAGGTAGAACGGTAAACGACATACTACAAAATTTGAGCTCCTTCTTAATTTTCTTTTGTGTCCATGCTGGGTATGCACACGCAAGTAAAGCTGAGGGTCCCGTTTTTTGTGAGGCCATGTTTCGATATGGCCTTACAAGAATTTCGGAAAATCGACCTTTATGTGTGAAAACTGACACCAGAGTTAGCCACATAAGTCACACGAAAAAGAATCAATCGTATTCAATCGTAAAAATTGTCGTAGTGATTGTAGTTAGTTGTTGGTGATAATAAATGTATAGTTTAAAAATACTAGAAAAACACGCTAGTATAAATGCACGTAAAAACAAAAAATAAATTATGGATCATTCAAGTTGTCTCTATTTTTGGGCTGAAGTGTAAACTATGTGCTTTTAATTATAATATTTTATTTTAAAAGCGTGGGGCGCTGGAACAGGAAAGACATTTTTGTTTAACTTGTTGAAAAATCAAGTAAACAGATGTCACGGGAAGCAGGTAACACAGATTGGCGCTCTAACTGGAGTTACAGCACGACTAGTAGGTGGCTCTACATTAAACAGTCTTTTCAAAGTACCAGTTTGTCGAACTGAGACAAAAATGCGCCAGCAGCGAAGAGAGACGACATTCACCGACATTTTTAACGAAAGAAGTGGTTCTTTCAGGAAATTAAGTACATAAGAGTAATGCGTCAACAGTGGCAAAATGTAGAGTTCTTGTTCGTGGACGAGATATCTATGGTTCCCTTCGGTAACCCTTTGGTGGCATAAACGTTATACTCTTGTGTGACCTCGTGCAGCTTCCGCCAGGAAGTAAGTATTAGTATTTGTTGACAAGAAAGTATTTCCTGTTCCAGCGCCCACGTTCTTACAATAAAATATTATAATAGTTTACACTTCAGCCCAAAAATAGAGACAACTTGAAGGATCCATAATTTATGTTTTGTTTTTACGTGCATTTATAAAAGCGTGTTTTTGTTGTGTTTATTAAACCAAAAATTTATTTTATTCTTGTTGGTATTTTTAACAAAATATTTTTAACATTTTAACATTTATTTCAAGTAGGCGAATGACAATATACTGGTCTGTTATAACCTTGAAACCTGATCGTGTTAAAAAACAAAACATATTCTAAATTTAAATTGCAAATCAATTCAAGAGAAAATATTATTTTAAAGAATGTGCCTCAGTAATTCATGTTTCGGCTTCAGAAAAAATCTTATACCCAGTTTTATAATTCAAAAGCGATTATAATTTTAGTCCCAAAACTTTGTACATTCATAAAAATAAACCTGTACCTATATTAGGCAATTTTAATAACAGAGACTAGCTTTATCCATTCCCCTAGGGGTATATAGATTATAGGTAGTTAACTTTACCTGAAGTAAATTAAAATAAACCAATAATCTATTTCAGTACAGACTATTTCATAACTTACCTATATCTCGAAAAACCCGATACGATAATATCCAATCCTATAAAAAACAATCTTAATAGTATCTAAGCCGAATATAAAAGTTAATCTAAAATCCATTAGCCGGATAAAGTAAGCTTTAGATAATATTAATATACGGTGTGTTGCCATAGATATAAGAGATATAATAGAACGAAGTACCAAATCTTCGATAAATATCGCTTGGAGGCAGGTGTCATAGCCGAGAGTGCTTATAAATAAATAAAAACACAGTAATAATGTATTTTGCCGATACACAGCTTGGCACTTACCAGACACTCGGAAAATTACATTTATTTACAATTGTTAGCCATAATAAATTACGTTTGAAAATGATAAAGTTGTTTGAAGATGTTAGGAAAGTAATTGGTACGGCATAAGTTTTCTTACTGCCTTATTGGTACCTACGGAATTGGTCAATTATGAATTAAAGGGTTCCCAGTCGGAGAATTTTATTGCATTACTAGATGAGCCCGTGGTTATTTAAGGCTACTGCTCCGCTCCCGTGGCTCATAGCGTGATGTTATATCATATAGCCTTCCTCGATAAATGGGCTATCTAACACTCAAAGAATTTTTCAATTTGGACCATTAATTCCTGAGATTAGCGCGTTCAAGCAAATAAACAAACAAACTCTTGAGCTTTATATATTAGATTAGATAGGAACTTAAACTTTCGTAGTATACTTGCACCTAACAGGCATCCACTAACACTTCAGTACATCTGTAAGCATAGAATTTACGGCGCTAGCAACAGTACGGTAATAGCGAACACTCGAAACAAATGTACCGCCGCGGTAAATATCCTGAAGAACAATTTAAAACTAATGTCATTACATTTGCTTTAGGGAAATGTTCAAAAGGAATTCTCAATGTAGAGAACACTCCATATTCCTGTTTGGTAAATTGAAGCGTAGACAATTTTCAGGTAAATATAATGGCTATACGAGCTTTTGTGTGACCTCGGCAGAAAACAAAGCGTTACGAAATTCAACTACAATTTTGTACTAAATTTCTAATATGAACTACTTATTTAGTGAGCGCCAATTTACTTTTACAGCAGCTGCCGCCGGCGCAGTAATTGCTTTTTATATGAGGTCCGAAATGATGACTTAAATTCATGAATATACATTTTACTTGCAAATATTGACAATAAGCCCCCGCTTGACCCGAAAGCAATCTTTTTTATTTATTTACTAGCTGACCCGGCAAACTCCGTATTGCCTTTTTAAGGTCTTTTTTCTCATTCCTTTTTTTCCATCCATCCATCCATCCATCCATCCATCAGGGCTTAAGAAATTGACCAAAAAAATATTATTTCGGAGGAGTATTGTATCACTAACACTGTGAAATTGCTGAATTGTTTCACTAACGCAGCTGTAAAACGATTTATTAACTCCAGTATGCGACTGGCGCGTATGACTGATCTAGTGATATGATTAACTTACTAAGATGGCTATTAAAAATAGGGGTAGGTGTTAGAAGGGTGAAAATTAAGTGCCATGAAGCATAAGAATAATAATGTTCATGTATTATCATATGTAGTAGTATCTTGGTAGCATTACAGACTATTGTCTAGGAGCTCGAGGTCCACTTTCAAATCTCCTAACAAATTCTACAGTCAACTACTATCTAACTATCACACCATGTCAGTAATTTTCTGTCGTTTAAACCAGTGTCAGAATATTGTAGGTACTAACTCTTGGTATAGAATATTAAAGATCATCGTACATTCATAAAAATATACCCATGTACATAAAATTTGTCGGCCTGAACCAACAGATGTAAGTGCTCTTCAAAGTACGTTATAGTGTGGACATTTCGTGGGTACCGTTTAGTGTTTAAGTACATTTTGTGAGTGGTCACAATACTTTTATTTTAATCGATTGCCGTACGGTCGCCATTTAAACTCTCGGGTTTAGGTTCTTCGATTTCTCTTCTCTACTGGATACTATAAGATTGTATATTGCGCACTACACTGACGATATTTAATAAATCTAACTTCAAATAATACGACATCCAGGCCCCTACAATATTATTTTTGAAACTGCCCTACTTACGTGTTCAAAATAACTAATTCGCGCGTAAAACCTTGCAATTCATAAAAATCGTTTATCATATTATCTAGATAATATTCAAAGATATATATATTGTGTTAAATTTATTTCGTTAATTGTCCTGCATTTAATACCAAATTATTATTTTCACCCGTGTGACAAACGAAGCTGTCCATTCATTATTAAATTCATTATGAATAAAATACGATACGAATCACAAACAGCTGTCGATTCATTTATAAATTGCATAATGTTTAATAAATTATGGCAACTTCGAACCAATAGCAGAGCAGTGACTTCAAGCAGATATTAAAGTGAGTGATATTCTTTTCAATTTCAGAAACACAGTTTATAAACATGATAGCTCACGTTATATGAATAACCATATTAAGTTGTAATTTAGTATATTAAGAAAAAGAACTGAAATATTTATAAAAAATATTCAAATTATCATTATTTATTCAACAAAGCTGAAATCTATATTCTATATCTTTTATCTATACATAATTATTATAAAAGCAAGCCCCTTTTCGTCCTGTGGGTTTATGTTCTATTCGTAGTTTGTACAGTTTTTTGAACGGTTTTCACCAATAGGTATTGTGATTCCTGAGGCAGATTAAGGTGTATAATTGAAGGTTTAGGTAAATAATCCCACGCAGGCAGAACTGTGGGTGAAGTCTTAACATATTATAATGTTCTAGCTATATTATTATCTTAATATATAGATATATATTTCTTGTGTGCGTGTGTATGTCACTGAACTCCTCCTAAACGACTGGACAGATATTGATGAAATTTTTTGTGTGTCTTCAAGGAGACTTGAGAATGGTTTAGGTTCACAATTTAGTCCACTGGAAAATGTTTTTTCCCTAATTTTTAATTTATAAGTAGTTGTGGATTTTGGAATGTTTCACATTGGAACCGACGAACTGCGCTGCTATCGCTGTGTCAAATCTTATATTGATAATTTCGTCAAGGAGTACATCGAAACCTTACCTGAATAATTAAACATTAAAAAATAAAGATTTCGAGTCGATAACATATGTCCGCAAAATTCGGATTGTCGAATATTTTGTTAAATTCTAATGGTTCTGACGGACAAATCGCAGTCGCCATATTGGCCACTCTAGCGAAACGTCACTGATACCGGCTAACATTTTGAGTAGGTACCTACATACTACTAGTACTAAGTAGTTTGTACCTATGTGTAAATACTTTTTGCAGTCATATTTCTTAAACAGTTAAAACGACAATTACATAAGTATCCGCCCAATAAAGGAGTCCCGAATTTACGCGAGCGAAGCCGCGGGCAAAAGCTAGTAACTCTATAAATTTGTATTTATTCAAATGTTCAGTGGATAGAAAGCGTATCAAAAAACTGAAAACCTTATGATTGTTAACTCTATTATACAAATTCTTTTCATATTCAATGAAATGAATGATTAATCAAACTTTGAAATGTTCCAGTTCATTAATGCTCTTAAAATTGCGTCTTTGTCGTTCTTTCTGTTAAATGGCTGTTAATAGATACTATTTACTTTAATAGCACTTTTTAAATAGTGGTGAAAGGGCAACGGTTTTGAAAGGCTTCGTCCTTTGACGTGCAATTTGTCATCAGCAAAAATATTAGACTTTGCTTGAGGTTTTATACTTCAACCCGTGACTTAAACAAAGTATTATAATTATGAATATGACAAAAAGGGAATCCATCCAATACTTTACGAAAGTTTTCATTTGGAAACAGAGAAGAACATGTTATACAAACTACCTTGTGTATGGAAGATATTTGCCCAGCAGTGGGGTAGTAAAGGTTAATAAAATAAAAAAGAAGACAAAAAGGCTGGTACAAATCATATCTATAGGTGTTCGTATTTGAATAACTTTGTAGTTACTTTAATTTTTTTAAATGCCTGATGCCTGATATATGTCACTTCATTAAAATTATTGAGAAGTCAAACAATATTTTAATTCTAAAATATTAAAATATTTGCAACAAAGCGATCTTCATAAATGAATCTAAAATGGTATCTTTAACCAAAATTCCTCCAATTTTATTCCGCCGTTAAGTAATGAATGCAGGTGTAGGTATGTATAATTTGAATAAAATTGCCCAAATGACTCCGGTGATAGGTACTCTCACCGGAGTCATTTGGGCAATTTTATTAACTTAACCCCGCTAAATAACCTGTGGAAGAAAACGGTGAAAAGCGCGGGATATTCGTTAGTGTTAACCATCTTAACTATGCTCGCAGAAATTTTTCTTTAGCTCAGTTACAAACCTCTATCTGTGTTTTAGTTAAAACGATTAATTTACTTGCACAACGCTGAATCTAGGTCAACGTACGCTTGGCTTACACATACGTGGTTGATGAATAACATTCAATTTAAGTTATTTTTAGAATATACAATGAGGTAATTATTTCTCGGCAATGTATTATTCTGAAGGCATTATACAGCCGCCTTGTAAAATTATTATTCATACTGGGACAAAGTAGGCTATAAGAATATTTGTGAGTGTGCCGTGCACAATTTGAATCGTGAATTTCAATCGGCTGTGTCCGCGCGTGTAAATATTGTAATGAAAGCATCCCGGCACATGTTTGATTTGTCTAACGATACATTGCCAATATTTCCATTTAAGGTTTAATCAGATAGCGTATTTTCATTTATTTTGTTGGAAATCATATTTATTGGTAGCCACATAAAGGATGAAAAAATAAACAAAATAGCTTCCAATTTAGGGTCGTAGCACACATATCAACACGGAACAGAATCGTCACCGTATCGCCTTTCGCCTCGCCGTCAAACAGGCGTCAACCTGACGTAACCACGTAACGTAAGCGGATCAGAAGCTCTGGCACGTCGACTCGGCTACAGCTAGGTGACGCCGTGCTTACAGCTCGCCAACCGCTGGTTGACGGCTAGGCGGCACTACTTCAATCATTTTGAATCCGAACGCAGACCGCGGGAGAGGCGTGGTCGAAGAGACGTAAGCTAGGCTACGGAGAGCCGTAAGCTAGGCTACGAAGAGCCGTAAGCTAGCGTACGGAGAACCGTAAGCGCGGCAACTGCAAGGCGACCACGCACAGCACCGCGGTTCGTGAGCTTGTCCCGAGGCGAGGCGATTACGTTTCGATTCCGATTAGTGTGTGTTGCAGTAGGGAGTTCCATACAAATAATACTGAACGGCTCCAGTTGATACGGTGCCGATCCCTTTCCGAGTTGATACGTGTGCTACGACCCTTATGAGAAAATTTAAATAATTTGTTAGAAGATTTTAAAATGGTCTCTTTGAGCTTTTGTCGTAAAGTAACGAGAGGGAAAATCAAGAAAGCATTGAAGGAAAATTTACCGCTGTGATGGCGGCGCCGCATAGCTACATTGTTTATTAGTTATGTATGAAAACGTCGCTGTCTATGTTCTTTACAGTTACGTAGTAAATTCTTAAATTATGTAAAACCGCATTGTTTGATTATTTGCATACAATTTGTAATATACAGGTGGCTAAAGTAAGACCTGTAAACATCGGCTAAATTAATTCTTAGTACAAATGACATAAATAATCGCCTTTAACAACAAGAGCAAACTTTACTAATTTCAAATTTAAATATCCAAAAATGTCGGAATGTTAACTGAGTGACAGAGGTTATTGTGGAACTTGAGTTTAATTAACTGTTTGGCAACTTTTAACGATGCGGTGGGCGGCAAATATGTGTGCGTACGAATTTACGAATATTTAGAACATTTCGTCACATTTTTCAGACTGCAGACGAGGCAGTTTTAAAGACGTGGTATATAACAAAAACAAAATGTAACTTAAATAGGTTATAATTTATGGGTAGATAAAGATAAAATAAAACATCCACTTTGGCGCCATTTTCACAGTCACAATGGCGTCGACAGTGTTCTAATTTTAAATGAAGAAAGATGGATCTTGTTGAGATTGAATGCCATGGTAAATGGGTTAAATTATAATAAAATATGCACTTTATTTTGTTAACAATATAAAACCACTTTGGTAGTTAATTACAAACTATAAATACACAGGAGTACGATTTATGAAAGTTATTACAAACGAATAAAAATTAAAATGGTTGTTTTTTCAGCGACGCTCAGGGGCAATGGTGATTGAAATAATTACATGTATGTAATTATGAACGGCCGGACTCCGTGTAGTCGTTATAAAGCGTTTTAATTATTTAATATAATCAAAGCTTAATTAGTACGTTGTAACTTTTATCCTCTTTTTGTTTCTGAGGCTTAAGCTCATTGTCCTTTGCAAATCCTGTGGGAACTTCAGGGTACATTTGTGCCAAATTGATCAATTTCATTATTAGGTCTTTCGGTTAGGTAATCAGCAATGACGTTGAAGCTAGATTTAAACGTTACGTAGCTCACAATGTTCATATGTAGCATTACAGACTTTTGTCTAGGAGCTCGAGGCCCACTTTCAAATCTCCTAACAAATTTAAAGTCTACAGTCTACTACTGTGTAAATATAACAATATGTCAGTAATTTTCTGTCATTTAAACCAGAGTCAGGATATTGTAGGTACTAGCTCGCTGCATCCAGTGTTTCTGAGCGTGCCCGCTTGTTGGCTGTGGGAGAGTGGGAATCGGGGCTATGGCTTCAAGCACTTCCATCGTCTAACATAGGAACTATGTTGGACGATACAACTTTCCGCATCGCTTCTTGCCTACGCTTGGGAGCTGTTTGCGTTCTCTGTTCTCCGCATCGCTGTCACTGTGGTGAAGCCGTCGACAGTCTTGGCCACCATGGCTTATCGTGCAGCAGGAGTGCTGGGCGTATTTCCCGACATGCCCACATTAACGACATACTCCGTCAAGCTCTTGTCACCGCCGGAGTACCAGCTCATCTTGAACCGAATGGCTTGGTGCGCGACGATGGGAAGAGACCAGACGGTATGTCCTTATTACCTTGGAAGATGGGCAGACCTCTGGTATGGGACGCGACATGCGTCGATACCCTTGCGCCATCACATCTTCCAAATACAGCTGGATCGGCTAGCGCTGCTGCTGCAGCAGCGGAGACCCTCAAACGGCGCAAATACGGAAACCTATCTGGTAATTACGTTTTTGAGCCGTTTGGGTCGAAACGCTGGGGCCATGGGGCCCTAGTGCACGCGCTCTTTACAAAAAAATCGCCAAAAGACTGATCGACGCTTCCCGTGACCAGAGGGCTGGTTTATATTTCGCAGAAAGATTAAGCTTTGCTATTCAACGTGGCAATGCTGCCAGCCTTCTGGGCACGCTACCAGCTGACAGCGTTGCGGAGGAATTTCTTGACGCGTCGTAGTCTATTTCCTTTTTTTTATTGTTTTTTTTCTTTTGTTTTCATTAATTATTTAGTTTTTATAGTTTAGCTTAGGATAGTTTAGTTATATAAGTAGATTTATTTTGTTTGTATATATGATAAATAGCTCATAATTTAGTTATAGCATACCTACTGTTTGTTTTCCTGTTATAAGTAAATACTAGCTCTTGGTATAGAATGTTATAGATCTTCAGACATTCATAAAAATATACTCAGGTACATAAAATTTATCGGCCTGAACCAACAATTGTAAGTGCTTTTCAAAGTAAGTTATAATATGGACTTTTTGTGGGTACGGTTTAGTGTTTAAGTACATTTTGTGAGCGGTCATAATACTTTTATTTCAATCGAGCGCCGTACCGTACGGTCGCCATTTAAACTCTCGGGTTTAGGTTCTAAAAAAAGTGGTTTGTACAGGCCCTAAACCGCGCGTAAAACCTAGCAATTCATAAAAATTGTTTATCACATATTATCTAGATAATATTCAAAGATGACTGTGCTTAAATTTATTTCGTTAATTGTCGTGCATTTAATACCAAATTATGTATTTTCACCCGTGTGACAAACGAAGCCGTCCATTCATTATTAAATGAATGAATAAAATACGAACAGAATCACAAACAGCTGTCGAGTCTTTTCTAAATTGCATATCGTGTAATAAATTATGGCAACTTCGAACCAATGAGCAGAGCAGATATTTAAGTGAGTGATATTCTTTTCAATTTCAGAAACACATTTAACTGCCTATCCACACGACACGATTTTACGTCCAACTTGACTAAATCACTTGATGAAATCGTGACGTGTAGACACCAGTCGTCCCCAACTCAAGTTCATCGGGTGGGCGGTACCACCAGATTTTAACCAATCGGGTGGACGGAATAAAATTCAGTAATTTGATTGTGTCGTGTAGACAGGCAAAGCCAATTAGATTGAAAATTTGATCAGTGGTATATTGTGCCGTGTGGATGGGCCTTTATAAACATGATAGCTCACGTCATAGGTATAAAGAACCATTTTAGGTTGACAGTGGTGTCAGAAATTAGTTTACAATTTAGTATATTGAAAAAAAGATTGAACAAATTTACTGATATATTTATAAAAAATATTCAAATGATCACTATCCAACAAAGCCTAAATCTATAGTCTATATCTAATATCTATACTTATTATAAAATGTCCCCTTTTCGTCCTGTATGTTTGTACGGTTTAGAACGGTTTTCACTAATAGGTATTGTGATTTCTGAGGCAGATTAAGGTGTTTAACTGAAGGTTTAGGTAAATATACCCTCGCAGGCGGAATCGTGGGTGAAGTCTTAACATATTATAATGTTCCAGTTATATTATAATAACTCTACGAATTCGTATTTATTCAAATGTTCAGTAGATAGATAGCGTATCAAAAAACTGAAAACCTTATGATTGTTAACTTTATTATACAAATTATTTTTATATTGAATGAAATGAATGATTAACCAAACTTTGAAATGTTCCAGTTCATTAATGCTCTTAAAATTGCGTCTTTGCCATTTTTCTGTAAAATAGCTCTTTATAGATACTATTTACTATCAAAGCACTTTTTAAATAATTAATTGAAAGGCTTCGTCCTTTGACGTTTAACTTGTCACAGCAAAAATATTAGGCTTTGCTCTAGGTTTTAAACTTCAACCTGTGACTTCAACAAAGTATTGTATTATAAATATGACAAAAAGGGAATCAAGTATCAACAAAGTATTGGTATTTGAAGAACTTTGTAGTTACTTTAATTTTTTTTTAATTCCTGATGCCTGAACGACTTGATGTAACGAATTTATTAATACGTAATGCGGTTTTGTAAGATATCAGCCATAAATAAAAGCATACATTATACACTTTCGTAAATGTGTCATAACTTGCCACTATCCAATAAAACCTTTCCTGTAAACTGGATTGTGAAAGCGTATCGTTACGGTTGTAGGAGATATTTTGTAAATGACATCAGAGTAAATGAAATTGTAACGAAACTGATGATTTTAATAATATGAAAGTGTAGCGGGCACAGAAAAATAATGCAATTTATTTTCTCAATGAACTTAAATGCCCATTTTCAATTAATTCCTTAAACCGGGATTGTGAATGCGTTGTCATTTCATTACGAACACGAGAGGATGCTCACAGCTAGAGCTACTACTTTTTAAAGCAGAACTTTTTTCGTCATAATATTATTTGGCATAACAACGCATACCATAATATTCATTTCGCAGAAAGTTGTTTGGTATACACCACTCACTTATCATAAATTCGAAACTCATAATTTTGTTAGTCCGAATCATCTTGAAAGTCCGATATCCTCCCAACCACCCAACACAAAAAAAGACTTACGAGTGTTGAACAAGCACCTACAAATAAAACAACGGATAACGGAAAATCGTATGCATCAGTCACGAATGAACTCCCCAAACAACCAACAACGCAAACCGTTAACGTCGAAGATGACAACCAAAAAGCCAACGAATTTAAAGCCATTACAGAGACACTTGTTGCCCTGATGAACCAAACGATAATTATGACCCAAACGTTAACCGATCTAATCTCAAAAATGTCATTACATTCACAGCACTAAAATTAGGTGTATGGAATGCTAATGGCTTGTCAAACCACTCGGAAGAGTTAAAAATATTCTTTAAAATCCACCACATAGATGTTTTACTAATCTCAGAAACTCACTTCACATCCAAAAGCTACTTTAGGATACCTGGATATAAGATGTAACACACTAAGCACCCACACACACAAGCATCATGTACTACAAGACTACTGTAAAAACTACATCCAAGCAACAAACGTCGTAATAACGGCCTTACGGATCAGTGACATGTCATTACAGTATCGGCCCTCTACTGCCCGCCGAGATTTACTATCAAGGAAACGGAGTTCAATGACTTTTTCAATCCCTTGGAGACAGATTTATTGCGGGAGGTGACTATAATGGCAAGCACACGTTTTGGGGTTCTAGGCTCGTTCTACCCAGAGGGCGAGAACTCTTTAAATGCATTCAAACAAGAAATATGAACGTGATTTCGTCCAGTCAACCCACTTACTGGCCAACAGACAAAAGAGAAATCCCGGATGTTATCGATTTCTGTGTCTGCAAAGGAATCGTAAATAACAATATATCGTGCCGGAGTTGCTGAGATTTGTCCTCACCAACCCCACCACTCCCACATAAAAGCACGGACAACTATGTAGCGAAACATATATTAGATAAAATAATCCAAAAAAGGAGAATGAGGAAGCATTGGCAGCAAAGCAGAGCCCCTGACTGAGACCCTGGTGTAAAAAAACAACTCAATCAGATCAACAGATAGCTGAAACACCGTTTAGACAAGGATCGTAATGACGGAATTCATAACTATATCGCTGGCCTAGATGCTACCGCTGCCTCAGATTATTCATTATGGAAAGCTACCAGAAGACTGAAACGGCCTGTTAGTGTTTCTCCTCCTATAAAAAACTGATGTTTCCTGGGCACGGACGGACCAAGAGAAAGCCGAAACTTTCTCAGAACATCTCTCAAAAGTCTTTGTTTCTAATTTATATGAAGGCTCTCCAGCAGATGCCGCAGAAATTAATGACTATTTGAACACAAGTACGGAGGTTAATAAAAATAGCGAGGAAATGCCCTTAAAATTTACAAAGACAGAAATTGCCTGAATCATAAGTAATTCGGACCAAAAAAGTCACAAGGATACGTCCTTATTACAAACTGCGTATTAAAAGAACGACCAGAATCAGGCATAACTTTTCTGACGTCATTATTTAACGCCATGACAAGACTTCAGTTCTTTCCCCAGGAGTGGAAAGTTGCGCAAATTATAATGCTACTGAAACCAGATAAACAACCAGAAGAAGCAAAATCATATAGACCCATAAACCTGCTACCCGTTCCATCCAAAATTTTTGAATCTCTACTGCTACAACCAATTCTGCCTATAATCAAAGAAAAAGGACTAATTTCTGACCATCAGTTTGGGTTCCGCAATAAACACGCCACTGTCGACCAAGTACACAGACTAGCAAATAAGATCATGGAATCACTGGAGGTAAAGTCTTACTGTACCAGTGCATTTTTGGACATATCGCAAGCGTTTGACCGCGTTTGGCACACAGGTCTGCTTTTTGAATTAAAAAACGTCCTACCAAATCACCTGTACGGAATACTAAAATAATTTCTACAACAGCGCCACTTCATAGTACAAAGTGGGGAAGTACTGTCTGATCTTTGTCCTATACAGGCAGGAGTACCACAGGGTAGCGTACTGGGTCCCATACTCTACTTACTGTTCACTGCAGACTTGCCGACATCCGAATCACTAACTACCGGGACCTTTGCTGAAGTTACCGCCATACTAGCTGCACATAGTGACCCAAAAATTGCCTTACAAATACTCCAAGAAAGACTAAATGACATGTCAGACTGGCTTAAAAAGTGGCGGATAAAAACTAATGAAACCAAATCAGTCAACGTTACGTTTACTTTAAGAAGAGGATCCTGTCCTTCAGTCACATTAAACAACATTGAAGTCCCACAAGCAGATCATGTGAGATACCTTGGATTGCATTTAGACAAAAGATTTGCCTGGCAAATCATATTCTCCCTAAGAGGAAGCAACTTGGTATCCAAACACGAAAACTTTACTGGCTCATAGGGCGAAAGTCTCAGCTATCTCTTGAAAACAAAATACTCTTGTACAAGGCAATACTAAAGCCCATCTGGACGTATGGGATCCAATTATGGGCACCGCATCTCACTCAAACATATAAATCATACAGAGGTTCCAAAATAAAGCTCTGCGTATGATAACCAACGCGCCGGCAATCGTACGCCATACCAAGTCCTACAAAGAACAAATCCAACAACACCCAAATACTTTGGCTCGGTCACTAATGGAGGATCACAACAAAACGCGACGATTAATGCGCAAAATACCCCAAAACCTAATCCAATCACAGTAAATATAACTACTGTTTAAACAATGAGGATGTGACCTGTCACATACTGAGCGAGTCAGCGATAGCACCAACCAACATACTTCTGAATGTCCCACGAAGAAGACAGTTAAATAAACAAAAAGAAACGAGAATGTCCATAATAATTGAAAAGCAGGCATGCAGCATGCAGCAAGCATCGTTCTGTTACGGCTCCGGCGCTGCGGGGTTTAGGCGGCCCCACGCGAGCTTATCGTCGCAGATTGTTTCAACGCTCACCGCGCCGCAGCTTCGGCTTGCCTCAGCCGCGGCGGCGGCGGGCCTTCAAACCACCTGCTCCTCAGCTCGCGGGCTGTCCTACCCCTCCGCGCCTACGCGATTTTAAATTACACTCTAGGGGTAGGGCAGACAAGACTAAGTAAAGTCGGTTTTGCGGCGATTCGTTTCTGTCAAAAGTTCTGCCATGTTAAAAGTATGCCGTTGCAAATTCGGACATGTAAACATTCTGCCAATCAATAGTTATTCTAAATATTTTTTATTCCTTAAAAATATTCGATAAAAGAAGATTATGCCAAGTGTGTTATGCCAAATAAAATTCGGAGTATCAAGATTCTGCTAAATAGAAGGAACCCCACAGCTAGAGCTGCCGCACATTTTTTTTATTTAACCGTTTCTTCCCGATGCCGTCTGAATTTCGGGAAATCCCTTCTTAGTGCACCCCAACGGTCCCCAAAGAACACACATGCCATATTTCAGCTTCTTTTAGCTGTGCATTGTCTGTCAGTCAGTTAGTGACGCAAGAATTTTAAATATACAGATAAATTACTAATTATCACAAATGTGGGTGTAATATTACACCTCTGCCTACCCCTTCGGGGATACAGGCGTAAGTCAATAAAAAAAATAAAAAAAAAAATATCACAAAGAGTTCTTCAGGTACATTTATGAAAATGTTCACCTGCACTCTCTGGCACCACCACAAAGGTTAAGTTAATAGGTATGCTAACTGACCATTACCTTCATCGTGTGGTCGGGCCAAAGTTAGCGCTAGGACGAAACGAAAACCATGTAAAACACCTACTAGTTAGTAAGTTTTTTTTAATTACCTAAGGCTTGCTGGGTTTATTGGTAATAAAAGTATTTCAGTTCCACGCCATAAAGGGGTGCTTGCTAAGGAAATGTTTATACGAAACCGCAAATGTGGATTTAAAAATGTGGTCTTTGAACTAATACGACAAACGATATTTTAAATACATATATGTAGAGTTTATTGCTTATTACCTATGATTTTTGACCTCATATAGAAAGTTAATATATTCTGACCAGCGTTAATTTTAAAGACCATGATCTAGTCTCCAGCGTTCTAAAAATTCTCAACTTTTTGGTGAATATGCATTTCAATTTACGAACTTATATAAAGAAGAATAAAGTGAAATGAAGATATGTAAGCTCATTTGCGACCAAACAGCGTATGAATTTACAGAAGATAAATACGTATAAATTTTGTCAATTGTCTAACAGATAAGTGCTTAGTGTACTTATCCGGGACTTTAATAGTGCCACAAAACATACGCCACAGACGTAGTCAAATTACAGATATCTAAATAATTATTCTGAACGTGTTGCCGCAATTATTCTAAGCTCGAAGTACCTTATTAAAATGCCATCCCGTCACCTTTTCGTGTTGGCTAAATTGTTTCACAATATCAGGGAGAATCCTACAAAATTGATAAACTTTTTCGTTCAGCGCTCCACGTTGGAAAAACTCGAAGCAATTTTATACCTTGCTCTATGCAAGAATTAATGTACTTTTGCGCGCGAAAGAGGATTATTTTTGAGGTTGGTTTAATAACTCTTAGTCATATTTGTAAATAGGGATGAGATATTGTTGTAAATAGAGTGTCTGGAAATATTCGTACTAAAAATAATACAGGTGTAATGTACTAGACTAAATTAATTCAAATAGAAACTAACTAGCGACCCGCCCCGGCTTCGCTCGGGTGCAATCCAATACTATGCATATAAACCTTCGTCATGAATTATTCTATGTATTAAAAAAACCGCATTAAATTCCGTTGCGTAGTTTTAAAGATTTAAGCTACATAGGGACAGACAGACATAAGACAGACTTTTTTTATACTATGTAGTGATAGTGAATTACCATAGTGTCGTAAGGACTCATCATGCTAAATATTAACTTAGCAATTCAGCACGTGAAAATAAATTGAAAAGCTCTATGGTCTTGCCAGATAAAGAGCTAGAACGAACAATATATAGTGGAGTATTGGATTGCTCTGTGGGACAAATCTAAAGCCGTATACAGACTTTGCGAGGCATGCGCTGCGCACGGCGCACAGCGCATGTCTCGCACCTTTATATTCGTGGCGAGGCATGTGCTACGCACGTGCGAGGGCGAGCCAACGAGTGTCGGCAAATGCTACAAGATCAAAGTGCCTCAGTGCGAGCATTAAATTAGTTGTGGATGTAGCCGGGCATGCACGTTCGAGGTGTGCACCGCGTACAATATCCACGTACGCCTCGACTGCGAAAATGAAACTGCGTTTTTTCGGGCCAAACAGCGCGCAGCGCATGCTCGGGCTGTTCCAACCCATACAGCAGCAGTCAAGAAGGCCTTTGCATCGCATGCCCGTATCCGCTGCTGCTTTTATAATTATTAATTCAATTATTGAAAAAAAAAGGAAAGAAAAAAGTCGTCGTCGTTGGTGAGTTAAAAAGTTCTTCCGCCTGCGTTGTGAATGCGGAAATAAGCTGTAATACAATTTCTTTGTCGTCCATAATGCGTGCGAACATCACAGCGACGCGGACACAACCGTCCAAACGTAACGCACTGCTCGCAATGAGCCGGCTGCCGCACTGTGCACACGCGCGGCTCGCACGCGCGCGTCTGTGCGTAGCACATGCCTCGCAACAAACATGAAGACAGACAAACGAGGCATTTGCTTCGTACGCAATGGCTCGACCCGAGCATATGTTGATATAGTTTTTCAACACGCACGCCTAAAACAGAGGCATTCGTTGTGCGTCGTTCGTAGCACATGCCTCGCAAAGTCTGTATCCACCTTAAGAGGTCTTCAATGTTATCATAATTGAAAGTAATATTCAGGCTATTTGAAAACGGCGATAAATAATTATAAAAAAATAATTATACTATCGATGTTATAAAAAATATAGCTGTATAATTTATCATACTCTGGTATATCTAAGTAGGTATATGTCTAGAGATACCCTGGATTTTTGTTAAAAATGTCGTAGAGATTATTTAAGGGAGGTACCTACAATCATCAATCATCATTAGCCTTTAACAGTCCACTGCTGGACTAGGCCTCCCCTTTGAAAGGAGGAATTGGCCTACTATACCACGCTGGCCAAACGGGTTGGTATAGGGTTTGTATCAAGTTTTCCTTCTCTTACATTGCTGTTCTCTGCATATATACTCCCTCTGTCGGCTCTTACGACACCCATGGGATGATATGGGGTGGTGACATTCCGTATTCTTAATCCGTCACCACACGAACGAGGTACTTACATCTAATTATTATCTTTAAGTATTTGAAAGTTATGGAGGCAAAAAGAAAAGCAAGAACACAAATGAACCCTGAATATATGTGCTAACAATATAAATACAGATTATTTTTTAACGGCAATAATATTTAAGGTATATTAGCTTGGGCGAGAAAGCAAACACCGAACACGCAAAATTATTAAAGCTTTCAAGTGTGATACCGCATAGTGGTTGACTTTGCGCCCAAAGATAAAACCTAGGTACTCCACGCTTCGTCAAATATTTTAATAATAAAACCGAAGACCTGACTTTATTGCTACCGTCACAAAACCTTGTACTTTTACATAAACAACGTGTATATTTTGGGTCTAAGAGTACACTTAATGTCACAGAATAGAGTCTTATTGTTGACACGAACCCTTTGGTTGTTCTAACTACCAAAACGCGTAAATCAGTTCGTTAGCAAAGAAAAGGTTGCTTCTGTTTAAAATTGTTTTTTTTATGTACTAGAAAGATAAAAAAATAATATGAAACAATAATAAATCCATACTGATAAGATTTATAAAAATACGATGATTAATTAATCGTAAAATGTTAAAGAACACAGTGAAAACTTTTTAGTCATGAATTTATAAGAACTGCCTCGTTGGTCTCGCGGCATAAATGTGCGCATGGGATCGGGAGGTCTCGGGTTCGATTCCCGAGTCGGGCAAAGTGTTTTTGGTCTCCATCGAGTCCTGGCAGGTGAAATAAAATCTGACATGACCACTAAACAAAGACAAATGTGCTTACTTTAGGTATTTAAATACAACATTAAATATTTTTGGAATTCCAAATTTAGATTCGTGATAAATTACATTCTAAAAATGCTGCCTCACTAATTCAGTATCAGATATTTGAAATATGAATTCCTACACATTCTCACGTTTCAGTTAGAATTTAATATAAAAATTGATAATGGAATTCTGTGAATGAAGTGGTACGCTGAACTTTTATTACTTCTGTACATTGATTTATATAAACCTGTCTATAATATAAAATAAAGTATCAAATGTATTGTATAACAAAAACAACATAGAAAAACATTTTCTTATTGAGCTATTAGCAAGCACTATGACATTAGTTAGTATTTTTATGAATTGCTTACTGTCTGCTTAATTAATATATTTTTTGTGCTGTATTTTGAGTAGGTATGTATTGTATTTTCAATTACATTTTAGTCTATAAAAATTAAAATAACGTACTTACAAACAAACTAAACTAACCTAAGAATAATAAACTGAATTTGTTTATTAATAATCTCAATCATATTTCACCTATATAGATGCTGTACATTTTTGACTAGTAATTTCAGAGACTAAATACTTACTTAGGTATATAAATTTAATATTCAGGGTGTAAAAATACCCTTAACGAAAACTGAAACCCCATATTGTACCAATCACTACGAACATTTTTTACTTCGGCACCATACCTATAAAATTACTGGCTTAGGAGATATTGAGGCTCGAAGTTAGTATAGAATTTTTATAATAAGGTACAAAATCGATGCATTTACCCCGCTAATATATTCTATAGGGATATGACCACAGGGATATGACCACAGGGACAAGTAGGTATTTCGAGCATTGCACCCGCGCGTTTTTTCTTGCGGTTTAAAAAATGTGAAAATTCAAAAACAAAACGTTTTCCAGGTATTATTTTTGGTTAGTATGACTTGGCATAATGTCCACAACGAGCAGACTTCGGCTTGGTGATGGGTTTTGTGACAACCTGTATATATATAATCATTAAAATTAGTTTTGATAGATCTCCTAGTGATGCTTTAGTAATGGCAAGCCTGAGTATTTTGTGACGATTAGGCATATTTTCTATTATGTAGTTTCTTTAACGTAGAAACATATCATGTTCAATTACGAAATTGAAAAACGTTTCCGTAAAAACCGAGGACTTATTCAGCGAGTTCCGTTTCCCACTTTTAATACTCGATTAAGACGGGACGTGCGCCACATTAAAGAGTAATCAGGAGCCGTTGGCAGATAAATTGTCTGCCACTTAGATCTGCCTGATATTTCTACAGCTCCACTGAGGAATTGTTTATTCTACGGCCTTTATTTTCACATAGGAATTATTTATTACATACATACATACATAGACTCACGCCTGTTTCCCCGAAGGGGTAGGCAGAGGCATATCAAACGCCCACTTTTCGCCAGTGTTTTGATCCCACGTAATAGGTGGCGAGCCTATTGCCGCTTATTGGGACATTTTGTTTGCCAGAGCCTCGTCCGTTGATTGGCAGGTGCACCACTTGCAGGTGAGGTTGGCTTGGGACCCTAAGTTCTTGGTGGGAACCCTATGCACCAATTATCTATTATTAGGAATATATTTATTTTTATAGACTCATGCCTGTATCCTTGAAGGGGTAGGCAGATGTGTAATATTACACCCACATTTCGCCATGAATTTTTAGGTCCCACGTAATAGGGGGCGAGCCTATTGCCTTACCGGGCACATTATCAGACTCCGTGCTGCTACTGAGAATTTCCTGACGGAAAAACCCAATAACACTTTGCCCGACCAGGGAATCGAACCCGAGACCTCCCAATCCCACGTACATACTAATGCCGCGAGACCAACGAGGCAGTCAAAATTGGGATAAGGAATATTGTTAGATGCTTTTGGGGATAAAGAACTAAATAGACATTGTGTCCTTTTAAACGATCTTATTACGTTGAAAAATTCACTGACTTATAAAACTTGATTGTATTGTTAGGACGTGGCGTGTTACTTGGTAAGGTTAACATTTACTAACACTTTTTAATCAGGTCAAAGAAAGGTGCTTCGATTAATATAATTTATAATTAAACTTTGTAAACCTAGAGCAGCTAAAATTATGAGGTCGTTTGTTGATCACCGCTGCTAGTAACAATTAAAATCTTACTAATGATTATGTAACGGGTCTGAATCGTGTTAATTAAACGAAAAAAAAGATGAAATACCTTTCTATTTGTCCCGACGTTTCGGCATGGGTAGACAAATAGAAAGGTATTTCATCTTTCTTTTCGTTTAATTAACACGATTCAGACCCGTTACATAATTATTAGTATGTGTACAAATCGTGGTAGTTTAAAAGTAGTTAATTAAAATCTTATTTGCCTTAAACGTTCAAAGTATTATTTCACAACAGTATTAACAAATAAAATTGAAGACGTTATTGCTCCAAGACATTTATTAAACGAACAAATATTTCGTTCAGAATTGATGCTTTACAAATAGTTAATCGTTAAAGCTAGTGATCTAGTGGCGTCGGCTCATTTATTGAAATCGCTGCAATAGTTTAGTCACTTACTTTTAATGAGCATTCTTTTGACACATTGGTGGAATATTTATCCAACAGTTTGCCGCAAAGCCGGGTTTTTGCAAACTAATCGAATTTTGAAATTCCGTGGTTTGGCGGGTATAGTTTGAGCGTAAGGGCGCGTTTACACATATCGTGACGATAGATTATCGCGTAGTTAGGCCCATTCACACATATCAGTGAAGTCACAGTTCCAGCACAGTACCGGCACCGTGATAATTATTCTTTCATACATTTTATGAACATATCCACACCTATCAGTGTCAGTGACGACACAGTACTCTCAGTGACAGTGCCGGCGCCGGCGATCACGGACGTAATCGGTGGCGACGATATTTTTTGTCGGATCACGGATGCCGGTGTCCGTAAAATAAAATGCAGGACGAGCGACTGATAGAGTTGGTTCGTGAAAATAATGTTTTGTATGATTTGTCTCATTTTGAGATTGTTGAAACAGCTAGAGCTTTCCGACATTCTAAAATATTGAAAATATTTATTTTTGTCTTTAATAAATTCTTTATATAATGTCATGAACTCTCCTTCTGTTTCTCTTAATCGCCATGCTTCATGCTCCCATTTCTTTTTTTCCCTTGATGCTGCTCTTCTTCTTCTTCGTCTAAAGCAAGGGCTATCATTGCTAGTTCCGTATTGTTGAATAGAGCCATAGCAAATATCATCACCAACTATCGTCGCACCGTTCTCAGTGCTTCCGAACCGCGCACTGATACATGTGTGAATTGAAGCACTGCCGCCTCACTGTAGAACTGACACTGACCTGTGCGGACACGTTGCCGGAAGTGAGACTTCACTGATAAGTGTGAATCGGCCTTAAATAAAGAATCGTGGCTTGTGCATTTAAAAGGAGATATTCACGTATAGAATTATAATCTATGTAGAACTAACCTACTTTAGAATTATATATATTACTAGAGGACGCCAGCAGCTACGCCTGCATTTTTATAAATTTACCCGTTTTGGCCGATCCCGTGGGTATTTCGGGAAATCCCTTCTTAGTGCAACTCTACAGTCCCCAAGGAACATACATGCCAAATTTCAGCTTCCTGCGCCGAATAGTTTCGGCTGTGGCGTGTCTGTCAGTCAGTCAGTAACGCAAGGATTTTATATATTAAGATTATTGTAGAAAGATAGATAAATAAATTATTATTAATAAATAGATTTGAATGGGCAAGTGACACTGAGAATGACACGATGAACAGTCTGTGGTACACGCCTTGCTTTGCAGTGACGATATATCGATATTATGGGAACAACAGCAGCTGAGGACTAGACACCTTCACGACAGTCTTCCAACTGCCATACAAAATTATTTAATAGGTTTTAATCGCGTAAAATTTGCTTACCTTCCGTAACACATACCTTATAAAAAAATCACTTTGTATAATGTAAATACAAATCGCGAAATTTAAAATCGATAAATATTCCAACGATATATTAATCGTCGACATAGTGGAAATTGCAGACAAGCCACGCATTCCAAGGTGGAGCATCAAGAATTACAGCGTATGGTGTGTCCATATCAATTTATAGCGATATGAACGCACTAACTTGAATCCCGTCAAAATAGTTGTGGCCAAAAGCGTGCGAACGATACTTGATGTTGGTGTTGCTCTTTCATTTAGAATTCTGAAAATCGTTAAGATAGCAGAAATAAACATTTTACCTACTAATTTTATATGGTCCTTACCGGTTATCGTCTTAGGTCAGACTCGATAATAAAACTTTTTGCAACCTTAGGCAAAAAGCAGCGATAGCTTAGTGGAGAGACCGACAGACTGCAACGCAGAGGGTCCGGGTTTAAATACACGGCGCACACCAATGACTTTTCGGAGTTATGTGCGTATTAAATTGTTAAATATTGCTTGCTAAACGGTGAAGGAAAACATCGTGATGAAACCTGCATATCTGAGAGTTTTCCATAATGTTCTCGAAAGGCATGTGAAGTCTGCCAACCCGCACTAGGCCAGCGTGGTGGGCTATGGCCTTACCCTTCTCATAGTGAGAAGAGGCCCGTGCCCAGCAGAGGGACAGTATATAAACAGGGCTGATGATGATGATGATGATCTTAGGCAAGGTTGCACTGAGCCTAAAAGTGTTTTGCGCGATACACGCTTAGCACAACTGCTGGATTGACTGCTGGTAGTAAATTTTTTTCTTTTATTCCTATTGCAGTAAAAGATAAAATCATTCTTAATCCAAAGATTGCAATTGAAAGAGGTTGGCAATACGAACTCCTTTGTTGTTGAAAGAGCGAGTCGTGAGAAGTGTGTTACCCAATTTGTTGAGTTTCGCTTCAAAAACAAATAACACGATATACGTGTTTCCGGCTTTGAAGAAAACATTCTCAAGAACGTAAACGAACAGTAATATTTGTCAGTTTCACTTCATTTTATATTGGCCAAGCTAAGAACCTTAGAAATGAAACGGAAATTGTTGGAGTAACCAATATCAAATACAACCTTTAAGTTCAAAAAAAAATTACTCTGACTGTCATTATTATCATCGCAGAGCCTAAACTACTCAAGCTTGAAACATTAAATTTGGATATGGGGTTTCTTTATTGACGTAGGCACTCAGACACACCTACTAAGGAAGGATTGTTGAATGTTCCCCGTCCAATCGGGTAAAATAAGAGTCGAAAGTTTGCTTGAAAACCGATGATTTGAAGCTAGCGCTACGAATGCTGTCAACTATCGAAACTTCTAATTGGATTGGGAGACTAGTAAAAAAAAACGTTGTATTAAAAACACAGTAACAAAGACTGTTAAATAGCGCGCTAGATATTCCTCTTAATTATTAAAATAGCTAATCTAGTCACTGTGTCTATCTTGTTTAGACATCATTTTTTAAAGCTATATTCGTCTCTGATCTACAAATAATGGTTATGAACTCCAATGGTCATGAACACATTACAGCAGTGGTCTAGATGAAAAATAATGAGCATTGCCAAGAAACTGGTAGGCTGTCACTAGCGGGTATACTTGGACTATAGTATACCTACAGGACCTACGTTCTCTCTCTGAAGTCTCGGACACAGTCATTGATTTTACGTCCAAACTATTTCCAAGGAAGAATTGTTGAGTGATCGCAAGGCCGATTTTGGTAGGCAAGAATTGAGTAGAATTACTTATTTTATCGTTAGTTATTACCAATACTAAGTTAATGTGTCTAAACTTATAAATCATTACAAGGAAAGTCTGTCTTTTACTTATTGGTGATAGAAAATTAAACTAGACAGAACCGCATAGCATTTCTGTCCAGTACAGTCCAGATCATTATTATTTATTTAAACTCAACAAAGTTATTTACTTCATCATTAGACAGTAACGAGTGTATGTTCTAATGTGTTTGACGACCGGTTGGCGCAGCGGGAGTGTAAGCGACTGCTACGCCGAAGGTCGCGGGTTCGATTCCCGCTCAAGTCAAACATTTGTGTGCGTGAACATGAATGTTTGTCTTAGTCTGGGTGTTTCTATGTATAATATGTTGTATTTACAAAAAAAAAGTATATATGTATGTTTATCCATTATCTAGTACCTACCCATATTATTATTATGTGTATTTATTATGGGTGTTTTTTTTTATTTTGAGTCAGTGATTTATGTATCATCAGTATCATACAATGTTAAGAACAGATAATAGAAATTGACTGTTCTCTATTGTTTACTTACTTTATTTCCTCTTCAAATAATTTCTTCAAAACATCGGATCTATAAAAATCATAATTCGTTATTCAAACGCGAAGCTATCACTTCATCTAGGTCACAGAGTAACTATTGAACGACAAAATAAAAATTTCCATTTAGATTCCGATACCTAGTTGGACTGACATGAGAAGCTATGAAAACAAAGCATACCACGCATTCTGCCTCTAGCTATATTAGTTTTGTTTACCTCTGTAAATGATTTTTAAAATAAATTCCGTGAATTTTGATTCACAATTCATTCCGAACAATGAATATTTGTCAACTTTTCGGACAACCTCGTTTATCTGACGTAAAACAAAGTTTTGCTGCTTGTAAATGAATGTGTTTTTCTATGAGGACAAAAATATTCAGATACGAGGTGTTCGCATTTTTCATTAAATGTGGACTTTATTCTATGTTTACTTAATGTCTGGGTTTTTAGGTAGACTGAATATTTAAAAAATATATTTTGAAATCTTTAAAAGCTAGGGCTCTCGGCGTTTTGGTCTCGGGAGAATAATTCTAAATATTTATACGGGCTTCATATGAATATTACGGGTTTATATTATATTCTCGGTTTTTTATTTTTAATCGAGTAGAATTTTAAACTTCTGCCAAAATCCTTTCCAGTTTTTTCGTCGATTTATTAGATTAGACTAATTTGACTTCTCAGTCGATAATTTGTTCTGCTACATTTTATTATTGATATCGCCGATATTGCAGTAGCTCTAGTGGACTCTAAAATTAATAGTGCTTCTTGTAACAAATATACAACTACATTTATACCGAACCAAATAAAACGAGCTAGCTACCGAATTTATAGGCATATGTGCAACTAAAATTAAGTGCTGTCAGTAACTTTTACAATGTGCTCATTCTCTATTTCTGAATATTTTGAAGTTATTTATTTGTACCTACAAACTTTTTCGAACATACCTATGTACAAACAGAGTATTGACTTGTTACATACGCTATACATAATGGAGAACATAATCCAACCTCATCACTGAGTGGTGGTTAATATTAAAAGTACCCTTTCTTAGAGGATAACCATGTCATTAATTTGTCCAAATATCACGTTAATAATAATAATAATAAGCAACACGTCAACAAGACGACATACATTTTTTCCTCGAATATTTATATTTGTTTTATATCAAAGTTTGGGATTCATATATATATATTTTTACTACAAACAGGACTTCTATACATGATAAACATATTACTAAATCAAGAAACCAAAATCAAGAAACCATTTAATTAATTAAGAAAAGTATCTACAAAACATTCAAGATGACAACTAACGTCAATGACATATCAACAAAGAAAATTGTAAATAAACACTATAATATAAATACAACGAGGAAATGAGATGTTGACGAGGGCTAGAGCTGCTGCTGCACGTAATACACCCCCGGACTCGTCGCTCAGCTCCGCCTCGCAGCCGCCGGCACCTACAACAGAGTTGTCGGCAATCACAGAGGCGTCGAGCTCGTCGAGCGACGAGTATTTCTCCCCGCCGACGTCGCCAACACCTGTACGCCGCTGTGGGAGAGGCCGGCCACCGCTACGCTTGGGACCCCGAGACCCACCAGTTTCGAACAGGGCCCCCGCTGCCGGTGGTAATGTGCACCGCATGAAATGGACTAAATCCATGAACGAAAACGTCATGCGGGCATATTTTGTGGCTACAGAGGGAGGTACCAACCTTACGGCGTATCGTGACCGCATGCTGCCTCTGTTTCAGGGCTTGGAACCGGCTGTCAACGTTTCGGCACAGCGACTGTCGGATCAAGTGCGGGCTATCCAGCGATGCCGCCTGCTGGATAACGACGCACTTGAGAGGCTACGCTCTGGCTTACAACGTAGCCCGCCTATCACTTCTTCTACGTGTAGCGATACACAAGTTTCAAATATTGTCACAACGCAAAGGACTGTTGAAGAGGTGCATAGTAGGGATACACAAGTAAGTACCCAGTACATAGATGAATTAAGGAGTACTTTGGAATGCACTATTCGGGAGTATCGTTTTGTGAATAGAGCAGATAGGCCCCGCTTACCACGTTTGCCCACGCACAAGAAAAATATAGCGCTGGTGTGTGCCCTGGATTCACTATTGTCCACGTATTTAGACAATAGTGAAGATCTTAGCGATACCCACTCGATTCTGTACTGTGCGGCTGTTACAGCGTGTCGAGTGGCAGGTATTAAAATACCAAATGGTAGTAATTCTGCCCCTCGAACCAATGCTGTACCGGCCTGGCAGTGCAGGATTGAGCGTCGTATCGCTGAGACCAGGGCGCTCATCGGAAAGCTAATTTGCTTCAGGTCGGGCAATACAAGACCGAGAGTGATGCGTTTTGTGACTCGGGCGTTCTCTGGCACGGGCCTTAGTCGCCAAGAATACGAGTCACGAGTCACAGAACGCATCGACTACCTGAAGCAAAAAGTTTGTGCGTGGGCAAACCGTATAAGACGGTACAAAAAGCGGGTGGACCGATACGCCCAGAATAGGGCATTCCAAAAAGATGAAAGGTGGGTATATAGAAGTTGGGAGCGAACCAATTCAGGTGTGGATGATGGGCGTCTGCCAGATGTTGAGGCAACGAACGCTTTCTGGCGCAGCATTTGGTCGATGCCCATTAGCCACACTGAAGGTGATTGGTTTGGGGATGTTAAGCGAGCATGTGAGGGAATACCCCAAATGCAGCGCGTAGCCATAGAAACAACAGATGTAGCTTGTGCAGTCCGTTCGTTATCTAACTGGAAATCAGCGGGACCGGACGGACTGCACAACTTCTGGTTGAAGTGGCTACGTAGTGCCCATGCTCGGTTGGCATCCCAATTCCAGGCATCTTTGGAATCGGGCTCGATCCCAACTTTTATGACAACTGGTCTCACTCACCTGCTCTTTAAGTCAGGTTGTACCACGGACCCCAAAAATTATAGACCAATTACGTGTCTACCGACTATATATAAACTTCTTACATCCATTTTGAGGACAAAGATGTTATCACATATTAGAAATAATAACATTATGTCAGTGGCTCAAAATGGATGTAAGAATGGGGCCCGTGGTACAAAAGAGCTACTCCTCTTTGACATGGCCATTAGCCAGCAGGTGCGCCGCAACCGAAAGGATCTGGCGACATGCTGGATAGATTACAAGAAGGCCTTCGACTCCGTGCCACATACATGGCTCTTGAGGGTGCTGGAGTTATATAAAGTCGATATAACTCTATGCGCCTTCTTGAAGGCATGTATGGGACAGTGGAGTACGGTCCTACGCTATCCAGGATGTCGGCAGATTCGCGATTGCGGTGCTCCTCTTAAGATCGAACGGGGTATATTTCAGGGTGACAGTTTGAGTCCCTTGTGGTTTTGTCTAGCTCTGAATCCTCTCAGCACTTTGCTAGAGGGTTCTGGGTTAGGCTATCGGCTGCAGCGTAGGGGTCAAGTTATCTCCCACTTCTTTTATATGGATGACCTGAAGTTAATTGCCCCCTCCACTTTCCAATTGACAGCGTTACTAAAAGTAACTGAAACTTTTAGTAATTCTATCAAGATGGAATTTGGTGTGGGTAAATGTGCGGTCATGCATGTAAAACGAGGTGGGATTGTGGAATCTGAGGGTATAGAGCTTTCAGATTCCACAAAACTTAGATCTCTATCTGCGTCCGAGACCTACAAGTATCTGGGTATGTCGCAGGCCTTAGGTATTGCTGAGACTGCCATGAAACAATCATTGCGGGAGCGCTTCTTGGGCCGCCTGAAGAAAATACTGAGAAGTTTTTTATCAGGCGGCAACAGGGTGCGTGCCTATAATGGTTGGGCCATGCCAGTCTTAGCATACTCCTTTGGTATACTCAGATGGACTCAATCAGAACTGTAAGCCCTGTACAGAAAGGTCCGTTGTCTATTGACTAAATATCGGATGCATCACCCGCGGTCATCAGTAATGAGGTTGTACATCCCGCGGAAATGTGGTGGTCGTGGTTTCTTAAGTGCTAAGGACCTCCACAACCGCGAGGTGTACAATCTTAGAGAATATTTTCTTAAGGCTGATACGGGTGTGCATCGTGATATTGTTGCTGTAGACAACGGACTTACCCCGTTGGGTCTGGCAAAAGAGAGCTGGCGCAAACCTGTTGTACTTAGTACTGAAGAGCGCAGGGAAGTATGGAAAGGCAAAGAGTTGCATGGACGTTTTTATCGGGCCTTGCATGGGCCCGATGTAGACCTTATGTCATCAGTAGCCTGGCTACGGTTTGGTGATTTATTTGCAGAGACCGAAGGTTTTGTTTGTGCAATTATGGACGAAGTTGTCATGACGAACAACTACCGTAGGTATATTCTGAAGGATGGGACTGTTGACATATGTCGGGCGTGTCACCAGCCCGGCGAATCCCTCAGACATATAGTTTCCGGTTGTTCTCGTCTTGCCAACGGCGAATACTTGCACAGGCACAATCAAGTAGCCAGGATCGTCCATCAGCAGCTTGCCTTAAAATATGACCTTGTACCCTTTGAAGTACCGTACTACGGGTATGTGCCCGATCCAGTTCTCGAAAATGGTCGTGCCACTATGTACTGGGATCGATCTATCATCACCGATAGGACTATCGTGGCTAACAAGCCCGATATTGTGGTGATAGATCGATCAGAACGCCTTGCAATGATCGTTGATGTTACTATACCCCATGACGAGAATCTCGTGAAAGCCGAAAAAGATAAGGAAATCAAGTATTTGGACCTAGCTCACGAGATTGTCGACATGTGGGATGTGGACTCGGCGATCATTGTACCGATAGTCGTGTCAGTTAATGGTCTCATTGCCAAGAGCCTCGACCACCATCTCAAGAGGCTCTCGTTAGACGGCTGGATCAAGTCCTCTATACAGAAGGCAGTATTGTTGGACACGACGCGCATAGTTCGGAGGTTTCTCTCTCTGGAGCCCTAACCACCGGTAGCTTGGTCCCTGTACCCGATACCGGTGGGTCTCCGTGGTCCTATTTTATATGGTTAAATTTTTTTATTTATTTAAGTGTATAAAATTCTACCATGAGAAAAGACGTAATAAAGAGGAATAATAATAATATTCTACCACATTCACACAACAGCGTCTAGTCCCAATCTAAGCAGAGCTTGTACTATGAGACAGTGGACAAACACACATATTATAATATTTTTTTTGTAAATACATACATACATAGAAACATCCAACCCTTGGGTTGGATGTTTCTATGTATGTTCCTTCCATTATTTCCATTACTTCCATTATTTTATTACTTTTTATAGAATCTAAATATCCTCTCATCATTCTAAATCTCATACACATACATAAACACATAATCTCTTGCTTACTCTATCTAGTCTAGAATTCCATCTAGGCAATAATGAAGCGATCTATAAAGAATTAAACTACCTTCTAGTAAATATCCCAACATTAGCAAGGCGAAAGTTCCGCGAATATTTCATCACTAATGGGCTTAAGTAAAATGTAATATGATACAAGAATACTAACAACGCGTAGTCTGTTGCTAATAGCTTCACGTATGAGCATTTCTCTCATTAGGTACCTACAGTAAGTTTGCCAATATGGCCGCTGATCTTGCTTCATTGTTGTGTTTGCGCTGAGCGACTTTCTGACCTCCGGCAAACTACCAACTGCTGAGGATATCGGTAAACTAAAGTTGGCAGTGGTCTGAATTTTATAAGCTTCCGACTTTCGTAGGTACCGCGTATTTCTACGTATTCCCTTCCCAAACTGTCTAATCTATATAAAACAGTTTGGGTATGTTTGCCCATGTCTTAAAACCTTGTAGCTCTATTTGGCAAACTAAGTTATTTTGTACTCTATATGTCATTCATCATCATCGTTATTCTAGCGTCAGCTCATATATCTTTTCCGTTTAAAAACTAAAATATTTTTTTTCAACGGTATATTCCTTTTTCTACATTCTACAGAGGAACTAGTTTCTAATAGCTGCAATCCATATAGTTAAGACTAGTATCAGTATCTTTGAGAATTGAGAGTATTGATTGCAAGTATAGTAACAGCTGTCGAAGATCTTTGTAACAGCCGGTATCAACGTAACACGTGCGCTCCGAAGCACGTAAACCGTAATTAACCATTTAATATGCACATACTGATTCTACACATTATATGGTTAGGTCGTACTTACACACTGTATTTTTATTTAGTAAAACAACTAGTACCAGTGTATATTTCGTCTTTCACCTTTCAAAGGAGAGGCCTAGTCCAGCAGTGGACTGTTAAAGGCTGATGATGATGATATTTCGTCTTTTCGAATCTTTCTTTTACCGCATACGTCATCTCACGAAACAACATATTTACTCAGTTTCGAAATTATATTTATTTTAATTATAGTTTTTTATAGCCGCAGGCATTTCGACTTACACGAATAACTCCACTACATATGTGATTTGAGGTTTGTTTGTAACTCGCAGATACTCGTAAGTCTCGCAAATAAGACAACTTTCTGTATCTTTCTAAAAGAGTGGTCGTAACTTTTAATCTACGCTTTTTATTCATAAACCCTAACATTAATTTCGTAGTAATATTATTTTACTCTGACATTTTAGTGTGGCGACAGTGAATAAATATTTGAGCTTCAATTAATCACAAGTTTGTAGATATAAATTTTGACATTCATAAGTGTTACTTTGTGTAACTTAAATGAATAAATTATTTGAACATTTACATAGATATTGCAGACAAATGTGAAGCAAAATGAATATTTTAGGATAACGAGTCTCTTTTGTGCAGAGATAAACGGGTGATATTATGTTCTGTTGTTGCTTGAATTTAAATCATTTTTGTAAGCGAGCTTACTTTAAATAAATCCAGTATCGCTGGGGATTTTACAAACATTCAAGCAATGGTCACTAAGAGTTTTGTAGGTAGCAGAGCCTTGATGATTTCGAGTACATATTCAGCAGATTTGAATAGATCTCTTGGCTTTATAATGAGAACAGCATATCAGTTTAATAGCACACATGTCGCAAAGCTGCTTTATAATGCCTACGTGCGTAGTAAGTTAGAGTACCTATAACTCAATTATATGGAATCCCAATGAGCAGCTATATACCCTGTTGATTAAGAAAATACAGCGCAAATTTGTCCGCTACTTGTATAAACGTGAATATGGATACTATCCGTTCTTATATCCATCCGCATTTGTATCAGGAATGGTTGGCCTCAACACTTTGCTCCTCAGAAGGGAATTAATGCACTTAGTGCATTATTACCTGTTGCCAAGAAATATGGTTGATAATCTATCGGTGTGGGAGTGCATTCATTTGTATGTACCCGACAACTAATTACAAGGTGCTGGAGGTAGTTAACGAGAACTTCTCGCCTGCCCACCCGCCTGGCGTTCGCCTCATGCTCGTAACAGCCCTACTGCTAGAGGGATTACATTCCTAAACAATTACCGCTGCGACACAGTCCGGATACAGAAATATTTTGTGGCAAGCCCAATAGTAAATATTAGAGCTGATAATGCTACAATTTTTTAATAAAAGATGTGTATTATTAAGTTTAGATTTTTTTTTATAGACTCACGCCTGTACCCCCGAAGGGGTAGGCAGAGACTACACCCACATTTCGCCATGAATTTTTAGGATTTATTTTTATAATAATAATAATGAATTGTTTATTAATTATATAATTATTGTTTATTAATGATTAATTTAAGAGTGTGACATTGTTCGCATTGGTTTATTTTTCTTTTCTGTTATTTTAGAAGACTTTATTTATTTAACATTAGGTAACTAAACTAGTTTTTCAGAAACATAATAACTTAGCATTCGTCGAGCGGACTACGCATTAAAAGATGTCAGAATAATGAATATTTTTTATTCAAAATAGGAACTTGTTACTTGGCACATTATAGGTGGTACACATGTCAACATATTGAGGGCCACAGATTGCTTTTTTTACATTTGACACAATAGTGTTTAGTCATTGGGGGAGCTTTTGACGGACATAAATTTTGCGTACATTTGATGTAGACTGATCAGATTATTCTTCATTTGATGATTCACCTAAAATATCCTGGATCAGAGATTTTATTTACCGTCTCAAAGTCACTGTCTGTAATTTTTGTCGGGGCTCCGTAAGTTGGTCTCCCACCTTCATGACAAAATCTCGCCGAGGTACAGGTTCCTTACATTATTGGAGACATCGGTAGTATAATTATTGATAGCTAACAGATTCAGCATAAAACTAAAAGGTAGTCATTCTGTACTTTCTATAGTCTTTCTGTTTGTACTCATAATAGAGCACAGTGAGTTTGAGGTTTGAACAGTTGTAAAATCTATATTTTCAACTTGGGAGTCATACGAATCTATTAGTTGAGTTCATTGTGTTTTACTACTAATAGTATCTTCATCAGAATCCGATAACTTAGTCAAAATATGTGATTCACTGTCAGTGTCTCGATGTGTTTTCTCCATCAAATACTATCCTCTATTTTCGATACAGACTGTTCAGATTAGTCCTCACACTCGACATCCCCTTCTGCATTAATTCATTGGCTTATTTGCTCACCGTGCTTTCTCAAACCCATCTACAAGAATAATAAAATATGAATAATAAAATATAAGAAATAATTCGTAAAAAATACAACAACAATAAAAAAATGATATTTATTACAGCAAAAGGGTTTATTTAGTCACCATATTGTTATTATTTCATTAAAAATGCATTCAAATAAACATTATTCTCACTAAATATACAGATAATAATTGCACTAATAACCCAAAAATAAAAAAGAGACGAAAATATAAAGTACATACCTTTGCTGAAAAGTTGCGTAGTAACTAAACTTTCGTCGAACGGGCGAGACGCGATGCGTGTAAGTAACTTCCTAATAGGAGTGTGTACACAATTTTGTCGTGACTCTCCTTACTGGGAATCGAACCAACAACATAACAACAATAGGGCCTATATTTGTTGTAGACATACAGAGCGAACATGGTAAAACCCGGTTGGATGGGCCGGGTAGTCCGGATGAATATTTAAAAATGGTCTCTCAAAACGGATTGACACTTGATGGACGTATCGGCTAACGCACACTCAATGTTTGACACTTTTATGAGGTACAAAAATCAGAGGGCTTTTCAGTTCATTCTTTTCGTGACCAATGTTCGGTATTTTTTGGTGTAGCTATATACATCCTTTAGCTTTTTTGTCTTCAATGCAAGGCCATTAATTTGGGCTATAAAAGGGGCTTGACGTTGTTAGGGATTTGATAATTATGCGTACTAGTAAAATAATTAATGACGCACGATATCGTGTGAAAATCAGATCCAAACTGAGGGTCATGGGAAAACACTAGGATAATGATGGTGATCATGATGATAAAGAAAGCTCTTTTTGAAAGTTCCAATTAGAAGCGGGCTTATTACGATCTCATCATTCCTCATTCTTACGTTATCCCAATTGCGAGCCGGGGTCCGCTTACTAGTCTAACCAATTTTAATTGTTTATAGACTCACGCCTGTATTCCCGAAGGGGTAGGCAGAGGTGTATTACACCCACATTTTGATTTCGCCATGAATTTTTAGGTCGCGCGTAAAAGGGAGCGAGCCTATTGTCGTACCGTGCACATTACCTGACTCCGTGCTGTTACTGAGAATTTCCTAACGGGAAAACCCAATAACACTTTGCCCGACCCGGGCATCGAACCTGGGACCTCCGATCGGCAGTCGCATTCGCTATCCATTGGACCCATTAGGGACGGAGGCAGTTTCAGATACATATCTTATTGATACTAAAACAATCAGTTCGTTCCTGGTATTGAACCTTAATCTGCCGCAGACATAAGCGACATTCCGCCAATTAATCAACTGAACAGCTATAAATATAAATACCTCGGTAGACAAATTGAATCAGGATAAGTGTTTGCCTTGCCCTTCAAATTTGGATAATATCAATTAAGAAATGTCCTTTCCTTGTTTATAAACCATTAAAGTTAATAATAAACATTGATTTATTTTATTTACGACATCCATTAAAAGACAATAAAATGTTCAGCACATCGCTACTACACTGAGTGTCATAAGTTCAATCCATACAAGAGACAAAACTTTATGTAGCCATAAATTAACAAATAGATAAATATGCAACAGTGTATTAAAGCTATATAAATGCATCGGCTTTTTATATTTGTAAAGAAATCCTTCAACACAATGAGGATAATATCACTGTGTTTTTTTTTGTGATTCACTGTCTTTTGAAAAGCGTTTGAGAAAAAAATAGTTTCTAAAATGCATTTTTTCGGGCACCTATATTATAAAGTGAAGAATACATACATATAAAGCTGTAGTTGTTTCTAACGTGAAATATCTTATTGGTTCTTAGAAATGTCGCCTCTCAGAATAATCTGTCGAAAGAATATCAGACATGAATAAATTATATTGTAGGAATAAGCTCTGAGGTTAATGGGATGGAGGGTAATGCTTTATATAAGAAATGGTTATCTTTGGAAACTGCCGAAAGAAATACAATGTACCTAAATCTATTCTTGTAATTGACGGCTGGAGTCACTGTTTGAAGTGGCTAATAAATTAGACCCGATGCGAAAGTATTTCTAGCAATACATTGTTTTTAACCTATTGTGGACACTACCTACCGCAATACAACATCATACATCATCTGTCGCAGGTTACATGCATTTTTTCCTGTATTCTTCATTAGCTGAAATATATATATAATATAAAAAAAAGAAATAATATTTCATCGGGTTTTTGTCATATACATATAAAACAATTTATTAAATGTTTTATATGTATATGACAAAAACTCGATTAAATATTATTTCTTTTTTTTAATATTATTATAGTCGTAGTAGTAGGTTAAAATATAATAAAATAATCGGTCATGTGCATGTCGTTGGCCGCGCTTGTCCGGTTTTCGTAGTTGCTTCTTTGGACTCGATATTTATTTTATCGCTATTAAAATATAATTAAGATAATTGACTAGTACCTAGTTAACTTGTAAGGCCTACTTATTTGTGGTAATTTTCCTTTGAACTTTGTTATATAGGCCATTAATTAGCATAGTTTACTCGTACCCAAATTACTACGGTTTTGTTGTTAGCCGGGCACATTATGAGTGATGATTAAATGCTAAATATTTCACAAAAGTCAACTGAGATTAGAAGGCATGATTATAATAACTTGTACCATTAAGTTTGAGCAAGCTAACCTAATGGTTGGAAAGAGGAACCTACCACGCACCCTCGGATTGACCACCCCAACTATTGCAAGAGAAATAAGTTGCCAATACCGAACTCCTCTAAAAGGATAAGGAATACAGGAATGATATGGGCTGTAGGAAGATACCTGACTTGCAATATTCCGCTGTTGCGCCGACTATACTTCGCACATTTCGCCATGAATTTTTAGGTCCCACGTAATAGGGGGCGAGCCTATTGCCGTTACCGGGTACATCACCAGACTCCAGGCTGCTACTGAGTATTCGGAAAAACTCAGTAACACTTTTGCCCTGGGAATCGAACTCGGGACCTCCGATCAGCAGTCGCATACGCTATCCACGTAACGTAGACTTGAATACCATAAAAAAGTTAGAAAACGCGATTAACACCCGTTAAAAAAACTTGTAGGTACCATGCTCAGATTATAGACTTGTTCTATAATCTGAGGTACCATGTATATCGAATGTCAAATCGTGAAAGCTTAAAATCAATGAATAAATTGTATATCACACCTATTCGTGTCATATGAAAGAAATAAAGAAAGAATGAAAATAATGTTTATTTCGACAAAACTACACAAAACTACAGTTATAATAAAATAAAAAAATAAAAAAAAAACCCGACTGCGTAAAAAATAATAAAAACTAAAAAGAAAGAAACAAGGCCAGTAGTTTAGAATTCTAATGCAGAACAGAACGACTCACAGTCGGGGCCCATTCAAATTTTACCAATAGGTGGGTCCACACAGAGCGAGCAGCCTCGCGAGGCATTTGCCGCGCGAGGAAACAGTCCCCGAACGAGCGAGGCCATAGAATAAAGCTGCGTTCACATTTATCTGACGTGATCTCTCGTGACGGTCTCTGTCGTAATTACTTACCGTTCACATTTGTCTGTCGCCGTCTGTCGCGATCTGACACAATTTTAAATCAGTTCTGTCTTGACTCTCGTGGAGTTCACACTTTCGCAATGTTTTTGATGAATTATCCGATTCAGATTAAGTAGATATCCAATTATATCCATAAATTATTTACATAGGATTATATTATTTCGTTATTATATTATATGGCAGCGATAGCCTAGTGCAGAGACCGACAGACTGCTACGCAGAGGGTCCGAGTTCGAATCCAAGGCGCGCACCAATGACTTTTCGGAGTTACGTGCGTATTAAATTGTTAATTATCGCTTGCTAAGCGGTGAAGGAAAACATCGTGAGGAATCCTGCATGTCTGAGAGTTCTCCATAATGTTCTCGAAAGACATGCCAACCCGCACTAGGCCAGCGTGGTGGACTATGGCCTTACCCTTCTCATAGTGAGAAGAGGCCCGTGGCCTGCAGTGGGACAGTTTATATACAGGGCTGATGATGATGATATTATTTCGTATTCAATTAGCTCATCTATAGGTACTGTATACGAATAATATTATAAAAAGGAAGTCAATTAGTTCGTCGTCCATTGCGCACAATTGCAAACGCGCGTCTGACGCTTTACGACAGACAGTGGCGCGTCCACATTAGTCTGACGAGTTGTGTCGCGCGAGTTAACTGTACGAAACCCAACAATGTTAGCTTCGTCAGCACATCTCTCCCCACCAAATTATCTAGATAATCCTATTGTCATCTTAGCATAAATTTATTATAAATACCTTTGTAGATCTAACATTAGCGATTACTATTTTATATTTTAAATATACTGTTATAATTAAATAAATGTTTTTTACAATTAATCTGAGTCCAATCTCTTAATTCGCGCTGTACCGTCCCCACACCTCTCCCCCCTCTCTGTCGCAGACCGGGACATTGTCTGTCGCGACACGACAGACGACGTCACGACAGATTACATCAGACAAATGTGAACGCGGCCTAGAGCGCGGCAGCCTCGGCACCGTAGGAAAAAACAAAATTGTAGTTGTCATAAAGTTTGAATTCAGAACATGAAAATATACAGTCCGTTCACAGTTATTTTACCTCTGACAGATGTCGGTGTTTATTTTCTTTATGTTGGAATTGTACTCTGTGATGACAGGAAAGTAAAATAGGGTTACCCGTGCATAACATTTTACCCAATATTAGTGGAAATGCTTCAAAAATTGAAATGCTTGAAGCTCATGGCCCCAAAGTGGTTAGATTACCGCCATACCACTGCGAGCTAAACGTAATTGAACTTATGTGGAGTCTCATTAAAAGGCGAGTCACAAGCAAAAATTTAGGACAAGAGGCAACCAACATTGTGAATTTAGCTGAAGAAGCTTTTCAATCTATCACTGCAGAAGACTGACAAAAACAATGCAAACATGAGCGCCAAATTGAAGACAAGCTTCGTGAAACAGATGGGTCTACGGATGCTGAAATGGACAGGTTCATAATAGAATTAAATTCTGAGTCTGATACAGAATATGACAGCAGTTACGAATCATCATAACATTAGCAGTCCACATGGATCATTCTTATAGACTCACGCCTGTTTCCATGCAGGGGTAGGCAGAGGTGTAATATGACACCCACATCATTCTTATTCAAAATAAATATGAAAATTAAATTTACAGTTTTTGTATTTGATAATTAGAACCTCACGTTGGCGTAATTATGATGCGTTTACCTTTATATATTAAATAGACAACATTTTTATTATAACTACTTATCTTCGTAGGAAATTAGTTATTTCGTAAGAAAATAAATGTACATGCATATAGCCAAGCCAATATCAAGAGGTTTTGTTACAAACATTACTTCCAAATATTTAATACGATCGCTTAGGCAATAAAAATATAAGTACATTTTAGCAATAATGTATATTTAAAATGGGAGTATTATATACCAAATATAGCAACACAACGCCCAGGTTGGCCAATCTAACAGCTAGAGGTAAAATAACTGTGAACGGACTATAGTTGAAAACTATTATGTATTGAGCATGTATCAAATTGTCGACTTGTGAATCAGAGTGAAATAGTACATTTGCCATCTACCGGTCTACGTATCAATGTGAGATTGTTGGTCTCTCCTCTCTCTTATTTTTAAATTTTGTTTATAAATATAGTACTTGGAAATGGTCATACTGCAATAGGGTTGTGGCATGTGTTTTTACTAGCCGGCTGCATGACTGACGCCAATTGCTGTACCTACTTTGGGTACTAGACATTGGTAATAATGGGACATAATATACATATTTACTTATACTTACTTTTTTTGTAAATATATACATAGAAACACCCAGACCAAGACAAACATTCATGTTCATGCACACAAATGTTTGACATGAGCGGGAATGGAACCCGCGACCTTCGGCGTTGTAGTCGCTTACACTCCCGCTTTGCCAACCGGTCGTCGATTATTGTTATACCTAAAGGATGGAATAGGTAGACATGGAAAAAAATATAGAATGAATTATAGGAAATGAATATCTGTAGGCAAGGATACTGTAACCGAAGCACAGACTGAAGGATTATTATTCGTACAATAAATAGCGTCAAAGATGAGAATGTTATGATGAATGTATCCTCCGTCATTCAGTGACCAGTGGATAGGGTATGCGACTGCTGAGCGGAGGTCCCGGGTTCGATTCCCGGGTCGGGCAAAAGTGTTACTGGGTTTTCCCGAATTCTCAGAAGCAGCATGGAGTCTGCTGATGTGCCCGTTAACGGCTATAGGCTCGTCCCCTATTACGTGGGACCTAAACATTTCATGGTGAAATGTGGATGTAATAATATTATAACTCTGCCTATCCTTACGCGGATACAGACGTGAGTCTATAAAAAAAATGTCCAACATACAAACACACTTGCGAATTTATATTATTAGTAAGGATTATTATGTTCGAGCGAGGCACGAAACAGCGTACAGACCGCGGCAAAACAAAAATCCAAACTCGATGGCTCGGCCGCTCGGTCGCTCGTCCACACAGAGCGCGCAGCCTCGCGCGCCAATTCCTCGCGAGGCTGCGCGCTCTGTGTGGACGTGTCTAATTCGGTAGCTCGGGCGCACGCTAAGCTCGGCCGCGGCGGCACATGCGTTTTCCTCGACCGAGCCACGTCCACACAGACCGAGCAGCCTCGCGAAGCATTTTCCTCGCGAGGCTGCTCGGTCTGTGTGGACCCGCCTAATCAAATGTTCCCAAGGCCTCGACTGTGAGTCGTTCTGTTCTGCATTAGAATTCTAAACTATTGGCCTTGTTTCTTTCTTTTTAGTTTTTATTATTTTTTACGCAGTCGGGTTTTTTGTTTTTCTGTAAATTATTTTTTTATTTTATACTTGTTTGTTATTCACTGTTTTTTGTTTGTTTATCGTTTATACTTGAAGTAAAAACTTAAATCAATAAGTAACAACATTAGCGAGAATTATTGTTTTGTTAAACAACTTTAAATCGTTATATATCCTTAACTATTATTTAAAACGAAAATTGATAAAAGGAACCTAAAGATGATTTTAAAATACCTATTCAACGACACCCCACATGACATAGTTCATTTACATTTTATTTTATCATTTTAACAATATGGCGTCTGGTTGAGGGTGTGGTGAATTTTGATTACTGTCATGTCTTTAGTGACACTCGCAAGGTTAAGACGAATCGTTTGACGTAAGAATCATCAAAATCGGCCTACGCATTTGGTCTCTAGAACGCCACATAGAAACAAACATACATACATACATACATACTTACATACATACATAGACTGATAAACACATTACCCTCCTTTGCGTCGCGTAGTCGGGTAAATAGTTTACATTGTTTTTTTTTCATATATGAACGCAGTGTTCTAAAATTGTGTTTGTTAGTAACTTGAATAGAATAGGTTGCAGTAGCCTTTTCAGCAGGCGTTTTACTATTAATGAGAAGAGTACTGTAATAATTTTGTTCGCTGCGCTCGAAATTTGTGACTCAATTTGCTGAGGTAAAGTTGATATGTACCTTCACATAATTTATGTATACTGTAGTATAATAGGAATAGATTTAAAATATAAAACTAAATTAGATTTATTGTTGATGCTCTTTTAAAATTGCTAAGCTAAATTACGAAACAAACCGGAGTTGATAAAAGCTTTTAACTTTTAGTTGTCACGTCTTCATATATCATAGGGAAAACATATTTTGTGTATTTAAAAATACTTACACAAATTTCATTTGTTGACATCCCGTTTTAATCTCACAAAAGCGAACAAGAGAGAATTAGACCAGATTTAGTTTCGTCATGCAACAGAACACCAGAATATATTCCACATTGAAAACAACTAAGCCAGTTGTTCATTTATTTGCACTGCAGGGATTATCCTTGCACAAAAGCAGACATGTAAAAATAGAAACAGAAAAACTACGCGATTAAACAACTCTACAGAAACAAGAACAGCTCGTTTTTCCAACTCATTTGAAAGACAAAGCGGGATTAGCTACGGGAGGTAACCCGCGTAGATTGATGTGGGCCGGGAGTACTTAACCTGAGGATCGACTGGCCTACGCCGTAGCCATTTAGCTACGAACAATAAAAACTCAACAATCACAATACTCGGAGGGTATTCGAACCCCGACCTTTGTGTTGCCCGGCAACGCTTTACAACTGGGCTATTGTTGCACCGTATTATTGTTTGGTGGGAAACACTTGTTAACAAAATGTCGTATATAATGAAAAGTAAATAATTATACTGTAAAGGAAGCGCGTCGTTTGAGTAATAGACAGGCTTTCCTTGTAATGATTTATAAGTTTAGACACATTTACTTAATATTGGTAATAACTAACGATAAAATAAGTAATTCTACTCAATTCTTGGCCACTAAAATCGGCCTTGCGATCACTCAACAATTCTTCCTTGGAAATAGTTTGGACCTAAAATCAATCACTGTGTCCGAGACTTCAGAGAGAGAACGTAGGTCCTGTAGGTATACTATATAGTCTGTTAGTTCTGAAAATGTACGCCTCTGATCGACCAAGTATACCCGCTAGTGACAGCCTACCAGTTTCTTGGCAATGCTCATTATTCTTCATATAGGCCGCTGCTGTAATGTATTCATGACCATTGGAGTTCATAACCATTATCTGTAGACCAGAGTGACGAATGTAACTTTCAGAAATGATGTCTTAACAAGATAGACACAGTGAATAGAATAGTTTATTTTAATAATTTAGACGAATATCTAGCGCGCTATTTAATTTTCTTTGTTCTAGTAAAAAAAACGTTGTATTAAAAACACACTGAGTGTTTTTAATACAACGTTTTTTTTACTAGTCTCCCAAGCTAATTAAAAGTATCGATAGTTGTTAGTATTCAGAGCGCTAGCTTCAAATTGGCGGCTTTTTATACAAACTTTCGACTTCTGTTGTACCCAATTAGACGGGGAATATTCAACAACTTTCCCTAATAGGTAACTGGATGCCTACGTCAATAAAGAAACCCACTATCCAAATTTAATGTTTCAATCTTTAGTAGTTTAGGCTCTGCGGTGATAATAATGACAGACAGAGTAAATTTTTTTTAAACCTAAAGGTTGTATTTAATATTTGTTACTCCAACAATTTTCCGTTTCATTTCTAATGTGATTGTGATGATTGATTTCCAACAAAATAAATGAAAATACGCTATCTGAATTAATGTTATTTGGAAATATTGGCAATGTATCGTTAGGCAAATCAAACATGTGCCGGGATGCTTTCATTTCAATATTTACACGCGCGGACACAGCCGATTGAAATTCACGATTCAAATTGTGCACGGCACACTCACAAGTATTCTTATAAGCAACTTCGTCCCGATATGAATAATAATTTTACAAGGCGGCTGTATAATGCTTTCAGAATAATACATTGCCGAGAACTAATTACCTCATTGTATATTCTAAAAATTACTTAAATTGAACGCTATTCATCAACCACGAATGTGTAAGCCAAGCGTACGTTGACCTAGATTCAGCGTTGTGCAAGTAAATTAATCGTTTTAACTAAAACCTAGATCATTCACATAATAAACTATAACAGGCGCGGTATACGCAAATACAGGTTTGTAACTGAGCTAAAGAAAAAATACTGCGAGCATAGTTAAGATAGTTAAGACTAACGAATATCCCGCGCTTTTTACCGTTCTCCTTCCACAAATAAGCAGGGTTAAGTAGGTACTCTGAGTGGAGTAATTTAGGCAATTTAATTCAAATGATACATACCTACACATGCATGAATTACTTAAAGGCGAAATGAAGACTACTTATGTCAAATATATTTTAAAAAAACATTTAGGATTCATTAATATCAAGATCCCTTTCGGGGCAAGCGGGGGCTTATTGTCAAATTTTGTCAAGTAAAATGTATATTCATGTATTTACGTGATCATTTCGGATCTCATATATTAAGCAATTACTGCGCCGGCGGCAGCTGCTGTGAAAGTAAATTGTTGCTCTGTAAATAACTAATTCATATTAAAGAAATTTATTACAAAATTGTAGTCGAATTTCGTAAGGTTTTGTTTTTTTTTCCGAGGTCACACAAAAGCTCGTAAAACCAGTATATTTACATGAAAATTGTCTACGCTTCAATTTACCAAACAAGAATTCGGAGTGTTCTCTACATTATGAATTCCTTTTGAACATTTCCCTAAAGTAAGCGTAATGACATTAGTTTAAAATTGTTTTTCAGGATATTTACCGCGTACGTAGGTACATTTGTTTCGAGTGTTCGCTATTTCCGTACTGTTGCAAGCGCCGTAAATTCTATGCTTACAGATGTACTGAAGTGTTAGTGGATGCATGTTAGGTGCAAGTGTACTACGAAAGTCTAAGTTGCTATCTAATCTAATATATAAATCTGAAGAGTTTGTTTCTTTATTTGCTTGAACGCGCTAATCTCAGGAATTACTGGTCCGACCTGAGAAATTCTTTCAGTATTAGATATCTAGGAAGGCTATATGATATAACATCACCCTATGAGCCACGGGAGCGGAGTAGTAGCCTAATATAAGGCGGGTGTTACCACGGGCTCATCTAGTAATGTAATAAAATTGCCCGACCGGGAACCCTTTACTTCATAATTGACCAATTCCGTAACAATAAGGCAGTAAGAAAACTTCTGCCGTACCAATTACTTCCATAAGATCCTCAAATAACTTTATCATTTCCGAACGTATTTTATTATGTCTAACAATTGTATATAAATTTAATTTCCGAAGCAGTTGTAGAACTTTCTCAATCTCACCGAGTGTCTGATAAGTGCCAAGCTGTGTATTGGCAAAATACATTATTATTTTGTTTTTATTTATTTATAAGCACTCTCGGCTATCACACCTGCCTCTAAGCGATATTTATCAAAGATTGACGAGTGTATGTTCTAATGTGTATTTATTATGTGTTATTTTTAATTTTGAGGCAGAGGTTTAGATACCATTCAATAACAAGAATAGACTAGAAATTGACTGTTCTCTATTGATTACTTACTCTATTTCCTCTTCAAATATTTTCTTCAAAACACCGGGTCTGTAAAAATCATAATTCGTTATTCAAACGCAAAGCTATTCATTTCATCTAGGTCACAGAGTAACTAAAGAATGACAAAAAAAATCCATTTAGATTCCGATAGCTAGTTGGAATGAGATGAGAAGCATTGAAAACAAAGCATACCACGCATTCTGCCTCTAGCTATATTAGTTTTGTTTACCTCCGTCAATGATTTTTACAATAAATTCCGTGAATTTTGATTCACAATTTTATTCATTCCGAATAATGAATATTTGTCAACTTTTCGGACAACCTCGTTTATCTGACGTAAAACAAACTTTTTCTGCTCGTACATGAATGTGTTTTTCTATGTGGACAAAAATATTCAGATACGAGGTGTTCGCATTTTTCATTGAATGTGGACTTTATTCTATGTTTACTTAATGTCTGGGTTTTTAGGTAGACAGAATATTTAAAAAAATATATTTTGTAAATCTTAAATGCTAGGGCTCTCGGCGTTTTGGTCTCGGGTGAATAATTCTAAATATTTAATACAGGCTTCATATAAATATTCTTCTTCTTCCATTTAAGAGCTAGGTAGCTCTTGTCGGTGGAGCAATTGCCATTGGCTTCGGTTTTCTGCCTTTTCTTTGACCTCTTGATAGGACCCGACTCCAACTTTTTCCTTCAGCTGTGTCATGTAGGTACGTCGAGGCCGTCCTCTTCCTCTTCTCCCTTCTATTTTGCCTTCCAGTATTATTTTGAAAAAGTTGTCGTGTCGTATCAAGTGGCCAATCATCTTCCCTCTCCGATTTTCTATTAGTTTTAACAACCGTCTCTCTTCGTTAACCATTCGCAGAACCTCTTCGTTTGTAATCTTTTCTGTCCAGCTTATTCTCTTCATCCTCCTCCAGCACCACATCTCAAACGCCTCCAATCTTTCTCTATCCCTTTGCGTCATGGTCCAAGTTTCACAGCCGTATAGAGCGATACTCCAGACGTAAGTTTTAATTAGCTGTTTTCTAATTTTTGAGTTAATATTCGATTTGAATAGAGTCTTTTATATTACAGGTTTATATATATTCCCGGTTTTTTATTTTTAATCGAGTAGAATTTTAAACTTCTGCCAAAATCCTTTCCAGTTCTAACATCGATTTATTAGACTAATTTAATTTCTCAGTCAATAATTTGTTCTGCTACATTTTATTATTGATATCGCCGATATTGCAGTACCTCTAGTGGACTCTAAAATTAATAGTGCTTCTTGTAACAAATATACAACTATATTTATACCAAACCAAATAAAACTAGCAAGCTACCGAATTTATGGGCATATGTGCAACTAAAATTAAATGCTGTCAGTAACTTTTCTTTATTCTCTATTTCTGAATATTTTGAAGTTATTTATTGTTAGTATGTTCAAACAGAGTATTGACTTGTTACATACGCTATACTTAATGGAGAACATAGTACAAACTTCATCACTAAGGGGTGGCATATTAAAAGTACCCTTTCGTAGTGGATGCATATGTCATTCATCATCATCAGCCCTTTATACTGTCCCACTGCTGGGCACAGGCCAATTCCCTATGAGAAGGGTAAGGCCATAATCCACCACGCTGGCCAAGTCTGGCAGACTTCACATGTCTTTCAAGAACATTATGGAGAACTCTCAGACAGGCAGGTTTCCTCACACTGTTTTCCTTCACCATTTAGCAAGCGATAATTAACAATTCAATACGCACATAACTCCGAAAAGTCATCGGTGCGCGCCGTGGATTCGAACCCGGACCCTCTGCGAAGCAGTCTGTCGGTCTCTCCACTAGGCTATCGTTGCATGCCTATGTCATTAATTTGTCCAAATATCACGTTTCTTGTTGATATGTCAGTCAGGACAAGTAATTTTAGGTATAAAGGTATATGTACCTGTATCATGACATGTTATTTTTACATAGATAGATAAGGCTAGGACCTAGAACGATATAGGATACCTAGTTAGTAGACGTCGCTCGCGACACCATCCGCATGAATTACACGCTTAAACCTTGCTCAGCAATCACGCATCTGTTGGTGAAAACGGTACGAAAATCCGTTCGTTTGTCTTGGAGTTTATTTTGTTAATACAGACAGGACATACAAGACTTCTTTTTATATAGATTCAAGGTTTAGTCCTAACCTTATCTATGTGAAATTCATTATACCTACGAAGACAAAGGGATACATCCATTTTGTAAAGATCGTCTCCAAAATTCGTTGAAACAAATGTTCCAGTAAAGTAAATATCTCCCTCATTCAAAGGTCGTTTTAATTTCTTTTTATTGTTACGCAAATTAGGCTCTCCTAATTTGCCTATGTCCAGTAGTAGACTATAAAATAGGCTGATGATGATGAATCTGTCGCTAAACCTGGTATTATGATTAGAGTGGGTGTAATATTACACCTCTGCCTACCGCTTCGGGGATAGAGGCGTGAGTCTATAAAAAAATATATATAAAAATTCAAAAAAATGATTTGAGTTCTTGTTGCGCAATAGGACCTTAATGAATTCGTTATTTTCAAGCATTTCACTATCATTTAAAAGCTTCGTGCAAATCCTAGCCTCCACTTCGGAAGAAACATCGCGCCCTCTAGCATAAAGTACTTACTTTAATTTTATTTTCACCTTGTATTTCCCGGTGCAAACGACTCTCGTTTAATGTCTATCTTTATTTATTTCTTTTTTCCTTCTACCTCTCTATAGAGCAAGAATGCCTGCAGCTATTTGTGCCGAAATTCTGTCGTGTCGTCGAAAAGATTCCCATATGTGAATGCGCTTTTCTTTACCTTGAAATGGACAAGTGAATGGCGGCTTTTCATTTCTTTTTATTAAAAGATCTCGACTTTTGAAGTGGACCCCTGTCACCCCCGAGTGGACCGTCGGGAGCATTCAACAATAGGCATCCAAAAAACAATTTCTTTATTTGTTTTTAGAAATTATGGATTTATTTATTAAGGAAAATAAATTATTAGAATTGAAAATAGAGTAAGTTAGGAATAGAGAACAGAACTTTATTTCTTACTCTTTTGAAGGTAGGTACATATAAAGTAGGTACTCGAAATAAAAATAACACACACTCATACACATTATATTATTAGTTTTTTATAGAATCTTAATATCTTCTCTCATCATTCTAAATCTCATACACCTACATAAACACAAACATATAATCTCTTGCTTTCTCTATCTTGTCTAGAATTCCAACCTAGGCAATAGGTAATGAAGCGATCTATAAAGAATTAAACTACCTTCTAGTAAATATCCCAACATTAGCAAGGCGAAAGTTCCGCGAATATTTCATCACTAATGGGCTTAAGTAAAATGTAATATGATACAAGAATACTAACAACGCGTAGTCTGTTGCTAATAGCTTCACGTATGAGCATTTCTCTCATTAGGTACAGTAAGTTTGTCAGTGTGGCCGCTGAACTTGATTCATTGTTGTGTTTGCGCTGAGCGACTTTCTGACCTCCGGAAAACTACCAACTGCTAAGGATATCGGTAAACTAAAGTTGGCAGTGGTCTGAATTTTATAAGCTTCCGACTCAAAGTCAAAATTCTAAGTTAAAATCATTTATTCATCTAGGCCACAAAGTGACGCTTATGAACGTCAAATTTAAGTTACATAATTACTTAAAGATTCTACATTTAAATTTACTGCCACGTTCGCAATGCAATAGGTAGAACCACGAGAAAAACGGGTAATAAAACTCATAGCCACTCTTTTCAATCAAATATAATGGTTGTATATTTTATTTTTGTAAGGAGCTGCAACTGTTTCACATTGTAAGAATTTCGTAGGTACCGCATATTTCTACGTATTCCCTTCGCAAACTATCTTATCTATATAACACAGTTTGGGTATTGTTTGTTTGCCCATGTCTTAGAAACTTGAAGCTCAATTTGGCAAACTAAGCTAATTTGGACTCTACATGTCGTCGTCATCATCATCATTATTCTAGCGTCAGCTCATATATCTTTTAGGTTTAAAAGATAAAATTATTTTTGTCGACGGAATATTCCCTTTTCGACATTCTACAAAGGAACTAGTTTCTAATAGTCAACAAATTGTATATCACACATATTCGTGTTATATATGAACGCAGTGTTCTAAAATTGTGTTTGTTAGTAACTTGAATAGAATAGGTTGCAGTAATCTTTTTAGCAGGCGTTTTTCTATTAATGAGAAGATTACTGTAATAATTTTGTTCGTCACGCTCGAAATTTTTATTTATTTATAATGAACACCAACAGAATGTACATCAATTAAATGGTTATAAAATTCAACATAATTAAAACATGCTAAATGCCATTGCAATTACAGGTGCAGACCGCTTCCATAAAAAGCTAAAGCGAGTACCACATAATTATTTAAACATTGAAATTTGCAAACACAGGCATACTTAAATAATAAAAGCTAAAAAAAGAATTAGTCCATTCAATAATTAATACGAAAAATTTCAATGAATACAAATATAAATTAATAAATGCTACAAATTAATAAATATTAAAAAAATAATAATAATAGAAATTAAAATTTAAAAAAATGTACTTAATAAAATGCTAAAAACAATGATTAATCATAATGACAGTAAATAGCTGATTAAAACGTCATGCAGAAACAAATAAATTCAAATTCAACTAATATAATTCTAAAAATGCCATAAATGGTTGAGTTATCCAGAATATTGAAAATCTTATAACATAATAGACTTTCTAAACTTGCCAATGTTGTCAACAAATAAGTCTATCTCTTTGGATTTATTAAAATTATTATATTCTATAACCATTCTATTAAGTGGTGTGTTTTTACCAAGATTCGATTTATGTGAGCGCTTTGTAAACAATTCATATCTAGATGCACGTGGTAACCGTAAAGGTGTATGAAAAGACAGGGAAGATAGTAGCTCAGGTGTGTCAACGATACCATTAGCAAGCTTATATAGAAACATTAGGTCAAGCATACGTCTCCGATCGGCAAGTGATATTATATTAAAGTACTTCAACCTTTCAGTGTAGGACACAAGAACTTTTCCTTGGTTGATCGAGTAGGTTAAATGCCTCAAAAATCTCTGCTGTATACTCTCCAACCTGTTGTTATACACATTGTAATAAGGATTCCAGACGACACTACAATACTCCAAACCACTGCGGACTACCGAATTATACAGTAGAATTTTAGTTCTCGGTGATCTAAAGTCCCTGCAGTTACGAAGTAGAAAACCCAAATTTTTGAATCCCTTAGCACAAATATTATCAATGTGTACATTAACCCCTTGTATGCCGGAACGCAGATCTACGCGAGACACAATAGCTTTTTAATTGTGTCTGGTATTCCGGCATACAAGAGGTTAAATTGCAATTTATTATCAATATCAATCCCTAAGTCCTTAATAGAATTAACTTGCTCTAAGTATTTCGATTTTATATCATAGTTCGTCGTTAATTTGCTTATTTTTCTCGAGAACTGTATATGATAACATTTAGATGCATTCAATTCCATTAGGTTGCACTCGCACCAAGTAACCAGTCTATTCAAGTCCCCTTGTAGGAGGTCTGCATCCGAAGGAGTGTTTATGGTTCTGAAAAACTTTAAGTCATCGGCATACAAAAAATATCGAGAGTGGTGGAAACAGTCGCCAATGTCGTTGATGAAGACGTTAAATAACAATGGTCCAAGGTGTGATCCTTGGGGTACTCCGGAGGTGACTGGAAACAAGCCAGAACAGTAACCATTCAACACAACCTTAGAATGTCTCTCTGCCAAGTACGACCCACACCAACTCAGCAAAGGCTCCGAAACACCGCAATTAGCGAGCTTTTGAAGAAGAACCTGATGGCTTACTCTGTCAAAAGCCTTACAAAAATCGGTGTAAATAGCATCAACAGAAGAACCAGCGTCAACTGCCAACGACACATTGTTTATGAACGACGTAAGGTTTGTCACTGTAGACTTTGCTTTCATAAAGCCATGCTGATAAGGGTTAATTATCTGTTTAAGATGCCAAGACAAAAGGACATGTACAAGCTGCTCAAAAACCTTAGCAAAAACCGGAAGAATTGAAATAGGTCTGTAGTTTTTTATTTGTTCTTTTTGTCCGCTTTTGTACATAGGAACAATCAAGGCCACCTTCCAGTACGCAGGGAACACACCGGTGCTCAGAGATCTATTAAAGTGTGGTGCAGCCCTAGCAGCAAAAACTGACGGTAGTCCGTCCGAACCGGCTCCCTTGTATGAATCAAGTCTTTTTAACACTTTTAAAACTTGATCATCTTTAAACTTTATGGTTGTTAAATAGTTGCTGGTCGGAATGGAAGAACACTTCACAGACGATGTGATTGGTGTGTCTGGAGAGCCTTGACAAATGTGATTGCATTTAAAGTTCGAAGCAAATAACTCGCAAATGTCTTTACCGTTATTAGACACTTTATCCTCTAAATACATTTTATCTGGGTAGGAACTAGAACACTTTTTTTATTTTTAATGAAAGACCAAAACAATTTTGGGTTAGATATCATATTTTGCTCGAGTCTCTGTATGTACTTTTGGTAGCAAGCATTCATCAATGTTTTAGATCGTTCTTTGGCGAAGTTGAAAGCTATCTCGTCTAGTGGGTTATTATTAAATTTACGCAATTTATTACGGTACTTAAGTTTTTCGCGTAAATTATGTATCAAATCGAGCGAAAACCAAATCGGGTACTTCCTTGTCTTGCTTTTAATTTTAGGTACATGCTTTAAAACGATTTTATGTATATGACCATAAAATACCGACATCATACTGTTCACATCAGCGTAATCAATAAATTCCTGATCCCAGTTTAAACTATTCAGATCTTGTACTATTTTCGCATAGTCGCCCTTAAAAAAGCAAAAGAGACTTGAATTGTCACATTTAAGGCCAGTGTGGTTACCAAACTTCAGAGAGAACTGTATAGGCGGATGATAGTCATCAATTTTAGTCAAGGAATTGTTGTTGAGTCGCAGATCAGATACTTCGACATTACTTAGCACCAAATCTAAAATTTTCTCTTGAAAATTTAAAACATGGTTATATTGCTTCATGCCATGTAACATGCAAAAATCTAGAAGCTTAGTGAAATAAATACTGTTGTTACTGGAGTTCGTGAGTGAAGAACTCACCTTAGGAAGGTTCCAATTAATAGAGCCTAAGTTAAAGTCGCCGATCAACATAACGTTTTTTAGACTATTTTGTTCTATAATTAGACTAGAGTTATTTATAAACTCATCTAAAACATGTTTTTGTATAGGCGGAGGAAGATATACCGCACATAAGTGCAATTGCTTAAATTTGTGTCCTTCGCCTCGATATTCAATTTCTACCCAGAGGTCCTCACATTTTGATTCGTAGTGTTGCAGTCGTCTAGAATTAAACCTCTTGGCTACAGCGATCAAAACGCCCCCGCCGTTTTTGCTACTATGGAACCCACTTGTCTCCCTATCACGCCTCTAGACGACATAACGACTGTCAAAAAGCTCGGAATCGAGAAAACTGCTGTTTAACCATGTCTCACTCAACAAAATAACATCATAATCGTTACATATTGTGTTATTAAAGAAATCAAGCGTTTTTGTTCTCTCTTTTGACTCAATTTGCGGAGGTAAAGTTTATATGTACCCTCACATACTTTATGTATACTGTAGTATAATAGGAATAGATTTATAATAAAAACTAAAATAGGTTTACTGCTGATACTCTTTTAAAATTGCCAAGCTAAGTTACGAAACAAATCGGAGTTGATAAAAGCTTTTAACTTTAAGCTGTCCTGTCTTCATCTATCATAGGGAAAACATATTTTGTGTATTTAAAATTACTTACACAAATTTCATTTGCTGCCATCTCTTTTTAATCTCATAAAAGAGAACAAGAGAAAACAAACTACATGTAGTTTCGTCATGCACAACAGAACACGGGCACATTCCACATTGAAAACAACTAAGCCCGTTGTTCCTTTATTTGCACTGCAGGGATTATCCTTGCACAAAAGCAGACATGTAAAAAGAAAACAGAAAAAAACTACGCGATTAAACAACTCTACAGAAACAAGAATAGCTCGTTTTTCCAACTCATTTGAAAGACAAAGCGGGATTAGCTACGGGAGGTAACCCGCGTAGATTGATGTGGGCCGGGAGTACTTAACCTGAGGATCGATTAGCCGACGCCGTAGCCATTTAGCTACGAACAATAAAAACTCAACAATCACAATACCCCGATGGGGATTCGAATTTCGAACCCCGACCTTCGTGTTGCCCGGCAACGCTTTTCAACTGAGATATTGTTGCACCGTATTATTGTTTGGTGGGAAACAATTGTTAATGAAATGTCGTATAAAATGAAAAGTAAATAATTATACTGTAAAGGAAACGCGTCGTTTGAGTAATAGACAGGCTTTCCTTGTTATGATTTATAAGTTTAGACACATTTACTTACTATTGGTAATAACTAACGATAAAATAAGTAATTCTACTCAACTCTTGCCCACTAAAATCGGCCATGCGATCACTCAACAATTCTTCCTTGGAAATAGTTTGGACGTAAAATCAATGACAGTGTCCGAGACTTCAGAGAGAGAACGTAGTTCCTATAGGTAAACTTACTATAAGTATGTTAGTTCCGAAAATTTACGCCTCACATCGACCAAGTATAACCCAATAGTGACAGCCTGCCAGTTTCTTGGCAATGCTCATTATTCTTCATATAGGCCGCTGCTGTAATGTGTTCATGAGCATTGGAGTTCCTAACCATTATTTGTAGACCAGAGTGACGAATGTAACTTTCAGAAATGATGTCTTAACAAGATAGACACAGTGAATAGAATAGTTTATTTTAATAATTTAGACGAATATCTAGCGCGCTATTTAATGTTCTTTGTCAGTGTGCTTTTATTACAACGTTTTTTTACTAGTCTCCCAACCCAATTAAAAGTATCGATAGGTGACAGTATTCAGAGCGCTAGCTTCAAATTTTATGCAAACTTTCGACTTCTGTTTTACCCCATTAGAAGGGGAATATTCAACAACCTTCCCTAATAGGTATCTGGATAATAATAATAATAATAAATATTTATTCAAGTAACAAAGACTCATAGGTTAGTAACAATGTTTGCTTAAAACTATGTTAGTAATATAAAAACCATAGCACATAATATTAAAAGGTTTCCATCGATGAGGCGGAAACCCTGCAACAATTATTTATGTATAATTATGCAATCAAGCCTGCTCGCTATCATTCTAATGATACTGTTGGATGCCTACGTCAATAAAGAAACCCACTATCCAAACTTAATGTTTCAATCTTTAGTAGTTTAGGCTCTGCGATGATAATAATGACCGCCAGAGTATTTTTTTTTAAATTTCGGTAAAGGTAAAAAAAATACTCCTATTTGTTACTCCAACAATTTTCCGTTTCATTTCTAAGGTGATTGTGATGATTGATTTCCAACAAAATAAATTAAAATACGCTATCTGAATAAATGTTATTTGGAAATATTGGCAATGTATCGATAGGCAAATCAAACATGTGCCGGGATGCTTTCATTTCAATATTTACTCGCGCGGACACAGCCGATTGAAATTCACGATTCAAATTGTGCACGGCACACTCACAAGTATTCTTATAAACCACTTCGTCCCAGTATGAATAATAATTTTACAAGGCGGCTGTATAATGCTTTCAGAATAATACATTGCCGAGAACTAATTACCTCATTGTATATTCTAAAAATAACTTAAATTTAACGCTATTCATCAACCACGAATGTGTAAGCCAAGCTTACGTTGACCTAGATTCAGCGTTGTGCAAGTAAATTAATCGTTTTAACTAAAACCTAGCTCGTTCACAAAATAAACTATAACAGGCGCGGTATACAGATAAAGGTCTGTGACTGAGCTAAAGAAAAATACTGCGAGCATACTTAAGATAGTTAACACTAACGAATATCCCGCGCGTTTTACTGTTCTCCTTCCACAGATAAGCAGCGTTAAGTAAATACTCTGACCGGAGTAATTTAGGCAATTTAATTTAAATGATACATACCTACACATGCATGAATTACTTAAAGGCGAAATGACGACTACTTTTGTCAAATATATTAAAAAAAAACATTTAGGATTCATTAATATCAAGATCCCTTTCGGGGCAAGCGGGGGCTTATTGTCAAATTTTGTCAAGTAACAAGTATATTCATGTATTTACGTGATCATTTCGGATCTCATATATAAAGCAATTACTGCGCCGGCGGCAGCTGCTGTGAAAGTAAATTGTTGCTCTGTAAATAACTAATTCATATTAAAGAAATTTATTACAAAATTGTAGTCGAATTTCGTAAGGTTTTGTTTTTTTTCGAGGTCACACAAAAGCTCGTAAAACCAGTATATTTACATGAAAATTGTCTACGCTTCAATTTACCAAACAAGAATTCGGAGTGTTCTCTACATTATGAATTCCTTTTGAACATTTCCCTAAAGTAAGCGTAATGACATTAGTTTAAAATTGTTTTTCAGGATATTTACCGCGTAGGTACATTTGTTTCGAGTGTTCGCTATTTCCGAACTGTTGCAAGTGCCATAAATTCTATGCTTACAGATGTACTGAAGTGTTAGTGGATGCCTGTTAGGTGCAAGTATACTACGAAAGTCTAAGTTCCTGTCTAATCTAATATATAAATCTGAAGAGTTTGTTTCTTTATTTGCTTGAACGCGCTAATCTCAGGAATTACTGGTCCGACCTGAGAAATTCTTTCAGTATTAGATATCGAGGAAGGCTATATGATATAACATCACCCTATGAGCCACGGGAGCGGAGTAGTAGCCTTAAATAAGGCGGGTGTTACCACGGGCTCATCTAGTAATGTAATAAAATTGCCCGACCGGGAACCCTTTACTTCATAATTGACCAATTCCGTAACAATAAGGCAGTAAGAAAACTTCTGCCGTACCAATTACTTCCATAAGATCCTCAAATAACTTTATCATTTCCGAACGTATTTTATTATGTCTAACAATTGTATATAAATTTAATTTCCGAAGCAGTTGTAGAACTTTCTCAATCTCACCGAGTGTCTGGTAAGTGCCAAGCTGTGTATTGGCAAAATACATTATTATTTTGTTTTTATTTATTTATAAGCACTCTCGGCTATCACACCTGCCTCTAAGCGATATTTAGCAAAGATTGACGAGTGTATGTTCTAATGTGTATTTATTATGTGTTATTTTTAATTTTGAGGCAGTGGTTTAGATACCATTCAATGACAAGAATAGACTAGAAATTGACTGTTCTCTATTGATTACTTACTCTATTTCCTCTTCAAATATTTTCTTCAAAACACCGGGTCTGTAAAAATCATAATTCGTTATTCAAACGCAAAGCTATTCATTTCATCTAGGTCACAGAGTAACTAAAGAATGACAAAAAAAATCCATTTAGATTCCGATAGCTAGTTGGAATGAGATGAGAAGCATTGAAAACAAAGCATACCACGCATTCTGCCTCTAGCTATATTAGTTTTGTTTACGTCAATGATTTTTACAATAAATTCCGTGAATTTTCATTCACAATTTTATTCATTCCGAATAATGAATATTTGTCAACTTTTCGGACAACCTCGTTTCATCATATCAGCCAAACGACGTCCACTGCTGGACATAGGCCTCCCCCAAGGTTCTCCACACAGACCGGTCTTGAGCCGCCCGCATCCAACCTCCTCCCGCGATCTTGACAAGATCGTCGGTCCACCTTGCGGGGGGCCTACCTCTGCTGCGTCGTCCGGTACGTGGCCGCCACTCCAGAACCTTTCTGCCCCAACAACCTCGTTTATCTGACGTAAAATAAACTTTTTCTGCTTGTACATGAATATGTTTTTCTATGTGGACAAAAATATTCAGATACGAGGTGTTCGCATTTTTCATTGAATGTGGACTTTATTCTATGTTTACTTAATGTCTGGGTTTTTAGGTAGACAGAATATTAAAAAAAAAAATTGTAAATCTTTAAAAGCTAGGGCTCTCGTTTTGGTCTCGGTTGAATAATTCTAAATATTTATACGGGCTTCATATCTGGGGGTACGGGAGTGCCCCCGCCAAGTCGAGCAAAAAAGCGGCACGGCCGTACCATCCTTTTCTCGAAGCAATTCAGGCAATTTTCGACCCCCTATAACTTCGTTGTGGCTAAAACTAGAAGCCTGTTTTATTAGTACCCAAGCAGGCATTGTACAAATATGGTATATTTCAAATTTCATTTAATTTGAACCAGTAGTTTAAGAAGTCAAGTTACGAGTCAATTTTCGTGATTTTGTCACTCACTGACCGATCATCAAAAGTCTAAGGCACTTCTAGCAGGCATAGAAGCTTCAAATTTAGAATACTATTAGTGTTTAGTGTATGGATCAAGGAAAAACTAAAACATTTTTCAATTTCAGTCCAGTTTTCGACATACATTAACTGCATAAATAACCTTGTAATCCCATATAAACATATGAGATTACAAAATTACGTTTGCAGTTAGGGCTTTAATGAAGAAAATTCGTTGTTGGTGTACCAGAAGTAGAAGGTACCGGAAAGGGAAAAGTAGGACTATCTACAAAAAGAAATGATATCCCATAAAAACAATACTTGTTAAAAAACCAAGTCTCGCTACCGTAAAAAGTTGTGAGATCCATGTACCTAATACCAAGTCGGTTCATTAAAAATCTTTAATGTTTTAAATAAGTAGATTGACTTGGCAATCGCACTAAACAAATTAATTAATATATGTATGTATTACTTATGAGATATATTATGTTTTTATGCGATATCCGAGTCAATCTATTTATTTAAATCATTAAAGATATTTAATGAACCGACTTGGTATTAGGTACATGGATCTCACAACTTTTTACGGTAGCGAGACTTGTTTTTTTGACAAGTATTGTTTTTATGGGATAAATATTACGGGTTTATATATATTATATTCCCTGTTTCTTATTTTTAATCGAGTAGAATTTTAAACTTCTGCCAAAATCCTTTCCAGTTCTAACATCGATTTATTAGACTAATTTGACTTCTCAGACGATAATTTGTTCTGCTACATTTTATTATTGAACTTGTATTAATTAATTAAATTATATATATATATAATAATTACTTAATTGTACACTAAAATAAATAGTACTTCTTGTAACAACTATATTTATACCATCCAAATAAAACGAGCTAGTCTACCGAATTTATGGGCATATGTGCAACTAAAATTAAATGCTGTCAGTAACTTTTACAATGTGCTCATTCTCTATTTCTGAATATTTTGAAGTTATTTATTGTTAGGTACCTATGTTCAAATCAATTGATTTGTTACATACCTACGCTATACTTAATGGAGAACATAATACAAACCTCACCACTAAGGGGTGGCATATTAAAAGTACTCTTTCTTAGTGGATGCATATGTCATTAATTTGTCTAAATATCACGTTTCCTATTGATATGTGTCAGCCAGGACAAGTAATTTTAGGTATAAAGGTATACGTATATGATGACATGATGATTTTAAATACAAAGATAAGGCTAGGACCTAGAACGATATATAGTTAGACGTCGCTCGCGGCACCATCCGCGTGAATTATACGCTTAAACCTTGCTCAGCAATCACGCATCTGTTGGTGAAAACGATACGAAAATCCGTTCGCTTGTCTTTGAGTTTATTTTGTTAGTACAGACAGGACATAAGGGACTTCTTTTTATATAGATTCAAGGTTTAGTCCTAACCTTATCTATGTAAAATTCATTATACCTACGAAGACACATCAAAGACAAAGGGATACATCAATTTTGTAAAGTTTGTCTCCAAAATTCGTTGAAACAATTATTCCAGTAAAGTAAATATCTCCCTCATTCAAATTTCGTTTCTTTTTAAATTTATTGTGTCTCAAATTAGACTCTCCTAATTTGCCAATGTTCAGTAGTAGACTATAAAATAGGCGATGATGATGAATCTGTCGCTAAACCTGGTATCATGATGAAAGTTCTTGTTGTGAAATAGGGCCTTAATGAATTAGTTATATTTAAAAGCATTTCACTATCATTTAAAAGCTTCATGCAAATCCTAGCCTCCACTTCGGAAGAAACATCGCGCCCTCTAGCATAAAGTACTTACTTTAATTTTATTTTCACCTTGTATTTCCCGGTGCAAACGACTCGTCTACTGTCTATATTTATTCATTTCTTTATTCCTTCTACCTCTCCATAGAGCAAGAGTGCCTGCAGCTAATTGTGCTGAAATTCCGTCGTGTCGTCGAAAAGATTCCCATATGTGAATGCGCTTTTCTTAACCGTGAAATGGACAAGGAAATGGCGGCATTTCATTTCTTATTATTAAAGCTTCTCGACTTTTTGAGTGGACCCCTGTCACGTGTGACACGGATGACTATAGATAACATAAGGACCCTCGGGAGCATTCAACAAAAGGCATTCAAAAAAAAATATTTGTTTTTAGTAAATTATGGATTTATTTATTTATTAAGGAAAAGAAAATATTAGAATTGGAAAAAGAGTAAGTTAGGAATAGAGAACAGAACTTTATTTCTTACTCTTTTGAAGGTATACATAAAGTAGGCACTCGAAATAAAAAAACACACACTCATACCCATTATATAATTACTTTTTTATAGAATCTAAATATCTACTCTCATCATTCTGAATCTCACACACATACATAAACACATAATCTCTTTTATATACATATCTTCTCTATCTAGTCTAGAATTCCATCTAGGCAATAATGAAGCGATCCCTTAAAGAATTAAAGTACCTTCTAGTAAATATTCCCAACATTAGCAAGGTGAAAATTCCGCTAATATTTCATCACTAATGGGCTTAAGTAAAATGTAATATGATACAAGAATACTAACAACGCGTAGTCTGTTGCTAATAGCTTCACGTATGAGCATTTCTCTCATTAGGTACAGTAAGTTTGACAGTATGGCCGCTGAACTTGATTCATTGTTGTGTTTGTGCTGAGCGACTTTCTGACTTCCAGGACCTTCCAACTGCTGAGGATATTGGTAAACTAAAGTTGGTAGTAGTCTGAATTTTATAACGGAGGTACGTTCTTACGAAATATGCAGTTTGACAATTTTATTCTGTAAATTTTTTTTTAAAGACCACTTCCACACTGGGCCTAAATCCTGAGTCGCGTGGGACTTTACAAACATACAACTAACGGACACAATGAACACCCTCGAAAGAACAATTTATGTATCACACAAAGTGTTGTCTCGTGCGGGGATCGAACCCACAACACTCGGAGTAGTGTCAAGCGGCGAGGCGGCCGCTTAAACCACTACGCCAACCGTACAGACAAAATATTATATATTATATTTTGGATACTCTCCGCAAATTGTCTTATCTACATTAAACAGTTTGGTTATTGTTTGTTTATGAATAACTTGGGAACTAGCAGTTCTAACTGCGAACTAATTTATATTGGTCTTTACATGATTTTCTCTTCATCATCATCCCCTAAGCGTTATCTCAGTTGTATCTTTCGTTTGAAAGCTCGGAGTTTACTTTCTAGTTTCACCAGACCTGACGTAATATTCTTCTTTCTGCACTCTACAGAGCAACTCCATTAGACTCGAGTCAGAATATTCGAGAATTGAGAGTATTGATTGCAAGTATAGTAACAGCTGTCGACGATCTTCGTAACAGCCGGTACCAACGTTAGACGTGCACTCCGAAGCACGTAAGCCGTAATTAACCATTTAATATGCACATACTGATGCTTCATATTATGTGGTTAGGTCGTACTTATACACTGTATATATATTTAGTAAACTAACTAGAAACCAGTAGGCAAAGTATAGTTATATTTCGTCTTTTAGAATCTTTTTTTTCACCGCATACACATCAAACTATGTACATATTTATTCAGTTTCGAAATTATATTAATTTTAGATATAGTTTATTTTAGTCGTAGGCATTTCGACATACTCGAAAACTCTAAGTCATATGTGGTTTGAGGTTTGTTTGTACGCTGCAAATTTTCAGTCGTCTCACAAATAAGACAACTTTCTGTAACTTTAATAATAAGAAAAAAAAATAAAACGAAAATGAAAACTTAAAAATCGCAACAAAAACGTTAACTAAGTACGTATTTAGTATCTTTTTTTAAAAAGAGAACCGCCTTCAAAAAATCGACCCACTCAAAAGTGCGAAATAATTTTTACATACGCTACCCCTAATCCTCTCAAATTTCCTTTCGAATTTCTCCCAAAAACTAATTACTAAATTAAACTAAATACTTAGTTTTTGAAGTCGGTACCAAACCAAATCCCTCTTAAATCCTATTGTTTGGCGTCATCCTTTCCAAACCAGCGCATTTTTTGAGGCTTTATTGATTTGATACATTCATCGTATTATTTTCTCTGTTTGCCAGTATTATTTTTGTTTTTGTTGGTTTGGCACCGACTTCAAAAACTAAGTATTTAGTTTAATTTAGTAATTAGTTTTTGGGAGAAATTCGAAAGGAAATTTGAGAGGATTAGGGGTAGCGTATGTAAAAATTATTTCGCACTTTTGAGTGGGTCGATTTTTTGAAGGCGGTTCTCTTTTTAAAAAAAGATACTAAATACGTACTTAGTTAACGTTTTTGTTGCGATTTTTAAGTTTTCATTTTCGTTTTTTTTTTTTTTCTTATTATTTTTATTTCATACTTTTTAGTGTTAGGTACTTAGTTCATTTACTTCAGGTTTTGTGTTAACTACTCTTTTATTTATTTCATACTTTTTAGTGATAGGTACTCAATTTACTTTAAGTTTTGGGCTAATTAATAGTTTGTTTATAGATAGATTCTTCAATTATTTTAATGATAAGCTTTCTGCTGGTATCAGTCTGTAATCATGACTTTGACATAGGTACCTACTTTTATTCTGTGTGCCTATGGGCTTAGGCTTAATGCTGCAACAGAGAGATGAGTCTAGGGAATCAGCCACATACGGAAGGACGCCCTCCGCAAATGCTGCTCCGGCTGATCCAAATAAATGCGGCGGACTTGTACAATGTACATACTATTGAATTGGCTGTGAGCTCTCGTATTATGCTCCGGAGAAGTATGATATATAATAGGGGCTATGGGTGTTCCTAAAGGATTTAAATGTCCGGCACTAAGAAGAGATCAACTTGAGCCAGGTGAACTGCCTGATGACATTTTGATATTATTTGATGATCCATCAATAGCATTGCGTCTTAAAGATGATGATGGATACATTTCCATAGCTCCAGTGACAGCGACCTATCAAGGCAATCGCGGTTATGGTGATATCGAGAGGTGGATGTTGCCAGTCATATTATAATCTTTGCTAAAGGCCAATGCTATGTTGCCTTGAGTCGGGTAAATCCCTAAAAGACATGGCTTTAAGTGATATTGTCAAGAACAAATTACTTAACCATCCCCACGACAACAGAGCCTTAATTCTTTCACCGACTTTCTTTGTATTTAATCGCAGAGACAAAGACACGTAAACACACACACACACACACACACTTGTACACACAAACACACACGTACACATACAAATACACAAACTCGCGCGCGCGCGCACACACGTACACACGTACAAACACACACACATAATACATACAAACATACTAAGAACCAATACACCTATGTATACGGGTCAAACTGAGAACCTTCTTTTTTTTGAAGTCGGTTAATATAATAAAACTTTCTCCTAAGTGTAACAAATACTTTTCAGCCAAACTCGAGTTAATCGTGGGCAAACTTACATATATACGGGTCAAACTCAGAACCTTCTTTTTTTGAAGTCGGTTAAAAAAGAGTGGACGTTACTTTTTAATCTACGCTTTTTATTCATAAAACCTAACATTAATTTCGTAGTAATTATTATTTTACTCTGACATTTTAGAGTAGCGACAGTGAATAAATATTTGAGCTTCAATTAATCACAACTTTGTAGATATAACTTTTGACATTCATAAGTGTTACTTTGTGTAACTTAAATGAATAAATTATTTGAACATTTACATAGATATTGCAGACTAATGTGAAGCAAAATGAATATTTTAGGATAACGAGTCTCTTTTGTGCAGAGATAAACGGGTAATATTATGTTCTGTTGTTGTTTGAATTTAAATCTTTTTTGCAAGCGAGCTTACTTTAAATAAATCTAGTATCGCTGGGGATTTTACATACATTCAAGCAATGGTCACTGAGAGTTTTGTAGGTAGCAGACCCTTGATGATTTCGAGAACATATTCAGCAGATTTGTAAGGAAGCCAATAAATCTCTTGGCTTTATAATGAGAACAGCATTTCAGTTTAATAGCACACATGTCGCAAAGCTGCTTTATAATGCCTACGTGCGTAGTAAGTTAGCGTATAACTCAATTATATGGAATCCCAATGAGCAGCTATATACCCTGTTGATTGAGAAAAAACAGCGCAAATTTGCCCGCTACTTGTATTAACGTGAATATGGATACTATCCGTTCTTATATCCATCCGCATTTGTATCAGGAATGGTTGGTCTCAACACTTTGCTCCTCAGAAGAGAATTAATACTCTTAGTGCATTATAACCCATATTGCCAAGAAATATGGTTGATAATCTATCGGTGCGGGAGTGCATTCATTCGTATGTACCCGACAACTAATTACAAGGTGCTGGACGTAGGTAACGAGAACTTCTCGCCTGCCCACCCGCCTGGCGTTCGCCTCATGCTCGTAACAGCCCTACTGCTAGAGGGGTTACATTCCTGAACAATTACCTGCGACACATTGAGGATACAGAAATATTTTGTGGCAAGCCCAATAGTAGATAGGATTAGAGCAGACATTCTACAATTTTTAAATAAAAGATGTGTATTATTAAGTTTAGATTTTTTTTATAGACTCACGCCTGTACCCCCGAAGGGGTAGGCAGAGGTGTAATACTACACCCACATTTCGCCATGAATTTTTAGGATTTATTTTTATTTATACGTATTTATTTTTATAATAATAATAATGAATTGTTTATTAATTCTATAATTATTGTTTATTAATGATTAATTTAAGAGTTTGACATTGTTCGCATTGGTTTATTTTTCTTTTCTGTTATTTTAGAAGGCTATATTTATTTAACATTAGGTAACTAAACTAGTTTTCCAGAAACATAATAACTTAGCATTCGTCGAGCGTACTACCACAGTCAAATAATACTGTGGTACTACGCATTAAAAGACGTCAGAATAATGAATATTTTTTATTCAAAATAGGAACTTGTTACGTGGCACATTATAGGTGGTACACATGTCAACATATGAGGGCCATAGATTGCTTTTTTTACATTTGACACAATAGGATTTAGTCATTGGGGGAGCTTTTGACGGACATAAATTTTGCGTACATTCGATGTAGACTGAACAGATTATTCTTCATTTGATGATTCACCTAAAATATCCTGGATCAGAGATTTTATTTCCCGTCTCAAAGTCACTGTCTGTAATTTTTGTCGTAGCCAGGGCTCCGTGAGTTGGTCTCCCACCTTCATGACAAAATCTCGCCGAGGTACAGGTTCCTTACACTATTAAAGACATCGGTAGTATAATTATTGATAGCTAACAGATTCAGCATAAGACTAAAAGGTAGTCATTCTGTACTTTCTATAGTCTTTTTGTTTGTGCACAGTGAGTTTGAGGTTTGAACATTTGTAAAATCTATATTTTCACCTTGGGAGTCATACGAATCTATTAGTTGAGTTCATTGTGTTTTACTACTAATAGTATCTTCATCAGAATCCGATAACTTTGTCAAAATATGTGATTCACTGTCAGTGTCTCGATGTGTTTTCTCCATCAAATACTATACTCTATTTTCGATACAGACTGTTCAGATTCGTCCTCACACTCGACATCCCCTTCTGCATTAATTCATTGGCTTATTTGCTCACCGTGCTTTCTCAGACCCATCTAAAAGTATAATTAAATATGAATAATAAAATATAAGAAATAATTCGTAAAAAATACAACAACAATAAAAAAATGATATTTATTACAGCAAAAGGGTTTATTTAGTCACCATATTGTTATTATTTCATTAAAAATGCATTCAAATAAACATTATTCTCACTAAATATACAGATAATAATTGCACTAATAACCCAAAAATAAAAAAGAGACGAAAATATAAACTACATACATTTGCTGAAAAGTTGCGTAGTAACTAAACTTTCGTCGAACGGGCGAGACGCGATGTGTGTAAGTAACTTCCTAATAGGAGTGTGCACACAATTTTGTCGTTACTCTCCTTACTGGGAATCGAACCAACAACATAACAACAGTACAACAATTGGGCCTATATTTGTTGTAGACATACAGAGCGAACATGGTAAAACCCGGTTGGATGGGCCGGGTAGTCCGTCCGGATGAATATTTAAAAATGGTCTCTCAAAACGGATTGACACTTGATGGACGTATCGGCTAACGCACACTCAACGTTTGACACTTTTATGAGGTCAAAAAAAATCAGAGGGCTTTTCAGTTCATTCATTTCGTGACCAGTGTTCGGTATTTTTTAGTGTAGCCATATACATCCTTTAGCTTTTTTGTCTACAATGCAAGGCCATTAATTTGGGCTATAAAAGGGGCTTGACGTTGTTAGGGATTTGATAATTATGCGTACTAGTAAAATAATTAATGACGCACGATATCGTGTGAAAATCAGATGTTGGCCTCCAAACTGAGGGACTTGGGACTACACTAGGATAATGATGGTGATGATGATGATAAAGAAAGCTCTTTTTGAAAGTTCTAATTAGAAGCGGGCTTATTACGATCTCATCATTCATAATTCTTACGTTATCCCAATTGCGAGCAGGGGTCCGGTTACTAGTCAAACCAATTTAATTTTTTTATATACTCACGCTGTATCCCCGAAGGGGTAGGCAGAGGTAATAATAATAATAATAATTTATTTATTCATTTAACAGTTTACATTTACTGTGTGTGATCGAAGTCACCTAGTAAGCAGATAATGCCTGTGACAGGTGACTACGCTCTTCCATAACTATTGTACAATAAACAATTTGTTCAATAAGCATCAAAATATCATAATGCTGCAATTTATATTAGATACTAATTTTTAAATACTAATAATTTTAAATAGATTTATAATGAAATGAGATAACGAAATAGAGCACGCTTGTGTGTGTGTGTGCGTGTGTGGGTGCGTGTATAACGTGAGTGTGTGTGAGTGTGTGTCGTGTTTATATTGCTTGATGTAATAGTGTCTCTGCTTCTTCATAGCTTAGAGGTGTAAGAAAACTGGTAGTCAGTTTCTTACTCTCGCGTTGTGTTTTTGAGTGAATCTCTATATGCTGATTTATTTTATAATACAGGTATTCTGATCGTCTGAGGTATTGTTTGTTTGCAAATGCTGTTTTTATTTGAGTTCGTGGAACAGTGTATCCTCTTCTACTTGCGATTATATTTGAGTTATATGTGATGGACTTGTGTTTTTTTAATACTGTCAAAAGTATGTAGAGTTTTCTCACTGAAAGAACTTTACTGAGGGAATATAAGGTGTCAGTTGGGAATCTCCTCTGTTTAAAGTAGATTACCTTTAACAGAGCGCGTTGTGCACGTTCTATCTCTATCATTTTTGTTTTGTCTGTCCCGCACCAGATAGGGATACAGTAGGATAGAATAGATTGCGCTAATGCTGTATAAATTTCCATTATAATGTTTCTAGAGGAGTGACGAGCATTCAGCTGCTCCCCAGGCACAACATGTCTTAAGGTTTTGAAAATCCAGATGAGTTTCCTTATTCTGGTGGTAACTTGGTCAATATGTGGATGCCAGGATAGCAGCTGATCAACCGTCACTCCTAAGTATTTTGTTTGTGGGATTTTATTTATCATAGGACAGGTGCAACAATCTTGTAGTATGGTTCGATTGCAGGAGTGAATTTTTAGATTATAGTCTGCATTTGGTTGCAGATGGTTTCGAATACTGTAACATATGAAATTCGTTTTTGTGGTGTTTAGGGTGAGCAGATTCTCATTCAGCCATCCAGAAACCGAGCACAAACCAAGTTCTGCACTTTCCCTTACAACAGCCCAAGATTTTGCCGCAAAGACTATCGCTGTGTCATCGGCGTAGGAAAGTATGTGGGCGTTGTTAATGTTTAGATTACAAAGGTCATTAATATATATGAGGTGTAATATTACACCCACATTTCGCCATTAATTTTTAGGTCCCATGTAATAGGGGGCGAGCCTATTGCCGTACCGGGCACATTACCAGACTCTGCTGTTACTGAGAATTTCTTAACGGAAAAACCCAATAACACTTTGCCGGACCTGAGAATCGAACCCGAGACCTCCCAATCCCACGCGCACATTCGTGCCACGAGACCAACGAAGCAGACCAGTATTGACTGAATATTTATGTTATTTACGACATTTAAAAGTGAATAAAATGTTAAGCACATCGCTACTACACTGAGTGTCATAAGTTCAATCCATAGGTACAAGAGACAAAACTTTATGTAGCCATAAATTAATAAATAAATATGCAACAGTGTTTTAAAGGTATATATTATATGCATCGGCTTTTTTATATTTGTAAAGAAAGCCTTCAGCATAATATCACTGTGATTTATTTTTGTGCTTCACTGTCTTTTGAAAATCAATTGAGAAAAAAATAGTTTCTAAAATGCCATTTTTCGGGCAGCTATATCTATTATAAAGTGAAGAATACATACATAGTTACATAAAAAACTGAAGTGTTTTCTAACGTGACATATCTTATTGGTTCTTAGAAATGTCGCCTCTCAGAATAATCTGTCGAAAGAATATTAGACATGAATAAAATGATATTGTAGGAATAAGCTCTGAGCATAATGGGACGGCCGGTAATGCTTTATTTATGAAATGGTTATCTTTGGAAACTGCCGAAAGAAATACAATGTAATTCTTTTCTTATAATTGAGGGCTGGAGTCACTGTTAGAAGCGGCTAATAAATTAGACCCGATGCGAAAGTATTTCTAGCAACACATTGTTTTAAGCTATTGTGGACACTTCCGCAATACAGCATCATACATCATATGTCGCAGGGTACATGCATTTTTTCCTGTATTCTTCATCAGCTATTGAATTGCTTTGTATGTGTATGACAAATACCCGATTTCATATTATTATTATTTTGTTTTTACTTTTATTACAGATAGGTCAAAATAGCGCAAGAGAAGTTATGTGCGTATTAAACTGTTAATTATTGCTTGCTAAACGGTGAAGGAAAACATCGTGAGGAAACCTGCATGTCTGAGAGTTCTCCATAATGGTTTCGAAAGACATGTGAAGTCTACCAACCCGCACTTAGCCAGGCGTGGTGGACTATGGCCTTACCGTTCTCATAGTGAGAAGAGGCCCGTGCCCACAGTTTATATACAGGGCTGATGAAGTAAGGTCAAAATATAATAAAATAATCGGTCATGTACATGTCGTTGGCCACGCTTTTCCGGTTTTCGTAGTTGCTCCTTTGGACTCGATATTTATTTTATCGCTATTAACATATAATTAAGATAATTGACTATTACCTACTAGTTAACTTGTAAGGCCTACTTATTTGTGGTAATTTTCCTTTGAACTTTGTTATGTAGGCCATTAATTAGCATAGTTTACTCGTACCCAAATTACTACGGTTTTGTTGTTAGCCGGACACATAATGAGTGATGATTAAATGCTAAATATTTCACAAAAGGCAACTGAGATTAGAAGGCATGATTATAATAACTTGTACGATTGCATGTGGCAGAGATGAGAATGTTACGATGGATGTGTGGAGTGACAAGAATGGACAGAATTAGGAATGATTACGTTAGAGGTAGTATGAAAGTGGCGCCCATAGCTGAAAAGGTGAAAGGGAGTCGATTGGCCTGGTATGGACATGTTATGCGGAGAGATGAGATGTATGTAGGTAAAAAAGTGATGGATATGCATGTAGAAGGACGAAAAGGGAGAGGACGGCCAAGGAAGAGATGGATGGACTGTGTGAGGATGGATATGAAAGAGAAAGGGGTAAACGATCGGATGACTGGTGACAGAGAAGTATGGAAGCGAAGGACATACTGCGCCGACCCCAAATAAATTGGGACCAGGGCAAGACAATGAATGATTATAATAACTTGTACACATAACTTTGAGCAAGCTGTTTGTATTTTTGAAATACCTCTTTACAGATGCCTTACACGTCAACAAAATCTTTAGCATCTAGCTACATCTATGAGTGGTAACTTGTCTATAACTAAAGTAAAGTAAAAAATACAAACTCTTTCACCAATAATAACAAAAGTTAAAATTGTTGAAGCTTATCGATGGTCCATTGATGTTCGTAGATTTAGATGTTAAGATTTTACTCACTTGTACAGCATGTACCTATATATATAATTATTATTTTTGTGTATATCCGTTATATATTTATTTTATTTATTATTTATTTATTTATGTAACGGTCTCAACAGAATACGGCGCAGAATCGGTTCCCATCTTGTGACACAGAATGGGAACCGATTCTGTTTATGTTAAGTTAGTTTTTATGTTTCTTTCTGTTTCTGTGAACATATTCAGAATAAATGAGTTTGCTTTCTTTCTTCTTTGTTTCTTTCAGAAGATAGGATAATATCTGAGGAAGATTTAGGTGTATTATTTACGCAGGCGGAGCCGCGGGTATAGAATTGTATAACATAAAAAAGTTAGTAAACGCGATTAACACCCGTTAAACAAACTTGTAGGTACTATGTATTTCGAAGGTCAAATCGCAAATGCTTAAATTTAATGAATAAAATGTATATCACACATATTCGTGGCATAATGAACGCGGTGTTCTAAAATAGTGTTTGTTAGTCACTTGAATAGAGTAAGGTTGCAGTAACCTTTTTAGCAGGCGTTTTACTATGCAGGCGTATTAATGAGAAGAGTACGTAATAATTTTGTTCGCTGCGCTCGAAATTTGTGACTCAATTCGCGGAGGTAAAGTTAATATGTACCTTCACATAATTTATGTATACTGTAGTATAATAGGAATAGATTTAAACTATAAAACTAAAATAGGTTTATTGTGGGTGCTGCTTTAAAATTGCCAAGTTAAATTACGAAACAAACGGGAGTTGATAAAAGCTTTTAACTTTTAGTTGTCACGTCTTCATATATCATAGGGAAAACATATTCTGTGTATTTAAAAATACTTACACAAATTTCATTTGCTGCCATCTCTTTTTAATCTCATAAAAGAAAACAAGAGAAAACAAACTAGATACAGTTTCGTCATGCACAACAGAACACCAGCATATATTCCACATTGAAAACAACTAAGCTCGTTGTTCCTTTATTTGCACTGCAGGGATTATCCTTGCACAAAAGCAGACATGTAAAAAGAAAACAGAAAAAACTACGCGATTAAACAACTCTACAGAAACAAGAATAGCTCGTTTTTCCAACTCATTTGAAAGACAAAGCGGGATTAGCTACGGGAGGTAACCCGCGTAGATTGATGTGGGCCGGGAGTACTTACCTGAGGATCGATTGGCCTACGCCGTAGCCATTTAGCTACGAACAATAAAAACTCAACAATCACAATTCACAATACTCCGATGGGGATACGAACCCCGACCTTTATGTTGCCCGGCAACGCTTTTCAGCTGAGCTATTGTTGCACCGTGTTATTGTTTGGTGGGAAACACTTGTTAACAAAATTTTCGTATAAAATGAAAAGTTAATAATTACACTGTAAGAGAATAAACGCGTCGTTGCACACAAAGCGATTTATGTCTTTGCTGGTGAAATTATTACTTTATATTAAAACACCCGTGTAGGTATGAATTCAGAGAAAATAGGTACTTAATATGTGTGTATTTTATTATCAGCAGCCTTCGTCATCAACAGTATATACTTACGTATTTAACTTAAAAACAGTATATACTTACGTATATAACTTTAAAAAATCAGGGCTTTGCGCCGCGCGTTTGGAACCAGAAACCTCTACTTAATAGTCTGTTTGTCTCTCCATTAAACAATTACGCGATGGAGACTCGTTATGTACTATTTATTTATTTATAGTCTCACGCCTGTATCTCCGAAGGGGTAGGCAAAAAAGGTGTAAATATTACACCCACATTTCGCCATGAATTTTTAGGTCCCACGTAATAGGGAGCGAGCCTATTGCCGTTACCGGGCACATCACCAGACTCCAAGCTGCTACTGAGTATTCGGAAAAAAACCAGTAACACTTTTACCCATTATGTACTAATGTGTAAAAAACGCGTTAGTAGTACTAACGCGTTACTAACTTAGTACCTATTCTTTTATGCTGTAACAGTATTACGTAAACTAGCTATGATTCGCGTCTTTCCTAATTAAAGCCCCAGAGCACGTCTAGTGTACAAAATACAAAAGACTATCGCTCACTCCTTCCAACATATCTTCATCTAACTCCCCTCAAACCGCTACTAGCGATAAGACGCCCATTGTGCCATTTTTATCTCGTAAGCTTTATGCACTGTATTTTTGTAGAACACAATGTAGTGGTAAATAAAAAAGTTTGGCAGTTTTAGAAACAATGTTACAGTTAGGAGCAATAGGAGCAAATAGAGATTATGGGTTCGTATAGTGCGGATTCCAGCTCTCGAAAAACTTTGAACCTGAAACAATGTATCGTTCGTCAGATACGAGATAATAATTTGTGGTAACACAGTGTCAATGAATACAGATTTACATAGAAGCGCAGTTCTTAAGGATTTCGTGTGCCGATCCCAAGTGGAGACTGTCTCCAGTTTACTTCGTAGTTGGCGCCGTTGGCGGCGCTGGCGTCATTCTCCGCCTCTCTTGCTCTCATAGTTAATATACACAGGAGGAACGTTCGTCTCTCTAGCTCTCGTAGAGACAGCTGTCACAGCGCGACTGCCACGCCGCCAAGCGGCAATTTGAGTCACAGAAAGTTTGTCTTCAGACCGTCCATAGGAAATGCGCCTCTATGTAAATATCTGAGCTCTTTGACAGTGTTATCTTGGAGATTGAACCCACGACATTCGGTGCAGTTCTAAATGGCAGGGCGACCGCTTAAACCACTAAGTCATACGTTCAGTTAAACATTTCAAAGAATTAAATTAAAGTGATTAATGGCGTCACAATAAACCTTTAATATTCCAAACCAATTGTTCAATTTTATTTTAAGATAATCATTACAATGCCATTATTTAACAGATCTATTTTAATTACATGCCTTCTTTCATTTAAAGGTACAAGCGGTTTTATTTATAAACGCCTTGAAATATACCATTCTCGGTGTATTGTTAAAATATAGTTGGAGATTTGTTAATTTGTGGTGATGATTATTCATAGTATAATAATGAATACATATTTGAATAGTTGAACTATTCAAATATTTATGTAATGGGTTTTAACCGCCTAATTACACTTCGACTACGACCGGTGTAACTTATGTCGAAACGTTGGAGTAAATTACGTTTTTTTTTAATAGTTACAATAAACGTTAGTAGTATCCTATCGTCATATCACGTTGGAGTGTAAGGGACTGCTACGCCGAAGGTCGCGGGTTTGATTCCCGCTCAAGTCAAACATTTGTATGTATGAACATGGATGTTTTTCTTGGTCTGGGTGTTTCTATGTATAATATGTATTTATTTACAAAAAAGAAGGTATATATGTATGTTTATCCATTGTCTAGTACCCATACAAGCTTCTGCTTAGTTTGGGACTAGATGGTGTTGTGTGAATGTGGTAGAATATTATTATTATATCGTCATTCTGATCGCATCTATTAGTCTAACCAGAATTAACAGATTATCAGCTTGTCGTCAATACAATGACAACCGTTAGATACATATTTATCGGTCTGACCTTAAAAGAGTAAGCTGTCAAACCATCTTATCTTACTTACGCAAGCATCATATTTAACCTAACATAATTTAGTACCTAACCAAAGACAAAGAGAAGTGTGTAAAAGTAAAACTGTCAGTAGAAGTGGTTCTGAACATCTAATACAGTTGTTATGGGGATTCAACATCCTTAAATATTTTAACAGCCTTATAGGGTTACATTAATAACGATAGTTGAGATGTGGCCTCAATGTACTTGGGAGTATCTAATAAAAACGAGGATATGGGTCCAACTTGTAGCGGTCCTCAAAGATGTAAACTAGTGTGACATAGGAAAGTCTATTACTTTCGTCATGCAATTTTAATGCACGTATGGTGCGATCGTGAGTCCGACCTCACATGTCATTGGGTTGCTTTTTCCTCGAGAGGGCGCTTGGCGTTCACTCTGTAGCACAATGTAAACAAATCAGTGTAGGCCTTTAAATGGTCTAAACAGCGTTGTGTGATGCTTATTCAATTATAGGACACAATATTGTGAGAGTGATCTGCTGATCGGAGGTCCCGTGTTCGATTCCCGGGTCGGGCTAATGTGTTACTGGGTTTTTCCGAATACTCAGTAGCAGCCCGGAGTCTGGTGATATGCCCGGTAACGGCAATAGGCTCGCCTCCTATTACGTGGGACCTAAAAATTCATGGCGAAATGAGGGTGTAATATTTACACCTCTGCCTACCCCTTCTGGGATACAGGCGTGAGACTATAAATAAATAAAGTACTAAGGACATAGCAGACGGCAATTTGTAGAGCCTACCTACAGACTTCATTAGTTTCTTGACAAATATAAGCTATTTAGGCTTGAATCATTATTATTTAGATACATCGTGCGTGTTATCCGCACTATTCGTGACGAAGTCTATAAAAAAAAAACAAATTGTCAAACATAATGCCATCTATGGTACCTACGTCATAACCTTTTATCAATTTCCGCCATCTGACTCACCCGTTAGCCGCCAATTTTCTTTACAGACACTCACTCATTCAATCCACTTCTTGCCTTAATAGGTCTACCCATATTCGGTCTGGTTAATCCAATTTCATCTGACATGTGAACCGTTTGATATTGGAAGCGTCATCTCGCTTGGATGATTTGTCATCGTAGCTTGCATATGGTGGATTTTCATTAGCAGTCTGTTACGAACTAGTGAGCACGGGCCTATATTGAGTAGTAATCACATCGCTTCAGTGGGTATGACGGCGATGCGTTGAGACAGGCCTATATAAGCACGTCGGAATTGACAAACAAATCGTCAAAGGTTATGCTGTCTGGATGAAGGCATGTGACGCAGGAATTATTTGAAAGTAAATGTTTACATATTATATACCTACACAGGCAGCGATAGTCTAGCGGAAATGCTAGCAGGCACAGGGAATCGGATTCAAACCCACAGAGCTCACGTTGCCACACAGATTTTTCGAAGCTATTGTGCGTAATTTGAAATTCGAAATTGACTGCCCCCGTGGTCGACCGGATAGACAGGACCGTAACAACTGGCAAATGATAATGAAGAATTACGCTCAATCTCACGCCTGTATCCCCGAAGGGGTAGGCAGAGGTGTAGTATTACACTCACATTTCGCACATGAATTTTTAGGTCCCACGTAATAGGGGGCGAGCCTATTGCCGTTACCGGGCACATCACCAGACTCCGTGCTGCTACTGAGAATTCGGAAAACCCCAGTAACACTTTTGCTCGACCCGGGAATCGAACCCGGGACCTCTGATCAGCAGTCGCATACGCTATCCACTGGACCATGGAGGCAGTCAGTCAGTTACTATTTATAATGACCAAATCAAATAGTTCTACAATAGCTTAATATTAATTTTGTATTATCTAGCTAGTTTAACAGCTTCGAATCATCCCTACTCCATCAGTGGCATTATGGATCTTTCCTGTGTCACTTTAAAAAATGCTATCATATTTGAATTCAGAAGACTCGTTCGCGTTGGCGCCAACATTATTTATGCTACTCTAGGAGATCGCTTCTAGATGGTTATCCTAGATGTAGCATCCAGTCCATTATAGTAAAATGTAGGTTATTACTTGTTATATTTTAATGTTCGCAATTTATGCTTGATCTGTGTTGTATTTTCTAACCTTATCAGGTTATAAACATGTCCTTACATTTTATATACTTACCTATATGCTCGCGGCTTCGCTCACGTTAAATTCGGGGTAACACAAATCTTCTTTATTACGTTTAAGCACAAAACAGGAATGTAGTTTAAGCACAAGACAGGCATGAAGTTTATGTAAAGTTGTCGGGTTGTAAATTCGCTTTAATAAATGCCAACTTAGGTCAAATACGTGTACGTATTTGACCTGTACCTATATAAAATATATACATACACAATTCCGAATTTATTATTCAATAGTAGGTATTTATTAACCAGAATAGAAACAAACTATTGTTTAACACACTTTATTTCTCATTCATATCAATCCAGTAAGGACTTTGCCAAGATTGAAAAACAAAACAAAAGTTAAAAAGAAAATCTACTTACTATCATTTTCATTTCGCAGATAAGTAATAAGTATAAAATAACAAAAGTCTACCTTGTATCTTTCAAGAATGTATTCTGAGTCGACGATTTATTCACCTTAATAACTCTCTGCCGAATAACAGACGTGGATAGATACATACATATAACTCTGAAGGTGTTCCATCAAAAATACATAACACAAAATATGTTTGGGGCGGCCTAATGCGATGCCACCCTGTGGGCAGGCCATGTAATCAACCAAGGTATAAACCACGTCTCAAATTTAAATATATTCATATTTTAGCCACATCAAAAAGATTGAAAGTATCTTTATTTAAATAATTTTACATAACCATAACGTTGAATGGTAATGAGAGGGCGAATTGTTTTCATTTGCCGCCAGAACACTATTTTTTAATAAAATGGCTAAAGGCCGGTTTCAGTATTTGATCCGAGTCTGGATGTTCCTTATGTCCGTTGTCTGTATTTGTAAGTAGCGCTCATAGCGAGACTTGGCTTGCCGTTCGTAACAGATCGGCAAAGTTAAGCAACGCTTGCACAGGTCGCCACTCGGATGGGTGACCAAGTGTGGCATTTACATCTGAGCGCTACCGTGCTTCGAAGGGCACGTAAAGCTGTCGGTCCCGGTTCTTGTCTCAGATCTCAGATAAGAGTCGTTAGGCCACGTCGGAGGCCTTCGGGCGCTCTAAAAACTCCGACACTAGAGTTGGCCACACACTCACTCGAAAAACAAAAAAACAATTTGTAAAGTCCCCCGCGACACAGGATTTATTCGTAGAGCCTTTTTACAAAATAAAATATGAAATAATACAAATATTTTGGATAGAGCTTACGTTAAATATGTACCTATATCCAGTAGCCAAACATGGATAGACTAAATATTGGGACAATAAGTAAATGAAGTTGGGTAAATGAAGGTGCACATTCAGATAGATATTGCAGACAAATGTGAAGTAAAATGAATATTTTAGGATAACGAAACTCTTTTGTGCAGAGATAAACGGGTAATATTTTGTTGAGTTGTTTGAATTTAAATCTTTTTGGCAAGCGAGCTTACTTTATATAAATCCAGTATCACTGGGGATTTTCAAAACATTCAAGCAATGGTCGCTAATTTATTTCATACAAAATAAATTAGCGGGTCTTAATCGCGTACTATTAACTTATTTAAGGTATAAATACTTATTTGTTTCCGACGTTTCGCTCGTCTTGCACCGAGCGTGGTCGCGGAGAGACTGATGGGAGCTCAGCGCCGTCTTGTGGAAGTGCGTGTTTCGGCACCTATCCTACCCTCACTTGTTCTTTATTTAAGTTCGCACTGTCGGTACTCCGACACACTACACTAATGACGTCTACACACTGTTGAGATTTATCACTGCGGTGGTGTTTACATTTGCTGATGACTGGATTCCAAGTAGCCGATAATCTATATCCATCCTCCTGGTTGAAATTGTTATATTTCTTGATTTCTACCGCTTCACGTACTATCCTGGAGTAATAGTGGCGATCGGTGGATAAGACTTGTGGTTGATGCAGTTCTATCCAGTGGTTTGGTCCTGACTCCTTGATGATTTCATCATGAATCCGACTCAACCGAAGCAAGTACTACTAGTCTCATAGAATATCGACGTAAAATAATAGTATCTATGGATACTGTTGCGTTTTATGCGAGATTGTGAGGTAGAAGTGTCATGAAAGTAGAATAAATGCTGTAGAAATGAGAGCACTGAGAAGTATGTGTGGTGTGTCTTTGACCGACAGAGTAAAGAATTGTGTGATACGAGAGTGGTGTGGGGTAAAAGAAGATGTAGTGACAAGCATCGAGAAAGGTATGCTGAGGTGGTTTGGGCACGTGGAGAGGATGGATGACGAAAGACTGACCAAGCAGATATATAAGGCAAGTGTGAATGGGACAGGACGAAGGGGAAGACCTAGCCAGATGTTCTCCGACCAGATTGGAGACATCCTAAAAACAGGACAGGTTAGAAGTACCCTGAACAGAAGAGCATGCATGAGGAATCTGATGGGAGTGAATGAAGCAAGAGAAATATGTCAGGATCGTTGCAAATGGCGTTCCGTAGTCTCTGTCTACCCCTCCGGAAAACAGGCGTGAGTCTATGTATGTATGTATTGAGAGTATTGGAGGCCCTCTTCCTATTCACTTTTCCGGTACCGCACTTGTGATTCCTCTGGGGTCATGGTGTCTATTACGGCGGCTATCGATTACTATCAGGCGTTCCATCTGCTTGTTTCATCTCATGTCTTAAAAACAAACACTTAGGTCAACAACAATTTGTGGAGCACATTATTGTCCTGACTCTCCTTACTGGGAATCGAACCAACTAAATTACAACAATTGGGACAATATTTGTTGTAGACATACAGAGCGAAAATACCAACTGCGATAGTCTAGTGGAGAGACCGACAGACTGCTACGTAGAGGGTCCGGGTTCGAATCCACGGCCCGCACCAATGACTTTGCCGAGTTATGTGCGTATTAAATTGTTAATTATCGCTTGCTAAACGGTGAAGGAAAACATCGTGAGGAAACCTGCATGTCTGAGAATTCTCCATAATGTTCTCGAAAGACATGTGAAGTCTACCAACCCGCACTTGGCCAGCGTGGTGGACTATGGCCTGATCCTTCTCATAGTGAGAAGAGGCCCTTGCCCACAGTTTATATACAGGGCTGATGAAGTAAGGTCAAAATATAATAAAATAATCGGTCATGTACATGTCGTTGGCCACGCTTTTCCGGTTTTCGTAGTTGCTCCTTTGGACTCGGTATTTATTTTATCGCTATTAAAATAAAATTAAGGTAATTGACTATTACCTACTAGTTAACTTGTAAGGCCTACTTATTTGTGGTAATTTTCCTTTGAACTTTGTTATATAGGCCATTAATTAGCATAGTTTACTCGTGCCCAAATTACTACGGTTTTGTTGTTAGCCGGGCACATTATGATTGATGATTAAATGCTAAATATTTCACAAAAGGCAACTGAGATTAGAAGGCATGATTATAATAACTTGTACCCATAAATTTGAGCAAGCTGTTTATATTTTTGAAATACCTCTTTACAGATGCCTCACACATCAAAAAATCTTTCGCATCTACCTATCTCTATGAGTGGTAACTTTAGTATAACTAAAGTAAAGTAAAAAATACAAACTCTTTCACCAATACCTAATAATAGAAGTTTAAATTGTTGAAGCTTATCGATTGTCCATTGATGATCGTAGATTTAGATGTTAAGATTTTACTCACTTGTTCAGCATGTACATATATATATAATTATTATTTCTGAGTACATCTGTCATATATTTATTTTATTTATTATTTATTTATTTATATAACGGTCCCAACAGAATACGGCGCAGAATCGGTTCCCATCTTGTGACACAAGATGGGAACCGATTCTGTTTATGTTAAGTTAGCTTTTAAGTTTTTATGTTTCTTTCTGTTTCTGTGAACACAATATTCAGAATAAAAGAGTTTGCTTTCTTTTTTCTTTCTTTCTTTCAAAATATAGGATAATATCTGAGGCAGGTTTAGATGTATAATTTACGCGGGCGGAGCCTCAGACGTAGACTTGTATACCAAAAACAAGTTAGTAAACGCGATTGACACCCGTTAAACAAACTTGTAGGTACTATGTATGTCGAATGTCAAATCACGAATGAATAAATTGTATATCACACATCATCATCATCGCCCTAACGTTATCCCGGTCGCATCCAAGACTTACAGCCTTGGAGCCCGATGTCCGCTTACTTGTCTAACCAGATATGACAGAATATCAACTTTTCCACAGAGCGACTGCCGTCTGACCTCCGTAACCCAAAGGGATAGCGATATTCTATGGTTTAGACCAGTATCAGTTTATTTGAGGGTACTGACTCCCCGTAACGACCGTCAAAGATCTTCATGACAGCCGGGACAGACGGTTTAACGTGCTCTCTGAGGCACGGGGCAAGTGATAACTAACTATTTAATACGTACTTAACTTCGAAAAGTCATTGGTGCGCGCCGTGGATTCGAACCCGATACTCTCTACATTGCAGTCCGTTGGTATCTCCACTAGGCTATAGCTACCTGTTTTCCTGTACATCACACATATTTGTGTCATATATGAACGCAGTGCTCTAAAATTGTGTTTGTTAGTAACTTGAATAGAGTAGATTGCAGTAACCTTTTTAGCAGACGTTTTACTATTAATGAGAAGAGTAGGTACCTACTGTAATAATTTTTTTCGCTGCGCTCGAAATTTTTGACTCAATTTGCTGAGGTAAAGTTAATACACCTTCTTATAATTTATGTAGGTATACTGTAGAATAATAGGAATAGATTTAAAATATAAAACTAAATTAGGTATATTGTTGACGCTCTTTAAAATTGCCAAGCTAAATTACGAAACAAATCGGAGTTGATAAAAGCTTTTAACTTTTAGTTGTCACGTCTTCATGTATCATAGGGAAATCATATTTTGTGTATTTAGAAATACTTACACAAATTTCATTTGCTGCCATCTCTTTTTAATCTCATAAAAGAGAACAAGAGAAAACTTGATGTAGTGTCGTCATGCACACAACAGAACACCAGCATATATTCCACATTGAAAACAACTAAGCCCGTTGTTCCTTTATTTGCACTGCAGGGATTATCCTTGCACAAAAGCAGACATGTAAAAAGAAAACAGAAAAAACTACGCGATTAAACAACTCTACAGAAACAAGAATAGCTCGTTTTTCCAACTCATTTGAAAGAAAAAGCGGGATTAGCTACGGGAGGTAACCCGCGTAGATTGATGTTGGCCAGGAGTACTTACCTGAGGATCGATTGGCCTACGCCGTAGCCATTTAGCTACGAACAATAAAAACTCAACAATCACAATTCACAATACTCCGATGGGGATACGAACCCCGACCTTTATGTTGCCCGGCAACGCTTTACAACTGAGCTATTGTTGCACCGTATTATTGTTTGGTGGGAAACACTTGTTAACAAAATTTTCGTATAAAATGAAAAGTTAATAATTACACTGTAAGAGAATAAACGCGTCGTTGCACACACAGCGATTTATGTCTTTGCTGGTGAAATTATTACTTTATATTAAAACACCCGTGTAGGTATGAATTCAGAGAAAATAGGTACTTAATATGTGTGTATTTTATTATCAGCAGCCTTCATCATCAACAGTATATACTTACGTATTTAACTTAAAAACAGTATATACTTACGTATATAACTTTTAAAAATCAGGGCTGTGCGCCGCGCGTTTGGAACCAGAAACCTCTACTTAATAGTCTGTTCGTCTCTCCATTAAACAATTACGCGATGGAGACTCTTTATGTACTATTTATTTAATTATAGTCTCACGCCAGTATCCCCTGAGGTGTAGGTATAGGTGTAAATATTACACCCACATTTCGCCATGAATTTTTAGGTCCCACGTAATAGGGAGCGAGCCTATTGCCGTTACCGGGGCGGGCACGTCACCAGACTCCAGGCTGCTACTGAGTATTCGGAAAAAACCAGTAACACTTACCCGTTATGTACTAATGTGTAAAAAACGCGTTAGTATTATTTAATGCTGTAACAGTATTACGTAAACTAGCTATGATTCACGTCTTTCCTTAGTCAACACCCAAAGCACGTCTGGTGTACAAAATACAAAAGACTATCGCTCACTCCTTCCAACATATCTTCATCTGACTCCTCTCAAACCGCTACTAGCGATAAGACGCCCATTGTACCATTTTTATCTCGTAAGCTTTATGCACTGTATTTTTGTAGAACACAATGTAGTGGTAAATAAAAAAGTTTGGCAGTTTTAGAAACAATGTTACATTTAGGAGCAATAGGAGCAAATAGAAATTATGGGTTCGTACAGTGCGGATTCCAGCTCTCGAAAAGCTTTCAACATGAAACAATGTATCGTTCGTCAGATACGAGATAATAATTTTGTTTTTTATTTATAGTCTCACGCCTGTATCCCCGAAGGGGAAGGCAGAGGTGTAAATATTACACCCACATTTCGCCATGAATTTTTAGGTCCCACGTAATAGGGGCAGTTACCGAGCACATCACCAGACTCCGGGCTGCTAGCCTGCTACTGAGTATTCGGAAAAACCCAGTAATAATTTTGCCCGACCCGGGAATCGAACCCGGGACCTCCGATCAGCAGTCGCATTCGCTATCCAGTGGACCACGGAGGCAGATGATAATTTGTGGTAACACAGTGTTATCTCGGAGATTGAACCCACGACATTCGGTGCAGTTCTAAATGGCGAGGCGACCGCTTAAACCACTAAGTAATACGTGCAGTTAAACATTTCAAGGAACTAAATTAAAGTGATTATAATGGCGTCAATATAAACCTTTAATATTCCAAACCAATTGTTCAATTTTATTTTAAGATAATCATTACAATGCCATTATTTAACAGATATAATAATATAATAATAATATAATAATATTCTACCACATTCACACAACACCATCCAGTCCCAAACTAAGCAGAAGCTTGTACTATGGGTACTAGATAATGGATAAACATACATATATACTTTTTTTTTTTGTAAATACATACATATTATACATAGAAACACCCAGACCAAGACAAACATCCATGTTCATGCACACAAATGTTTGTCTTGAGCGGGAATCGAACCCGCGACCTTCGGCGTAGCAGTCGCTTACACTCCCGCGGCGCCAACCGGTCTATTTTAAAGATCTATTTTAATTACATGCCTTCTTTCATTTTAAGGTACAAGCAGGTTTATTTATAAACGCTTTAAAATATACCATTCTCGGTGTATTGTTAAAATATAATTGGAGATTTGTTAATTTGTGGTGATGATTATTCATAGTATAATAATGAATACATATTTGAATAGTTGAACTATTCAAATATTTATGTAATGGGTTTTAACCGCCTAATTACATCTTGACTACGACCGGTGTAACTTATATCGAAACGTTGGAGTAAAGAACGTTTTTTTTAATAGTTACAATAAACATTAGTAGTATCCTATTGGCATATCACGTTGGAGTGTAAGCGACTGCTACGCCGAAGGTCGCGGGTTCGATTCCCGCTCAAGTCAAACACTTGTGTGCATGAACATTGATGTTTGTCTTAGTCCGGGTGTTTCTATGTATAATATGTATGTATTTACAAAAAAAAAGTATAAATGTATATTTATCCATTATCTAGTACCCATAGTACAAGCTGCTTAGTTTGGGACTAGATGGTGTTGTGTGAATGTGGTAGAATATTATTATTATATCGTCATTACTCATTCTGATCGCAACTATCGGTCTAACCAGAATTAACAGATTATTATAGCTTGTCCACAATAGAATGACAACCGTTAGAAACATATTTATCGGACTGACCTTAAAAGAGTAAGCTGTCAAACCATCTTATCTTACTTGACGCAAGCATCATATACTAGGTATCATATATTAGTATTATTATTTATTATTTTTTTTTTTTATAGTCTCACGCCTGTATCCCCGAGGGGGTAGGCAGAGGTGTAATATTACACCCACATTTCGCCATGAATTTTGAAGGTCCCACGTAATAGGGGGCGAGCCTATTGCCGTACCGGGCATATTACTATTATTATATTATTATTATGTTATACTTAAGTATAACATGGGCTACCAAATAACCTTCGTCCGTGCGGGCATTCCTAACCAGAGAAAAAGAGAAGTGTGTAAAAGTAAAACTGTCAGTAGAAGTGGTTCTGAACATCTAATACAGTTGTTATAGAGAGTGAACATCCTTAAATATTCCAGCAGCCTTCTAGGGTTACATTAATAACGATAGCTGAGATGTGGCTGACTTTTTAGCACAGTAACCTCAATGTGCTTGGAAGTAATAAAAATGAGGATATAGGTCCAACTTGAAGCGGTCCTCAGAGATGTAAACTAGTGTGACATAGGAAAGTCTATTACTTTCGTCATGCAATTTTAATGCACGTATGGTGCGATCGTGAGTCCGACCTCACATGTCATTGGGTTGCTTTTTCCTCGAGAGGGCGCTAGGAGTTCACTCTGTAGTACCTACAAAGTAAACAAATCAGTGTAGGCCTTTAAATGGTCTAAACGGCGTTGAGTGAAGCTTATTCAATTATAGGACACAATATTGTGAGAGTGATCTGCTGATCGGAGGTCCCGTGTTCGATTCCCGGGTGGGGCAAAAGTGTAACTGGGTTTTGCCGAATACTCAGTAGCAGCCTGGAGTCTGGTGATATGCCCGGTAATGGCAATAGGCTCGCCTCCTATTACGTTTGACCTAAAATTCATGGCGAAATGAGCGTGTAATATTTACACCTCTGCCTACCTATTCGGGGATACAGGCGTGAGACTATAAATAAATAAAGTACTAAGGACATAGCAGACGGCAATGTGTAGAGCCTACCTACAGACTCAATTCGTTTCTTGACAAATATAAGCTATTTAGGCTTGAATCATTATTATTAAGATACATCGTGCGTGTTATCCGCACTATACGTGACGAACTCTATAAATGGAAACAAATTGTCAAACATTATACCATCTAATCTATGGTACCTACGTCATAACCTTTTATCATTTCCCGCCATCTGACTCACCCGTTAGCCGCCAATTTTCTTTACAGACACTCACTCATTCAATCCACTTCTTGCCTTAATAGGTCTACCCATATTCGGTCTGGTTAATCCAATTTCATCTGACATGTGAACCGTTTGATATTGGAAGCGTCATCTCGCTTGGATGATTTGTCATCGTAGCTTGCATATGGTGGATTTTCATTAGCAGTCTGTTACGAACTAGTGAGCACGGGCCTATATTGAGTAGTAATCGCATCGCTTCAGTGGGTATGACGGCGAGGCGTTGAGACAGGCCCCTCGACATAATACGTACTATATTAGCACGTCGGAATAGACAAACAAATCGTCAAAGTTTATGCTGTCTGGATGAAGGCATGTGACGCAGGAATTATTTGAAAGTAAATCTTTCTCTCTAAGCGTTATCCCAGTTTCAGTCTGTTGTCCGCTTTCTAGTCTAACCGGATTTAGCTGAATATTAGCTTTTCCACGGAGCGACTGCCTGTCTGACCTCCGCAACCCGAAGGGATAGATAGATAGATAGATAGATATTCCATGGTTTAGACTAGTGTCAGTTTATTTAGAAGGTACTGACGCCCTATAACAACTGTCAAAGATCTTCATGACAACCGGGACCGTAAAGTTGTCGCGTTGTAAATTCGCTTTAATAAATGCCAACTTAGGTCAAATAGGTAAATATACAATATACCTACTTGCCGTGTGGCTGACGGTATAGAATACAAGTGTCACCACCCTCTATCTTCCCGTGGGTGTCGTAAGAGGCGACTAAGGGATAACACGATGCAAATACCATCTTTGCGTAGAGACGGAAAACTCGACATCAAACCCTATACGGCTGCCTCGTTGGTCTCGCGGCATAAATGTGCGTGGGATCGGGAGGTCCCGGGTTAGATTCCTGGGTCGGGCAGTGTTATTGGGTTTTTCTGTCTCGAAATTCTCAGTAGCAGCACGGAGTCTGGAAATGTGCCCGGTACGGCAATAGGTTCGCCCTTATTACGTGGGACTAAAGTATATTTGGCGAAAAGTGGGTGTAGAAATACACCTCTGCCTACCTCTTCGGAGTTATAGGCGTCAGACTATGTATGTATGTACAATATACTTATAAGTACATACACAAATCCGAATTATTTATTATTTAATAGTATTAGGTATTTATAAACCAGAATAGAAACAACTTAGCGTTTAACACACTTTATTTCTAATTCATATCAATCCAGTAAGCACTTTGCCAAGATTGAAAAACAAAATAACAGTTAAAAAGAAAATCTACTTACTATCATTTTCATTTCACAGATAAGTAATAAGTTTAATAATAATAATTATTATTATTTATTGACATAAAATACACGTTTACAATATTTTAGAATTCTCTGACTCCCGCACTAGTAATACCTAACTGTGTCGCAGGAGACAGTGTCTTCCCAAATTTAGTCCTGGCACAGATCAGGTATAAAATAACAAAAGTCTACCTTGTATCTTTCAAGAATGTATTCTGAGTCGACGATTTATTCACCTTAATAACACTCTGCCGAAAAACAGACATGGATAGATACATACATATAGCTCTGAAGGTGTTCCATCAAAAATACATAACATGAAATATGTTTGGGACCGCCTAATATGATGCCACCCTGTGGGCAGGCCATGTAATCAACCAAGGTATAAACCACGACTCAAATTTAAATATATTCATATTTTAGCCACATCAAAAAGATTGAAAGTATCTTTATTTAAATAATTTTACATAACCATAACGTTGAATGGTAATGAGAGGGCGAACTGTTTTCATTTGCCGCCAGAACACTATTTGTTAATAAAATGGCTAAAGGTCGGTTTCAGTATTTGATCTAGCCATGGATTTGTCTACTAGACATACATGGCATCGAGTGTTGTGGGTTCGATCTGTGTGTGTCAACAGTTTGTATGTTCCATAAACTGTTGTTTCGAGTCTGGATTATTTTTCTTACTTTATACATACATACACATACATACATAGACTCACGCCTGTTTCCCCGAAGGGATAGGCAGAGGCATATTAAACGCCCTCTTTTCGCCAGTGTTTTGATCCCACATAATAGGTGGCGAGCCTATTGCCGCTTATTGGGACATTTTGTTTGCCAGAGCCTCGTCCGTTGATCGGCAGGTGCACCACTTGCAGGTAAGGTTGGCTTGGGACCCTAAGTCATTGGTGGGAACCCTATGCACATTGCACATAAAATTAATATAATTTCGAAACTGAATAAATATGTAGTTTGATGTGTATGCGGTGAAAAAAAAGATTCCAAAAGACGAAATATAACTATACTTTACCTACTGGTACCAGTTAGTTTACTAAATATATATACAGTGTTACGTTCTTGGCGGGAACCCTATGCACCATTATTATTGAATAATAATGACATAACATCGGAAAACCTTGTCAAGTATTGTTGAGCGATGGTTGCAGCGGTCAAAACAAAAATCACGTAATGGTACATTTTCAATACTATCCAGTACACGTTCTGAAGTTGTTTAAAACTGTAAAGCATATATTTCCTGTGAGAGGTCACACATACCTTCCAAATTATGCAGATTTCGCATTTATTGGAAAGAAAAAGGCAGTGTGTTCTCCAGAAGTACCAGCTGATTGGGATAAAATCATTCTTTAAGCAAGAAAATACCCGACCCTATCAAAGTGGTTTCTGCTACTCAAGAGCTCTTTTTTAATATGAAAGATGCAATGACTCCTTACTTCTTTAAAGTACCAAGACCTGCACTCAGATTGCGTCAAGTGCGTATTATCATAATTCATAACTGAATGAGAGCCGAGAACTGATAAAAATACCAGCACATAAAAGTTAAAGAATCGTTTTCAGGACCTTCTATAAGCTGTGTAATCCGCAGAAAAGTAAGTTTACCTTCAGAGTTTGTACTTAACTCTCTTTATGTAGAGCCTATAAAAATTACTTCTGGTAAAATAGCTAATTTACTAAATCTTAGTAAATATTTAAGTAAGGCAGAAAATTGCGATTACTACCGTCAAATTTGTAGCGATGGTAATAATGGTATTACTGATGTCGACAACGAAGTTGATGAGGAGGATAATAGTTATGGTTGTGAGTAAAAACAAATAAATAAAGTAACTACTTACACTAAACTTTTATTTTTTGATACCTAATGTTTCTTGGAAAAGTCATAACTCATCAGTCATCATTAAACATATATATTTTTGGAAAAAATACCTATATCATAAAAATACCTATATCTTACTTTATATTCTTTTTTAAAAAGACAACTCCCGCATTTGGACTAAATCCTGTGTCGCGGGGCACTTTACAAACCTACAACTAACGGACACAAAGAACACCCAGACTCGAAACAACAATTTATGAATCACACAAAGTGTTGTCTCGTATGGGGATCGAACCCACAACACTTCGGCACAGTGTCAAGCGGTGAGGCGGCTGCTTAAACCACTACGCCAACCGTGCAGTCAGATGTTCCTTATGTCCTAGGTCCGTTGTTTGTATTTTGTAAAGTCCCCCGCGACAAACGATTTATTCGTAGTGTCTTTTTAAAAATAAAATATGAGCTAATACAAATATTTTGGATAGAGCTTACGTTAAATATGTACCTACCTATATCCAGTAGCCAAACATGGATAGACTAAATATAATACAATAAGTAAATGAAGTTGGGTAAATGAAGGTGCACATTCCGAGCACTAATTCAACCTTGGCTTCGATTACGGATACAATTCACTTATTAGGTTGTGCACTAAGATGGTATTTATTGATTTTGACTCCATTTAAAAGTACGTAAGGTTTTAGCTACAATTATGAGTAGCAGTGTTGACCTAGTGTTGTAAAAGAACTGAGTCTTTTAGTCCTCATTTTGCGGCTATGAGTTCTTTTTGCAGAACTCACGACTAATTAGTCTTCTGAGTACTGAGTCTTGAGTTCTTTTGAGTCTTTTCAGTTCTTTCAGTCCTAAAATTTCTGGAGTCGTTAGATTTATTTTAAGTCCTTTCTTATTTTTTCAGTCCTTTGAGCTCTTTGAGTCCTTTAAGTTCTTTCAAGTCTTAGGAGTCGTGAATTATACAACAGGACTGCAGTCCAATCAAAAATACTCGTGTCATAAAGCCTTTGAGTTCTTCCCTATAAAGTAGAGGACTGCAGCATTTTGTGCAGGATTTTGTGCTCCATTTGCAAGGCGCTAATGCGAAATCCATTCTAGGTGGACCTACATTGATATTATAAATTGTACAAGTACCTACGTTTGAGTTCAGAGCTCTTTGAAAGAAATGACTCAGTCGCGAGTTCTTTTCGTAAGACTGAGCTTTGTTTTAAAAGGACTCAAGTTGCTAGTTCTTTTTAGGAAAGCTAAGTTTTTATTTAAAGAACTTAGTCTTGAGTTCTTTTTGTAAAGAGTGAGCTATTTTAAAATACTTAGTCTCGAGTTCTCTTTGGCAAGACTGGAGTCTATCTTAAGAAGACAAAAAAATCAGAAAGGCTTGAGCTTTTACTTATTCTTTTTTGACTTGAGTCCTTAAAAAAAGATTCGAGTCTCAATATTAGGACTATAAAGACTCAGTTCTTTTACAACACTATGTTGACCTGTGGCAAAGTGTCGATCCCACATATTTATCGATGTGTGCTGGTTAGTGTCACAGTCCAATTTATGGAAGGGTAAAGTCCGTGGCAAAGTGGTGATAGAATTATCGAATCGATCAAGAAGTTTACTGGTTTGGACGTATCACATAATGACACACCACTCCGTGCCACAGAGAGCACATAAAACCGTCGGACCTAGCTGGTGCCAGCTGTCATGATTATCTGTGAGGGTCGTTGAAACGTTATGTTATATATCTACTTGAATCTTTTGCTAAAAGAGATTAGCTTCTCCTAACAAACAAGCACTTCAGGTTTATTACTTAAAATAAAACAGATTTACAGCACCTTTAATCATATTCGTTAAACTCATCTCCATCACATAAAGTGTTATTATATTAGAAGTCCCAAGCGCGGGCTTTGGCAAACTAGTATTATTTAGACTTTTAGAGCGTCGGGGGTTAGATCGTTTAGTTGGTTTTACGTTCTTGGTAACAGCTGCGCTCATTGCATATGATGTATACGTGCATATTCACCGCCCTTACATTTTTAATACATATACGGGCAAAGAGGAAGCATAATTATGTTGCTGTTGTCTGTGGAGCACCACAGATAAAATATACGTACCCAACTAACGTCAGATTTTCCCGCCTTTTATGTCGTAAACAGGTTCCTGAACATTTTATGATTTATGAGCACCGGTGCAGTGATTCTGTCTCCCTTTTTATATTCATTTTATAGCTTTGATTGGATTTATATGTATATCTCCTCGTTATCCACGGTTATTTTGTTACGGAGAATGGAATTATTATTTCTATTTTTATTTCCATTGTTTGTTGGTTGTATATTAGGTACATGTACTTATTGATTTTCGTTCCAATTTAAGGACGCACATTCACCCCGCTCGTGTTGATAATGGAATTGACGCCACCAGTTTTATGACGGCAAGTCTCGTGTAATTAATGATGAACTTGAAAAAGATCGGGAAAATAAAGCAATGCTGACAGAGGTCACCATTAAAGTGGATTACTTACCGCTTATTTCAGTTACCTACATCAAAGCGCTACTGTGATTTGAAGGGGACCTAGAGCAGTCGTATCCGTATCTTATTGCAAGACAAAAATCTTTGAGCTATGTTCGGAATGCCTACAAAATTAGCCACCAAAGATGGCCAGACGAAAAAGAAAAGCAAGTCAGTGATGACCAATTAACATTTCAAAACTCATTTGCCAAGGAACGCCGACAAAACTTACTTAAGTACCTACCTAAGTATTTCAAATTAGTAGGGACCTAGATTTCATGTCCAACTTGTCACTGAATTAAGCTGACAATAATTATCACGATTGTTAAAAACTTTAAAGAACCTTACAAAAATATAAAAATAATTTTTAATAAAAAATTGTCAACCGCACGATGTCTAGAACTTTCAGGTTGAATATAATGATAAATGTGGCCCATACACTTACCTAAATTCGTGTGTCTACGACTACTGATTAATTAAGTTGGGTCCTTAATTAGGACTGAGCCTTTCCTACAAATTGTGGTCGATGTGGTCATATAAGGGTGGTTACGTGGTTAACATTCGAGGTTTCTCTTAAGCAATTCCAAGAATAAAGTACTTTGGCAGGTAAATAATATATCTTATTAAAATTACTTATTGATATAATAATCGTTTTGAATATCAGAATTGTTTATAATTAAATTAAAATAGACTAGTTTGTACGTAACGAAAACAAAAACGCTATTGATAATTATAACTTTTGAAGTGCTACGGAGAGTACATGTTCTTTGTCGGCGGCTACGGCTGTCATGAAGATCTTTGAACGTCGTTGTATAAAGTCGTTACCTTTGCATTAACTTACCGACTCTGGAATCGACCGACTCTATGACCTGGAATATATAGTTAGATGGTAGTCGGTACAACCAACATAACAATGGAAATAATATTTTTTATTGCCATTGTTATGTTGGTTATTTACAAGTATGGCCAGTGTCGTGTAATTAATGATGAATTTTAAACGCCCATTGCGTATTTTAACTTATCGTACGTAAAAGATCGGGAAAGTAAAGCAACTCAACAGAGGTTACCATTAAAATGGGTTCCTTACCGCTTATTGTAGCAGTTACATCAAAGCGCCACTATGATTTGGATGGTACCTAGAGCCATAGTAGGTACCTATAGAAATCTTGTCGCAGGACAAAAATCGTTGGGTAATGTCTATAAAATTGGACACCAGTGTTGGCCACACGAAAAATAAAAGGAGGTCAGTGATGATTGATGAACGAATAAAATTCAAAAACATACTTGGCAAAGAACGCCAACAATAGTCAATAAAGTATTTCAAAATAGTAGGTAGGTACCTAGATTTTGTGTCCCACTTGTCACTGCATAAAGTGGGCATTATCGTTAAAAACTACCCTCGAGTAGTTAAATAACTTTTGATAAAAAATTGTCAACCGCACGATGTCTAGAACCTTCATTTTATATAATTCTTCGTTGAATAAAGTGATAAATGCAGCCCATATTTACTAAATTCGTGTGTCTACGACTACTGATTAATTAAGTTGGGGTCCTTAATTAGGACTGAGCCTTTCGTACAAATTGTGGTCGATATGGTCATGTAGAGTGGTTACCCACGTAACCACTCTACATGAGCACATGAACATCTGGGGTTTCCCTTAAGCAATACCGAGAATAAAGCGGCAGGCAAATAATGGCAGGTAAATAATATCACTACATAGTATAAAACAAAGTCTGTATGCTGTCTGTCCCTATGTAGGTATGCTTAAATCTTAAAAAGGTCGGTTTCAGTATTTGATCTATCCATGGATTTGTCTACTAGAGATAGGTACATGGCATCGAGTGCTGTGGGTTCGATCTGTGTGCGTCGACAGTTTGTATGTTCCATAAACTGTTGTTTCGAGTCTGGATGTTCCTTAAGTCCGTTGTTTGTATTTTGTAAAGTCCCCCGCGACACAGGATTTATTCGTAGTGCCTTTTAACAAAATAAAATATGAAATAATACAAATATTTTGTACGGAGCTTATGTTAAACTAGAGGACGCCAGCAGCTACGCCTGCATTTTTTTTAAATTTACCCGTTTTGGCCGATCCCGTGGGAATTTCGGGAAATCCCTTCTTAGTGCACCCCTACGGTCCCCAAGGAACATACATGCCAAATTTCAGCTTCCTGCGCCCAATAGTTTCGGCTGTAGCGTGTCTGTCAGTCAGTCAGTAACGCAAGGATTTTATATATTAAGATATGTACCTATATCTAGTAGCCAAACATGGATAGACTAAATATGGGGACAATAAGTAAATGAAGTTGGCTAAATGAAGGTGCACATTCCGAGCACTAATTAAACCTTGGCTTTGATTACGGATACAATTCACTTTATTAGGTTGTACACTAAGATGGTATTTATTGATTTAGGCTCCATTTAAAAGTACGTAAGGTTTTAGCTACAATTATGAGTAGCGGTGTTGACCTAGTGTTGTAAAAGAACTGAGTCTTTTAGTCCTCATTTTGCGGCTATGAGTTCTTTTTGCAGAACTCACGACTAATTAGTCTTCTGAGTCCTGAGCCCAGAGTTCTTTTGAGTTTTTTAAGTTCTTTCAGTCCTAAAATTTCTTGAGACGTTAGATTTATTTTAAGTCCTTTCTTTTTTTTCAGTCCTTTGAGCTCTTTGAGTCCTTTAAGTTCTTTCAAGTCTTAGGAGTCGTGAATTATACAACAGGACTGCAGTCCAATCAAAAATACTCGTGTCATAATGCCTTTGAGTTCTTCACTATAAAGTAGAGGACTGCAGCATTTTGTGCAGGATTTTGTGCTCCATTTGCAAGGCGCTAATACGCAATCCATTCTAGGTGGACCTACATCAAACGTAGGTACCCGTACAATGTATAATATCATTATACATTGTACGAGTACCTACGTTTGAGTTCAGAGCTCTTTGAAAGATATGACTCAGTCGCGAGTTCTTTTCGTAAGACTGAGCCCTTTTTTAAAAGGACTCAAGTTGCTAGTTCTTATTTTATTTAAAGAACTTAGTCTTCAGTTCTTTTTGTAAAGAGTGAGCTGTTTTAAAAGACTTAGTCTCGAGTTATCTTTGGCAAGACTGGAGTCTATCTTAAGAAGACTAAAAAATCAGAAAGGTTTGAGCTTTTACTTATTCTTTGTTGATTTGAGTCTTCAAAAAAAGATTCGAGTCTCAATATTAGGACTATAAAGACTCAGTTCTTTTACAACACTATGTTGACTTGTGGCAAAGTGTCGATCCCACATATTTATCGATGTGTGCGGGGTAGTGTCAAAGTCTAGTTTATGGAAGGGTAAAGTCCATGGCAAAGTGGTGATAGAATTATCGAATCGATCAAGAAGTTTACTGGTTTGGACGTATCACATAATGACACACCACTCCGTGCCACAGAGAGCACATAAAACCGTCGGACTTAGCTGGTGCCAGCTGTCATGAATATCTGTGAGGGTCGTTGAAACGTTATGTTATATATCTACTTTAATCTTTTGCTAAAAGAGATTAGCTTCTCCTAACAAACAAGCACTTCAGGTTTATTACTTACTAGATGATGCCCGGCGTTACACCCGCGTTATTTAAGCTACTGCTCCGCTCCCGTGGCTCTTAGCGTGATGTTATATAGCCTATAGCCTTCCTCGATAAATGGGCTATCTAACACTGAAATAGTTTTTGAAATCGGTCCAGTAGTTCGTGAGATTAACGCGTTCAACCAAACAAACAAACTCTTCAGCTTTATATATTAGTATAAGATTAAATATATATATCGATGTTTTAAACCTTTTTTTTTGCTGACATTAGCCATATTTCCGTTTACCACGTGTACGTAACCATCGTGTAACGGTCACCCATTTGTTATATTCTGAACAATATTGTGCGTAATATCCGGCTTTTAAATCGTCAAACGTCTATCAACCACGCGATCTGGTGATATTTAACACTGGATATAGGCATATGTGTTTTTATTTTTGTTACCTATTTATTTGCGTTAGTTTTAAGTAGGTTATAAGTATAAGACATCTAACAGCCAGGACAGCATTTTGTGTTGCACATTATTACTTAACTAATATACCTACTTACTTAAAATAGTTTATCCATCTTTGTTTATTAAGTATTTGAAAGTATATGAAATTAAAACATAATATTATAACTTTGAAAATGTTTTTCTATTTCTTAAATTCCACTAAACTAACGTGGTCTAAAGGCTTCGTACCATGTTCTTCATCGAATGAAAATTCTAAGGAAAGCATCGATCATCAGAAAGAAGCTCTTCATAAATCAATCACTCTCTCCGAAGGTTACGTACCAAGAAGGTTTTACACTGAACTGCCAGTGGCGTGCTATAGGTTGAACTGGATTCGTTTGAAATTGTACAGAACTATGTACCTAGTATCAATAACAAGAAGTACGTCCAATCTAATATAGTGCGCGACTAGCCGTTCAGTGAAAAGTAATCATTGTTTTTATTACAACAATACTTCTAAAGGTTTACTTTGAAGAAAAATTTGATTGTGTATCACAGAGGTGGCCAGGTGGGGTATTTTTCTTTTAAAGAGCTTGGGCCGGACTCATTAGCTCCCAACTTTTTAATTTGACCAATCTATGAATCCACTATAATTTAAGTAAGTATGTAAATGTAGGACACCAGAATAGTACGAGTCACAATAAAAACAAACAAACAATTTGGTTTGTTTATTGTCTCAAATCTAAATCGAATGTCAAAAAGATTAGTGAGCGGACTGCAAATGCAAGTATTAGATGCATCTAGGATAACGCTAGGACGATGAGTATATTCACAATCGTACACTCCGTTTAGGATAGATTGTAGGCTGGTGAAATAAACATGAAGGTCCTGAAGCAAAATTAAGTTACCTACTATATATTATGATCAAATCAAATAGTTCCACAATAGCTTTATATTAATTTTGTATTATCTAGCTAGTATAACAGCTTCAAATCAACCCTACTCCATCAGTGGCATAATAGATCTTTCCTGTGTCACTTTAAAGAATGCAATCTTATCTGAATTCAAAAGACGCGTTCGCGTTGGCGCCAACCTTATTTATGCCACTCTAGGAGATCACTTGCTAGACGGTTATCCTAGATGCAGCATCTAGCCCATTGTCGTAAAATGTAGGTTAATACTTGTTATATTTTAGTTTTCGCAATTTATGCTTGATCTGTGTTGTATTTTCTAATCTTATCAGGTTATAAACATGTCCTTACATTTTATATACTTACCTATAAATTATGCCCGCGGCTTCGCTCGCGTTAAATTCGGGGTAACACAAATCTCCTTAATTACGTTTAAGCACAGGAAAGGAATGTAGTTTAAGCACAAGACAGGCATGAAGGTAATGTAAAGTTGTCGCGTTGTAAATTCGCTTTAATAAATGCCAACTTAGGTCAAATAGGTAAATATACAATATACTTGCCGTGTGGTTGACGGCATAGAATACAAGTGTCACCACCCCCTATCTTCCCGTGGGTGTCGTAAGAGGCGACTAAGGGATAACACGATGCAAATACCATCTTTGCGTAAAGACGGAAAACTCGACATCAAACTCTATACGACTCGTTGGTCTCGCGGCATAAATGTGCGCGTGGGATCGGGAGGTCCCGGGTTAGATTCCTGGGTCGGGCAGTGTTATTGGGTTTTTCTGTCACGAAAGTCTCAGCAGCAGCACGGAGTCTGGAAATGTGCCCGGTACGGCAATAGGCTCGCCCCTTATTACGTGGGACTAAAGTATATCTGGCAAAAAGTGGGTGTAGAAATACACCTCTGCCTACCTCTTCGGAGTTATAGGCGTGAGACTATGTATGTATGTACAATATACTTATAAGTACATGCACGATTCCGAATTATTTATTATTTAATAGTATTAGGTATTTATAAACCAGAATAGAAACAACCTAGCGTTTAACACACTTTATTTCTAATTCATATCAATCCAGTAAGTACTGTGCTAAGATTGAAAAACAAAATAACAGTTAAAAAAAATCTACTAACTATCATTTTCATTTCACAGATAAGTAATAAGTATAAAATAACAAAAGTCTACCTTGTATCTTTCAAGAATGTTATCTGAGTCGACGAGTTACTCACTTTAATACCTCTCTGCTGAAAAACAGACATGGATAGATACAAACATATAACTCTGAAGGTGTTCCATCAAAAATACATAACACAAAATATGTTTGGGGCGGCCTAATGTGATGCCACCCTGTGGGCAGGCTGTGTAATCAACCAAGGTATAAACCACGTCTCAAATTTAAATATATTCATATTTTAGCCACATCAAAAAGATTGAAAGTGTCTTTATTTAAATAATTTTACATAACCATAACGTTGAATGGTAATGAGAGGGCGAACTGTTTTCATTTGCCGCCAGAACACTATCTTCATCTTAATATATAAAATCCTTGCGTTACTGACTGACTGACAGACAGGCTACAAAGTCAAAGTCAAAGTCAAAAATCATTTATTCATCTAGGTCACAACGTGACGCTTATGAACGTCAAATTTTTTTAAGTAAATTAATAATGCTTCTACATTTACATTTACTGCCCATTCGCAAAGCAATAGGTAGAACCACGAGAAAGAACGGGCAATAAAACTCGTGGCCACTCTTTTTAATCGCCAGTGTTATGGTACATATTTTGTTTTTGTAAGGAGCTGCAACTGTTTCACATTGTAATTAATTACTTGTAAATAGTAAATAAGAACATACATATTATATACAAAATATGTAGTTATTAAATTAAGTGCTGTAGTAGTCTTCAAATGTGAATCTTGTGTAACAGGAGCATCCACTTACGCTTTATAATGTAGGCAACTCGCGATCATGTTCAGAACTATGGTGGAAAAGTATGTTACAGAAAGTGACGGTATATGAATACACGAAAATTACAAAAACGTTAGTATCCAGCCCATGATAACGAGTTACCTTCATCTAACACTGTAGCAAATTTTAATAAAATTTGTGGAACAACAATGAAAATGTAAATGTAGTAAGTTGAATGACCTAATAATGCATGAATATTAAATTAATAGAACTAGAGATTTTATATAAAAAAAAACTGAAAAGTAAGGTATCTATATAAATTAAAAAAATCAAGAGTTGGCTAGTGTAAGTGACCACCTATCCTTATCACTGAAATAATCATTAATGGTATAATAACCTTTCCTAATAAGACAGTCTTTTATTTTACTTTTGAACGTACTAAATGGCAATTCTAAAAGACTAATTGGTATTTTATTGTATATACGAATACCTAGCCCTACAAAAGAATTATTAACTTTATGTAAACGATGATAAGGGGCATATAACTTATGCCTGTTTCGAGTATTTATGTTATGTACATCACTTTTTGTAGTAAATAAACCTATATTTTGCCTAATATGCAATATATTAGCAAATAAAAATTGCGAGGCTACTGTAAGAATCCCTATAGACTTAAAGCGTTCCCTAAGAGTATCTTTTGCCCCTAACATGTATATTGCTCGTACCGCTCGTTTCTGTAGAACGAAGATATTCTGAATATCCGCAGCTTTGCCCCATAACAAAATACCGTAGGACATGACACTATGAAAATAGCTAAAATAAACTAGACGAGCTGTGTCAACATCAGTAAGTTGTCTAACTTTTTTGACAGCATACGCAGCAGAACTGAGCTTACCTGCAAGACATGCTATATGTGCACCCCATTGTAACTTATTATCTAGTGTAATGCCTAGAAACACTGTCGAGTCAACTGTGTCAAGTTCCTCCCTATCTAGCCTTATATTAGGTCCCAGTTGTCTAACGTTAGGTAAAGCAAATTTAACGCATTTAGTCTTTTTAGAATTAAGCACTAGGTTGTTTGCTGTAAACCATTGTGTAACCTGTATAAGTGCATTATTTACATCATCAAATTGATTCCTATTCCTATCTACTTTAAAAATAAGTGACGTATCATCTGCAAAAAGTACGACATCACAGATATTTTTTAAATAAAAAGGTAAGTCATTAATATATACAAGGAATAGAAAAGGACCTAAAATAGAGCCTAAATACAGCCGAAACTATTGGGCGCAGGAAGCTGAAATTTGGCATGTATGTTCCTTGGGAACCGTAGGGGTGCACTAAGAAGGGATTTCTCTAAATTCCCACGGGATCCGCCAAAACGGGTAAATTTAAAAAAATTGCAGGCGTAGCTGCTGGTGTCCTCTAGTTTGTTAATAAAATGGCTAAAGGCCGGTTTCAGTATTTGATCTATCCATGGATTTGTCTACTAGAGATAGGTACATGGCATCGAGTGTTGTGGGTTCGATCTGTACTTGTCAACAGTTTGTATGTTCCATAAACTGTTGTTCCGAGTCTCGATGTTCCTTATGTTCGTTGTTTGTATGTAAGTAGCGCTCATAGCGAGACTTGGCTTGCCGTTCGTAACAGATCGGCAAAGTTAAGCAACGCTTGTACAGGTCGCCACTTGGATGGGTGACCAAGTGTGGCATTTACATCTGCACGCTACCGTGCTTCGGAGGGCACGTAAAGCTGTCGGTCCCGGTTCTTGTGTCAGGATAAGAGTCGTTAGGCCACGTCGGAGGCCTTCGGGCGGTCTAAAAACTCCAAGAGTTGGCCACACACTCACACGAAAAACAAAAAAACAATTTGTAAAGTCCCCCGCGACACAGGATTTATTCGTAGTGCCTTTTTACAAATAAAATATGTAATTATACAAATATTTTGTATAGAGCTTACGTTAAATATGTACCTATATCCAGTAGCCAAACATGGATAGACTAAATATAATACAATAAGTTAATCATCATCAGCCTTTATCAGTCCACTGCTGGACTAAGCCTCTCCTTTGAAAGGAGGAATTGGCCTACTATACCACGCTGGCCAAACGGGTTGGTATAGGTTTTGTATCAAGTTTTCCTTCTCTTACAGTGCTGTTTTCTGCATAATATGCTCCCTCTGTCGGCTCTTACGACACCCATGGGATGATATGGGGTGGTGACAATCCGTATTCTTAATCCGTCACCACACGGATACAATAAGTTAATGAAGTTGGGTAAATGAAGGTGCACATTCCGAGCACTAATTCGACCTTGGCTTCGATTACGGATACAATTCACTTTATTAGGTTGTACACTAAGATGGTATTTATTGATTTAGACTCCATTTAAAAGTAGGTAAGGTTTTAGCTACATTTATGAGTAGCGGTGTTGACCTAGTGTTGTAAAAGAACTGAGTCTTTTAGTCCTCATTTTGCGGCTATGAGTTCTTTTTGCAGAACTCACGACTAATTAGTCTTCTGAGTCCTGAGTCTTGAGTTCTTTTGAGTCTTTTAAGTTCTTTCAGTCCTAAAATTTCTTGAGTCGTTAGATTTATTTTAAGTCCTTTCTTTTTTTTAGTCCTTTGAGCTCTTTGAGTCATTTAAGTTCTTCCAAGTCTTAGGAGTCGTGAATTATACAACAGGACTGCAGTCCAATCAAAAATACTCGTGTCATAAAGCCTTTGAGTTCTTCACTATAAAGTAGAGGACTGCAGCATTTTGTGCAGGATTTTGTGCTCCATTTGCAAGGCGCTAATGCGAAATCCTTTCTAGGTGGACCTTCATTGATATTATACATTGTACAAGTACCTACGTTTGAGTTCAGAGCTCTTTGAAAGATATGACTCAGTCGCGAGTTCTTTTCGTAAGACTGAGCCCTTTTTTTAAAGGACCCAAGTTGCTAGTTCTTTTTAGGAAAGCTAAGTTTTTATTTAAAGAACTTAGTCTTGAGTTCTTTTTGTAAAGAGTGAGCTGTATAAAAGACTTAGTCTCGAGTTCTCTTTGGCAAGACTGGAGTCTATCTTAAGAAAACTAAAAAATCAGAGAGGCTTGAGCTTTTACTTTTATTTTTTTTCAAAAAAAGATTCGTCTTCAAAAAAATATTCGAGTCTCAATATTAGGACTATAAAAACTCAGTTCTTTTACAACACTATGTTGACCTGTGGCAAAGTGTCGATCCCACATATTTATCGATGTGTGCGGGTTAGTGTCACAGTCCAGTTTATGGAAGGGTAAAGTCCGTGGCAAAGTGGTGATAGAATTATCGAATCGATCAAGAAGTTTACTAGTTTGGACGTATCACATAATGACACACGACTCCGTGCCTCAGAGAGCACATAACACCGTCGGACCTAGCTGGTGCCAGCTGTCATGAATATCTGTGAGGGTCGTTGAAACGTGATGTTATATACTTTTATCTTTTGCTAAAAGAGATTAGCTTCTCCTAACAAACAAGCACTTCAGGTTTATTACTTAAAATAATACAGATTTACAGCACCTTTAATCATATTCGTTAAACTCATCTCCATCACATAAAGTGTTATTACCTATACTAGAAGCGCGGGCTTTGGCAAACTACTATTATTTAGACTTTTAGAGCGTCAGAGGTTAGATCGTTTAGTTGGTTTTTCGTTCTTGGTAACAGCTGCGCTCATTGCATATGATGTATCCGCGCATATACCTACATATTCACGGCCCCTACATTTTTAATACATATACGAGCAAAGAGGGAGCATATGCTGCTGTTGTCTGTGGAACGCCACAGATTAAATATACGTACCCAACTAACGTCAGATTTTCCCGCCTTTTATGTCGTAAACAGGTTCCTGAACATTTTATGATTTATGAGCACCGGTGCAGTGATTCTGACTCCCTTTTTATATTCGTTTTATAGCTTTGATTGGATTTATATGTATATCTCCTCGTTATCCACGGCTCTTTTGTTACGGAGAATGGAATTATTATTTCTATTTTTATTTTCATTGTTATGTTGGTTGTATATTACATAAAGGTATTGATTCTCGTTCCAATTAAAGGACGTGCATTCACCTCGGTCATTTTGATAATGGAATTGACGCCACTAGTTTTATGATGGAAAGTGTCGTATAATTAATGGTGAACTTGAAACGCTCATAGCGTAATTTAACTTGTCGTTCGTTAATCGGGAAAGTAAAGCAACACTGATAGAGTTCACCATTCAAATGGTGGGTCAAAAGGTTTACTCATCATCAGCCTGCCGTAGTCCACTGCTGGATATAGGCCTCATAGGGATTGAAATGGTTTGCTTACTGCTTATTGTAGCAGTTACATCAAAGCGCTACTGTAATTTGAAGGGCACCTAGAGTAGTCGTATCCGTATTTTATTGCAAGACAAAAATCTTTGAGCTATGTTCGGAATGTCTATAAAATTGGACACCAAAGATGGCCAGACGAAAAAGAAAAGCAAGTTAGTGATGAACAATTAACATTTCAAAACTTATTTGCCAAGGAACGCCGACAAAACTTACTTAGGTAAGTATTTCAAATTAGTAAAGACCTAGATTTCATGTCCAACTTGTCACTGAATTAAGCTGGCAATTAGGGCTTTCGCGTACCCGACGTTTTTTGTACCCGGGTATCGGGTAATATTTTTTTAAATACCCGCGTATACCCGGGTACCCGGGTATTTCCTTTTTTTTCAGAGAAAGATATTTTTTTTATAATCATGTTTTATTTTCTTCATAAAGAGTGAAATTTACTAGGTATCAATAGTCACACAGTTAAACAGTCTTGTTCTCGTTAACTAATTAAGAACGAAGAAGACTTATTTATACAGTAAATTCTATTATACAATTACAAAAATATCACTAACAAAACTTTCTTCTGTGATACTGTTAAAAATTAAAAATAAACAATCTTATTTTCATAAAGTGATTAAGAACCAAAATACTTTTCATCACAAAAACTTGTTATGTTATAAAATAAAATTAAAAAACAATAATCGTTCTTCTAAGATTTTTTTTTAAATTAATCAACTTAACATAAACCACATATTTCAAAGTAAACTTTTTATAGTTTTGAGGTAAGGGAGTCTTTTTCATATTTATACATATATAATTAAACAGTCTTGTTTTAATTAACTAATTAGGAACGAAAATGACTTATTACTACAGTAAATTTTGTTATACCATAACAATTTCACAATTTTGATGAATTACTTGATCAAATTAGATACCCGGGTCCGACAGTGAATAGTACCCGGGTACTAAAAATTTTATATACCCGGTTATACCTACCCGAATCCGGGTACCCGGGTAGAAAACCCTACTGGCAATATCACGATAGTTAAAAACTTTAAAGTACCTTACAAGAATATTAAAATAATTTTTAATTAAATATTGTCAACCGCACGATGTCTAGAACTTTCAGGTTGAATATAATGATAAATGTGGCCCATACACTTACCAAAATTCGTGTGTCTACGACTACTGATTAATTAAGTTGGGGTCCTTAATTAGGACTGAGCCTTTCCTACAAATTGTGGTCGATGTGGTCATATAAGGGTGGTTACGTGGTTGACATTCGGGGTTTCTCTTAAGCAATACCGAGAATAAAGTGCTTTGGCAGGTAAATAATATAACTTAATAAATTTACTTATATTAATAGATATAATAATAGTTTTGAATATCAGAATTGTTTATAATTATATTAAAATAGACTAGTTTGTACTTAACGAAAACAAAAAAGCAATTGATAATTATAATCGTTTACGTGCTACGGAGAGTACCATGTACTATGTCGGCGGCTAAGGCTGTCATGAAGATCTTTGAACGTCGTTGTATGAAGTCGTTACCTTTGCATTAACTTACCGACTCTGGAATCGACCGACTCTATGACCTGGAATATAGTTAGAAGGTAGTCGGTACAACCAACATAACAATGGAAATAATATTTTTATTGCCATTGTTATGTTGCTTGTATATAACATGAACCTATTGATTTTCGTTCCAATTAAAGGACGTGCATTCACCCCGGTCGTGTTGATAATGGAATTGACGCAACTAGTTTTATGATGGCAAGTCTCGTGTAATTAATGATGAACTTGAAAAGCTCAAAGCGTAATTTAATTTGTCGTTCGTAAAATATCGGGAAAGTAAAGCAATGCTGACAGAGGTCACCATTCAAATGGTTTGCTTACCGCTTATTGCAGCAGTTACATCAAAGCGCTACTGTGATTTGAAGGTGACCTAGAGCAGTCGTATCCGTATCTTATTGCAAGACAAAAATCTTTGAGCTATGTTCGGAATGCCTACAAAATTAGCCACCAAAGATGGCCAGACGAAAAAGAAAAGCAAGTCAGTGATGAACAATTAACATTTAAAAACTTATTTGCCAAGGAACGCCGACAAAACTTACTTAAGTACCTAAGTATTTCAAATTAGTAGGGACCTAAACCTGTCCAACTTTTCATTGAATTAAGCTGGCAATATCACGATAGTTAAAAACTTACAAGAATAGAAAAATAAGTTTTGATAAAAAAAATTCAACCGCACGATGTCTAGAAACTTCAAGTTGAATATAATGATAAATGTGGCCTCTACTTACCTAAATTCGTGTGTCTACGACTACTGATTAATTAAGTTGGGGTCATTAATTAGGACTGAGCCTTTCATACAAGTTGTGGTCGATGTGGTCATGTAGAGTGGTTACGTGTGGTGAACATATGGGGTTTCCCTTAAGCAATACCGAGAATAAAGCGGCAGGCAAATATTGGCAGGTAAATAATATAACTTAATAAATTTACTAACATGGATAATAACTAATGATTGTTAATGACATAATTGTTTAAATTAAAATAAATAGACTAGGTTGTACTTACCTAAGAATAACATAAAATAAAAAAGTACAATTATCGCTTGCCACGTGCTTTGGAGAGTAGTTTATGTCGGGGGCCACAGCAGTTATAACATTAGCTGTTAAGATACCTATTTGACAGTCGTTATAGGAAGTTGACCATGAATTTACTGACTCTGGTCTATGGCCTGGAACACCAGAACATGGCTATTCTTTTTACGGTAGTCGGTCTCTGGAGAAGGGAATATGTCACTAGATGATGCCGGCGGTTACACCCGCGTTATTTAAGGCTACTGCTCCGCTCCCATCGCTCTTAGTGCAATGTTATATAGCCTATAGCCTTCCTCGATAAATGGGCTATATACCACTGAAATAATTTTTCGAATCGGACCAGTAGTTCCTGAGATTAGCGCGTTTAACCAAACAAACAAACAAACAAATTAACAAACAAACAAACTCTTCAGCTTTATATCTTAATATATAAAATCCTTGCGATACTGACTGACTGACAGACACGCTACAGCCGAAACTATTGGGCGCAGGAAGCTGGAATTTGGCATGTATGTTCCTTGGGGACCGTAGGGGTGCACTAAGAATAAAGAAGACCGTAGGGATTTCCCGAAATTCCCACGGGATCGGCCAAAACGGGTTAATTAAAAAAAGGCAGGCGTAGCTGCTGGCGTCCTCTAGTATTAGTATAAGATAAGATATTAAGTTAGACTAGTGTGCGAAGCTCGGGCTCCTATTCAAATTCTTGGATGCAACTAGGAAAACCGTAAAACTAGGACAGGTCCATGATAAGTAGCATTAACAGTAGCACTAACACTAACTAGGTACATATTAGGAATTTGGCAATAACAACTTACGGATAGATTAGTCTCTAATGAAAATATTTCATTTGTTTTAAACTATTGACATATATAGTACATTTATATATGATGTCTTAAACCTTTAAAAAAGCGGCGATAGCCTAGTAATATATGTAACAGACTGCCGAGACGATGGTCTCGGGTTCGATCCCCAGGTACCTCGGGCACACACCTGTGACTTTTCGAAGTTATGTGTGTATTAAAAATGTTAATTATCGCTCGCTTAATAATGTGCCCGGTAGATGGCAATAGGATCGCCCCCTATTACATTGAGACTGAAACTTAACTGGCGAAGTGTGGGTGTGTAATACACCTCTGCCTATCCCTTCGGGGATAAAAGGCGTGAAGTTATGTTATGTTATGATTTAAACCTTTTATTTGCTGACATTAGCCATATTTTCGTTTAAGGCGTGTACTTGTACGTAACCATCGTGTAACAGTCACCCATTTGTTGTATTCTGAATAATATTAGCTTTTAAATCGTCAAACGTCTATCAACCACGCGATCTGGTGATATTTAACACCGGATTTTTTTTTTCATATTATTATGGTTATATTATTTTTTCCGTTGGTTTTAAGTAATAAGACATCTAAAAGCCAGGACAGCATTTTGTGTTGCACATTATTACGAGTAAGTACTTACTAAATTAATATACCTACTTAAAATAGCTATCCATCTTTGTTTATTATTTGAAACTATATGAAATTGTCCGTGTGGTGACGGATTAAGAAAACGGATTGTCACCACCTCATATCATCCCATGGGTGTCGTAAGAGCCAACAGTGGGAGTATAAGTACTATGCAGATAACAGCACTGTAAGAGAAAGAAAATTTGATACAAACCCTATACCAACCCGTTTGCCAGCGTGGTATAGTAGGCCAATTCCTCCTTTCAAAGGAGAGGCCTAGTCCAGCAGTGGACTGTTAAAGGCTGATGATGATATGAAATTAAAAAATAATATTATAGTTTTGAAAATGTTTTTCTATTTCGTAAATTCCACTAAACTATGTAGTCTGAGGCTTCGTACCATGTTCTTCATCAAATGAAAATTCTAAGGAAAGCATCGATCATCAGAAAGAAGCTCTTCATAGTTCCACGTAGCGAACTCAATCACTCTCTACGAAGAATACTTCCACGGTTACGAACTGAGCTACCAGTGGCGAGCGATTGGCCGCGCGAGATTCTATTGAAATTGCATGGAACTGCATGTTAGGCCTCGCGCGCACTAGCGATTAAAGTTGGCCGATAGTTTGATCGGTCAGTCGGATCAGTACAGAGTTATATGGCAGTGCGCGCACTTGAAGATTTGATTTTTGTTTGATTTTTCGATTGCGACTGAACTATCGGCCAACTTTAATCGCTAGTGCGCGCTCGGCCTTAATATGTGTCAATAAAAAGAAGTAGGTACCACCAATCAACTACGTGCGCGAGTAGACTCAGTGGGAACATAACATTTACTTACAATAATACTAAGGCACTTCAAGAGGTTTACTACTTTAAAGAAGAGGTTCAATTGTGTCACGGAGGTGGCTAGGTGGAGTATTTTTCTATTAAAGAGTTTGGGTCGGTCTTACTACTTCAACTTTTTAATTTTACCAATCTATGAACTACATTTTCTTTTTCATTTTAAAAGACAACCCCTCACTAGGATTAAATCCTGTGTCGCGGGGGACTTTACAAACATACAACTAACGGACACAATGAACACCCAGACTCGAAACAACAATTTATGAATCAGTATAAAATATGAATCAATTTTAATAATAAAGTTGTAATGTAAGTTGGTTAGTATGTATACGGGGGATACCAGAATAGTAAGAGTTTAATGCCAATCACAATAAAAACAACAAACAAACAATTTGGTTTCACAAGTTTTGCTACAATCTGTATTTTTTTCATCCGTTTTCATTTGCAAAGTTAATGACTTGTAAGTTTGTTCCAAATTAAGTACCTACCTAAGCTGTTTAAACTTTCAACATCATTTTAAATAGGTATGTATGTACCTATCTAGTTAGCTACTTGTTTTATAATCTGTATAGGTCTGTACATATTTAAATTTTATATAACTGAAAGACAACGCACAGCAAAAACTACTAGGCGCAAGAAGCTAAAGTCAAAGTCAAATTCAAAGTCAAAATCATTTAATCATCTAGGTCACACAAGGTGACGCTTATGAACGTCAAAAATTTAAAGTAAATTCTGCTTCTACATTTACATTTACTGCCTCGTTCGCAAAGCAAAAGGTAGAACCACGAGAAAGAACGGGCAATAAAACTCTTTTTAATCGCCAGTGTTATGGTACATATTTTGTTTTTGTAAGGAGCTGCAACTGTTTCACATTGTAATTAATTACTTGTAAATAGTAAAAAGGAACATACATAATACTTAAACAATTAATGCAGTTACTAAATTAAGTGCTGTAGTAGCCTTCCAATGTGAATCTTGAATGAAGAGCATCCACTTACGTCTTATAATGTAGGCAACTTGCGATCATGTTCAGATCTATGGTGGAAATGTATTTTAAAAAATATTGCATATATGTTCCTTCGAGTGCGTAGAGGTGCACTAAGAAGCGGTTTCCGAAAACTCACACGGGATTGGTAAGAAATTGGAAATTTAATATAAAATGTAGGTATAGCCACGGGCATCCTCTAGTGTATTATAATATTTGTAGTGTCTCAACAATTCTCTTCATAATAACGTCTTCAATCTCCGTAAAAGATACTTGTCGAAGTATAGAATCAACGAATATACATATAGTAAATTCTCGAATCCAATTCGGCTCTATTCAGTTTTTAACAGCGGGGAAACCCAATTACACTTTTAACAGCTCCGTGAGCGATTCTTGAATATATCGAGATCGCATCTAAAATATCAATTCGAGGTTTTAGGTGTAGGATTTTATGGCCGTATCATACTTTATGTCGGTTTATGCTCGCTCTAAAGTTGGGCACGTTTGTAATAGGGGTTTAAAACATTAGACGAAGCTCAGCACAGATGGCACTGCAAGCACATGTACCTAGTCATGTAGTAAACAGACTGACAGGGCAACTACGTAGATACTTGATCAGTGAAAAACTTGTAAGTAATACACATTATTAGCACATAATATAAAGAAACTATTCTTGTGAACTCTGGCCTCCAAGATGAAAAGTTATTGTTTCTATACCTAATCTATGCACTAATAATTTTCAAGATAGGTTTTATAACAAACCAGTCAAGCGATTAAACATTTTAAGTAAATACAAAGGTACAAGTTCAACAGAACTGTAATTGATAAACGATGTTTTGCATGTGGGAATGGGTTTCAAGTCTGTTCGAAGTTGTGGCGGGAGGAATTGCTTAAGCAATACATAATTACTTTCAGTCTAAAGAAGTTCTTGTTGCCAACCTATTTTGATAGGTACCTATTATAAGACTTTATTATTTTAGGGAAAGCTGTGATAAAAAGTGGACGATGAGACTCATCATTGATGAGAAAAATCAATCAAAATCAGATCTTTGGATTTGGATAAAAACTATTAGCTGGAAGTTTAAAAATATATTGGTATACCTACTAGTATTCGTAATATTTAATGTTTATTTCTTTACACACAAATCACTGGCATGAAAGCAGGAAAAAAATACTTCTAAAAGATTCTGAGTTAAGAAGCATACATTGCAGATTTATGGCCGCTCTAACGCACAAAGGAATCTCGGTTTACTTTCCCAAGAATCCCAAGTTATGTACGTTACTTCATAAAAATTGTACAAGCCGTGGGGACCGGACAAGTGGAGATTATTTTCAGTCACCGATTTTCTTCCGTTTAGCCAGAAGCGAGCGATTACGGTAGATAGAATTAGATATACCTACTTACTTAGAATTAAAGTCGGCCGGGTAAAGTCTGAAATTACGGAGACGTTTCATTCAGTAATGGAATTAAACGGTTCTGCATAAAAATCTCATTACGTGAAGTTGATTGGTTATCATTTTCTAGTGAGCGTGTAGGAATCTGTTTGATGTAGGTGTAGGAACGGCTATTTACTACAAATTGAAAATTCAATTGATTAGTTAGACACAGACTAAGTAGTAGGTATAGACTTAAAGGATTCACTATTCTCTATTATATGCTCTCTTACTGTAATTCAGAAAATCATAGAACAATGACAGTATTACTGGCTTTGTCTTTAGTTTAGTACATCACAGAGTACCTTTGCATTATAGGAGGATAGTAGGTACATTATATTGCTAATCAAACACTCAAGTAGGTATGTTAAAATGCTGCCCAGTCCATGGCTTTATGATTTTCGATTATTTAAACCTAGAACTACAGCAGTTAAATTTGTAACTGCATTAATTATTTAAGTATTATGTATGTTCCTAATTACTATTTACAAGTAATTAATTACAATGTGAAACAGTTGCAGCTCCTTACAAAAACAAAATATGTAACATAACACTGGCGATTAAAAAGAGTGGCCACGAGTTTTATTGCCCGTTCTTTCTCGTGGTTCTACCTATTGCTTTGCGAATGGGCAGTAAATGTAAATGTAGAAGCATTAAGTAATGTACTTACATTAAAATTTGACGTTCATAAGCGTCACTTTGTGACCTAGATGAATAAATGATTTTTGATTCTAAACCAATGACACTGCTAGCATTGTCATTGGTTTAGAATTATGAATAATTATTAAATGAAATTTATACATTAAATGCCTAGGCATTTAATGTGTAAATTTCATCGACAGAGTCAATTTATTTCATACTCCACAAGAGGCTTAGACAGATTATGTATACGGTGTACACCACATGTATTAAGCAATTTTCCCGAATAAATCCTCAGATTTAACGTGCCCGAGTTTCTTGGTATAAATTAATTGAGTGAGGTGCTTATAGGATGATTGTATTGTTTGCTTATTTATTCGCGCAAAAGAAAGCTTCAATAGGATCACTACTTCTGTAAAATGAGATGAGGTTTTCCTGTTGAAGCGTTTTCTCGACTGTAAGAACTCCAAATCCGTAAAATTTCACCTATATCCTCAGAGCCGATTTGTAATACTGATTGGATACATTTTCAACATAACGCCCGCATCTACAAGGTGCGTCGTGGGCACAGTCAACAAGGCCCGGGTATTAAGGCATATTTGGAAAAGAGCGATTCAATGCCCGAATTAACAAAGTCAACAAACTGTCCCTTCTAAATTTTGGAAAAGAATAAAGTCTGATTTTGTTGAAGCATCTGTTCGAGTCGAGTTCGAGATATTTGTCCGCCCCTGATTCATTTCGTTTGACATTTAGTACCGTTCGCGAATTTGCCGTGGTGTTATTGTATTGTGCGCGTAATAACATGCAACGCGTTATAGGCATCGCGTCGCGTGCCGATATATTCAAAGATAATGCTCGTCATGTTCTCGTGATCGTAAAAGTGATATTACGCGTACGATTACGATTACGCTACGGCATGTGCGAAGTGCGTGAATGTGTTGTAATGCATGTTATGAGTAGTAATAGTGCGTGTTGTTAGGGGCGCGCAGGCGGGTCAGGCGCGGCCGGCGGGCGCATGGCTCTGCTGTACCGCGCGACGCGGCTCAAGGACCGCGCCGACACCCACGTGTTCACCTTCGTGGTCACGCGCTCGGCCACGCGCGAGCCTGACCGCGATGTCACCTCCAAGGACTTCTGCTGCGCGCACCAGCGCTGGGCGGTCGCCTTCAGCCGCACTGATGCGTCGCTGGGTCAGTTACCACACACAAACACTGGCTGATCTCTTATATCTCACAGAGAACAAAAGTGGTTCTAATCTTTCTGTATTGTTGCAGGCGTGTACTTGGTCTGGCGCGGTGCCTGCGAGGGCATGCGAGTCTACGTTGATTTCACTTTCACACTCCTCAGCCGTGACCACTTCACGGCTAACGAGGGGTTTTCCGGAAAACAGGTGCGCTTCAGCGCCGGGTGCGCGGCGCAAGGCCGTGGCCGCTGCGTTTCCATCGCAGAACTCAACACCAAGTTCGCAGATGCACGCGGCGAGTTTCAACTGGAGTTGAGCATGTCCCGAGTGCGCACTCTCTACTCGTGTGAACTGCGTGCACCTCGCCTCGACACACCGCCTATAGCATTCGCCGGATTCGACTGGCAAGTGACTGCGACAGGAGGAGGTGGCAAGGAGCCGCTGTCTCTACGTCTCATAAGATTGTCAGGCGAGGGACAGAGATGTCGAGTTCGTTATGCACTTGCTCTTGGCGAAGGCGAGAGAAGATTACACTCAGGGCCACTAGAATGCGTTTGTGATTCAGAGGGTAGAACACCGCCGTGGAACCCGCGACCGCCATCCCGGCTGCTACACAAAGGAGTGCGACTAACAGTGGAGCTAGTATGGGCTCGTGCACTAGCAGAGCTAGCGGTGCCGGCGGTAGCAGGGCGTGCGGTGACATGCTACGATCGTGACAAGCACGCGTGGGCGGTGCGCTGCGACATGCACTCGGAGATGGTGCGGCTCCACATGTTGTACCGTGACGTGCACCACGTTCCGCGCAACCACTTGCGCTATGTGAGTTGGTCGGCGTGGCTGGTGCGAGTGGGGGCTGCAGCCGGCGAGCCCGACGCAGAGGAACTACCAGGCGCACCGTTTGAACATTATTATGCGCAAGACAGCGCTGACGAGGGACTTATGATGGAGACGGCACTTCGTGTCGAGGACGTATCGCGGCCTGGCTGCGCCTTCATGCATCCGGGTGGCGAACTACGTGTACGTCTCGAATGGGGCGACACTTATTTGCTCTTTCAAGCTACTTATCATGTCTACGATGATCTCTGTCGTTTACACGCCCATCAGATGAGGTATTGTAACAAATTTAATTATATGTATAATGGCAAATAGTATTGTGCCTATTTGGAGAAAAGACATTAATGAAATTATTCTTTTCAGGCGCGAGATTGCTGTACTTCAAGCGGAGAACTATTCCCTGGAAAGGCAACTATTCAGCTATCAAAAGAGCCTGGCGTACGCTCAGGCGCAGGCGGGCGAGCCGGCAGCGGCGGAGAGCGGTGGGCGACGCTCACCCGCGGAGCGCTCGCTCTCCACGGACACGGAGTACGCGTGAGACGGGCCCACGGGACTTATCGTTGGCGTCATCTTTGACGTCGCCCGTTCTCCACTTTTCTATCCTTTCGACTGATTCTGACGTTTTTGAGCGATTTATCTATTTTTCTAGACGTTTTATGGCGAGGTGCGCCCTCGTCCGCACCGCTTTCCGCCGGTCGCCTGCACTCTCGCCGCTCGATTCTATCGATAGCCGATTATTATACTCGACTACTTTTCTATTTGTCTGTACATAAAATATATTTAGATATTATATATTATGTATATTTCTTAAACTTAAAACTCGAATTCATATACTGCAACAGTCGATTTATGAATAATAAAAAAAGTCCGTAAAAATAAATACCAATTTTGTCTCTTTATTTGTATCTTTATTCATTATCCTGCAACCTTCACCCAAATGTGTTAAATTTAAACCTGCACGTTTTATTTAAATGCAAGCACTAGGATTTCTGAACACTCTGAACACTGAACAACTAAATTGTATTTTTATTCTATGGTGGAGTTCACCACAAATAAGCACATTATGAGCATGAAGATGAAATCCATTCCAACACAATTCTCACATCAATACTATAATTTTAACTTTTTATAATACTTTCTTACAACATGACCCCACAGTAGCGTAATAGACTAAAATATAATTTATAGTCCCTAAACATGAGACAAACACTTTCTTAATTAAATAAAAAAAAATCAAATTCAATAATCAACTACTGATTCGCAATAATTCTAAATCATGAATGAATTCATTTTAGTTGAATCTGGAACGCCTCCTGTGCGATGAACTGTCATAGTTGACGGCTGACAGAGACGTCAGTGTCAAATTTATAAATAAAGCACAGAACACGTTTTGTTTTGAGTTTACTAGACAATATTAATAAATAAATCTCACAAATGGCCCAAGGGAAACTGAAAGTTAAAAGTAAGCTGCCAGCTGGGGTGAAATCAAAGAAAGGTACCCAGAAAAACAAAGGTAAGGCAGTGACTAAGCGACCGAATGCTCCTGTAAAAAGTAAATCTGCAGCGGATCGTAATAAGATGAAGGCTAATGTATCGAAGATGGTGAATGCTGCAGCGGAACAACAGATTCGTGCGATGGCTTCATCGACTCCGCAGTTGTCGGCAGCACAACAAAGGGTGGCAGCTGCTCCAACGGCACCCGCGCCCGCTAAATAACATAACCTCAATTTTTGACGTCTGTTTCGTTACACATTCTTCTATATGCGTTGTAAATATAATTAAGTCAAGTTGTTTATTAAGTATTGAACCTTCTATTAGGAATTATAAACGTGTATGCTTTGATGTAAATTCTTTGTGTACCTCATCAGTAATTCCTTATAAACTGGCTGCACCGAACACATTTTGTGTGAAACTTACTGGTACTTAGTCACATATAATTTTTTTTTATTTTTTAGTACCTCGGCACTATTGCACCTGTAATCCCACACATATCTGTAAATTGTACATTGTATAAGTTTACTTATTATTAAAAGTTATAAGATGTAAAAATACACTGAGATGTATAAAGATACAAACCAACTATTGTTCTCAGAGGATTGAAAAAAGAGAATTATATCTATTCTGGTTTATTGATATTGTTTTATTTACCTAATCAAGTATATTGAAATAACTTACAACTGTGACAATGGCATTCAATAATAAAGTGAAATTTAATATGTCTGACTAGTCTGTTACCATACCAAGCTGTGTAAGTATACTTTTAATGAAAATACTAAGGAGAATATGAAATCTCTAGTAACACATGTTTGAATATAAGTTGCTTATAAAAATGCACAGCTATCAATTAAAACATTGCCTTATTCAGGTAGCGCTCAAAATGAAATGCATGCCATTTAGGTTGTAGGATTTTTTAACCTGGAGTGCCGCAATACCAGATCAATAAAAAATCTATTGTGTCTCGCACTATATGCTCGATCAGTGCATTGGCAGCCAACGAGTTAATTTAATGTCATACTGCTTAAGTAATGCTGTTCTGATTCTTGCCCATGAAAAAGGTCATTTTAGTACAGGCAAGAATTAATCTTGAATTAAATAATAATAATAAGTAATTAAATAATAAATATTGTTTATTTCTCTCAAGAAGGTACAATAGAATTCATATATTTCTAGATAGAGTAAAAAAAGAAACCTTGTTGAGAGCTGGAGTTTGAGCTAGGTCTCTCGCCTTTAAATTATGAAGATACTCTGAATGAATTGGTTGTATACTGAAAAAGGGAAAAATCAAAATTATCTATTAAGTCAAAGTCAAAAAAAGTCAAAAGTCAAAAAACATTTATTCATCTGGGTCACAAAGTGACGCTTATGAACGTCAAATTTTTATGTACATTACTTAATGCTTATGTATATGCTTATATATATGTATGCTTATGTACATTACTTATAACCAACAAGCATGCATGATGAGGTTAATAATTGTTGAGGAAGCAAAAGAGGTATGTTTTAACAGGAACATTCTGTGTTCTCTGCCTACCTAAATGGGAGAGTTGTGAGGTTTATAATTTTATATGTATACATCAGACAGCAGTCGCTCTGTGGAAAAGCTTACATTCTGTTGTATCTGGTTAGATGAGTAAGCATACACTGGGCTCCAAGAAGTCTTGGGTGCAACTGGGATAAAGCTACAATAATAATGACTGTAGTGTAGCCAACTCTGCATGTAGAGGCAATCCACAAGCTTAATTTTATGTTACCTGTTCACAACAGTTTTATAGTAGGTAAGTATTGCCTAATTTATAGATTAAAAATGCTATATTATTGTTACAAAGTTTAATAAAAGTAGCTTCTGCTTTGTTAATAATTCCAGATCATTATGATTATGCTATCTGAGACCGCTGAGCATGGTCGTAGCTAGGGGGGCATTGTGGGGCAATGCCCTACCTTGAAACCACAATGCCCTACCTTAAAAATACCAAAAAACTAAGATAAATTATTCTATCCTAGTTTTTGGTATTTTTAAGGTAGGGCATTGATATACAAGGTGATTGATTTAGAAGCCCGTGCTTCGGAGCAGATCAATTTTGATATTTTTTTTTACTTCCGCTCTACCTGTAACCAATGCTGCCCTACCTCAAATTCGACTCTAGCTACATCCCTGCCGCTGAGACCGTTTTTTTTTAAAGAAAAGGGACATCGCCTCTGCGCGCGGATCGGCAGAGAGGTGTACCGAAATTTACCGACTAAACCGTCCCTCTGCCTATGATCAGTTATAGGCAGAATGCGGGATGGATCAAATTTTCGCCGCTCTCACTTCTAATGCTATCTGAGTCTCAGAGTCTGAGTCCTTAGTGTGAATTTGCGTCGGATTCGGACTCGATTCCAGCGAAGACAGGAACAATTTCCGTTCATTTTTTAAAAGCGCCCTAGCAGATAGCAGTCATAGCACGCTAGAGGCGCATTTAAAATTAAACCCGATGCAATCTTACACTAGGGACTCTGCTTGTACTTACAATGTATTTACTAAACTGAAGTTATAAGGAGGTTGATATTTTTAATATTTTGGTGACTGAAATTTATTGACGTTTGTACGGCAGCAACTGCCGTACAAACGTCTCCTCACAAACCGATTTTGAGCCATCTGCATCCGTTATTATCGCGATTTCAGTGCACCTTGCGTAGGTTCTAGGTACCTACCACTGTTACTATGTTCGATGGATGGCCGCCACTCCAGAAACTTTACCAATAGGTACCTCGATAGGTACCTATAGGCAGTGGGTACATACCTTCAAGATCCGATGATCTTGAAGGTATGTACCCACTGCCCGTTCAGCTCGTTTATTCTGAGAGCCTTATCGGTCATTGGGTTCTCCTAAGGAACTCTTCAAAAGCAAATGAGCTAACCGTTTTCCTAATAGTTAGCGGTTAGGTTCGCCGGGATTACCTACCGCCGCCCATGGACACCTGCAACAACTTACGAATGCGTTGCCAGACGTGCTAGGCTTTTGGGAAGAGGAAGAGCGGATTGAGGGAGAAGGAAAATGAGGAGCACTACCTTTCTCTTTCCTTTTCCCTTTAGGTAGGTACTTTACGTTGATATTCTGTGAGAGAGTAGTATAATTATATTTACTTGTACTCGGTCTAGCCGGCCCATTCATATAGTCCACACAGAAAGCAGCAGAGCCCCACAGGTAGAGCTTCTGAAGCGTAATATAACTAATATAAGTAGGTAGGGTAAACAGTACCTATAATGATTGGCACCCTAAGCCGGTTTCTACTACTAAGTAACAAATTCTCAGGAAAATACAAATTCAATAATATTTTCTATGGTTTTGTCGGAATTGTGTTTACATGAACATTAATAAAAATAAAACATCGTATTTCATAAAGCCGTTTTATTAGCATAAAAATGTGCTCAAACTTATTTCTTAAGAAAAGTACAATCATTGGCACCCTGGTATAGTTATTGGCAGTACCAAAAAAGTACAATCATTGGCACTGTTGGCCAAAGGCCGTGATACACAGCAGTCTTAAGACTTGATATCCGGATCTTTATTCATGTATTCTATCATATTAAAATATATATTTATGAATGTTTATGTAACCTTCTAATATTTCTATCATAAGTCTATATTTGAAAGAAGTTTAGTTCATTTACCACGTTTTATATCTTTCTTTCAGCATATTTTCCTAATGTAGCTCATCTTGTCTCTTAGATACATTGTAGCAAATGAGCCCTGTTTCAGTTTCTCACAAGCATTTTGTTCGTAATATTTTTGTCTATAGGTACTAAGTTCTTTGTTTTAAGCGATATCTGTCCTGATTTCTGGGTAGGTACTTTTTAGAAAAAGGTTGCCATCTCTGTACGACCGTACCATAGTAAGTTGGGTGAAAATGCGAAGAAATATACAATCTAAAGTTGTTTGTATGCGAATTTGACGGAAAACAAACAAAAATCTGAAAAAAATGATTCTAAAATGTGCCAATGACTATGTTGTTGAACAATTTTTAAGTATAGTCATTGGCACTATCGGAAAAGACGATCCATCTATTTAATAGCGCAAAACTAACGTTTATTAAGCTTTAATGAAGATAACAGATACAAATAAATATGTACTTTTGTGTAAAATTAATTAAAAATATTTTTTTTTCACTTCAGAAAGTAACTACCTAACCTAAACATTTCATTAATTTTTTAGGCAATTTTTCAAAATTTTTTTTAAAACAGTTGTTAAAGAAAAATGGTTCATAGTTAAGATTTAAATATTTGTTCTGTGTATAAGAAATAGGTTAATCCTGCATATGAATGTATTTCTGTGACATAATAATATAAGATTTTCCTAATATTCAGGATAATTCAGCAGAGTGCCAATCATTGGGGGGGGAGCCAACATTACTATAGTTTACCCTACCTACCTACAGTTTGACAAGGCGTAAAGTGCTGCCCTGCGAATCGATTTGGTATCGTAATAATTTAGCAACAATGTTGCATGCGAATTCGCTGTCAAGCAGTTAACGTATTTTATTACTTATGTATTCATAAGGTTTTTAATTAGATATGCGTAAGTATTTTGAGAATTTATAAGGTAGATGTTCTGCAAAATGAAGTCTTTTATATGAAGGCGCAACAAATAATGCTCGTTTACCTAATCCTTGAACACCTATAACTGTTAAAAACTTATCAGTATATAGGTACTTTGTCTTCAAGATAAAACGGCTGACCCGACTATTTTTATTATTATAAATAAATATCATCTATCTATCTATACAGATATAAAATGATGTGCCCTTAGCGTCCTATCTGTCTGTATGAATGAATTAAACGCAAAAACCTACCTACACTGAACGAATTTCTGTAAGTTTTCACCAATGGATAGTGTCTCTCTGAGAAAGGTTTAGATGTAAGTAGGTAACTACCTATAATTCAGACTGGCAGAACGACGGGCGAAATCTACTTCATTAAAATATACTGTTTTTTTATACACATGCGCAGCTATATGAACATAGATTAGAATATACTGTTTGATATGAACGGAAGCTAAGTAACTACTTAGTTGATTAGGAAGTTCGAACGACAACCTTAAAATTTTGCGGTTTCATTTATTTTGGTACCAACCAGGTATTGGTATTTTTTAATCTTGTGGTTTTATTAGTTGCCAGCCTACTTAAATGTCAAGCGTAATTAATGGGACCTTTTTTAACTGTTGTGGTTAACCTGTAACGTAGTAAAATTTCCTGGTAATTGATTGTACTTACCTACTGCCTTTTTATTTAAAGGCTACTCGGTGTGGTCAGTAGGTGCTGTTTAAATTATATTCGACCATTATTGTCGTGTGTTGTGTAGCAGTTAGCGGGGTACTATCTTTTCCAAGGTTATTTATTTATGTTTCTTTCTTAATATTTTTACAAGCTCATGGCCGAAGCGGTAGGCAGAGGTGTTAGTTAGCCTATGCGTCTGCTGAGCAGGCAAAATGGTTATTTAATTATAATTATATCAAGAACAGGGTAGCCCCTAATATACTTCCTTGGGGTACACCAAATGTAGTGTTAGGGACATCGTTACTTATGTTGTTGCCTATTCTTACACATTGGTACCTGTCAGAGAGGTAATCAGTAAACAGTGCTAAACTGAGTTTTTCCGAACTCTCAGTAGCAACACGGAGTCTGTTAATGTGCCCAACGGCATCGCCCCCTATTAAGTACGTGGGACCTAAAATTCTTACAATGGCGAAATGTGGGTTTAATATTACACCACTGCCAGCCCCGTCGGGGACACAGGCGTGGATCTACAAAAAAGGACTTAAAGTTATAAGTAACACGCATGCTCTACAAAAATCGATTACGCATATTGTAGTAGGTAGGTATATCCCGAAAGCGTAGCTATTAGTCCTCATCCTCCTAGCGTTATCCCAGTTGCATCCCGAGTTCACTAACTTGTCTAACCAGATTTGACTAAATAGCTTTTCCCCAGAGTGACTGCCGTCTGACCACCGCAACCCAAAGGGATAGCAATATTCTATGGTTTAGACAAGTTCCAGTTTTTCAGAGGTACCGACTGTCCATAACGACTGCTAAAGAATTTCGTGGAAATAAATGCTCCACGTACTCTTAGAACCATTAAAAAATAGGTAGGTAGGTACGATTTCCGCACTAGAAATAAATCCTGTAAGTACCTATTGCCATGAACTTCACAAATATTTACATACACATACATAAATAACTTCACGCCTTTTATCCCCGAAGGGGTAGGCAGAGGTGTATAACACACCCACACTTCGCCAGTTATGTTTCGTCCCAATGTAATAGGGGGCGGGCCTATTGCCATCTACCGGGCAAATTGCTAAGCGAGCGACAAATAACATTTTAATACACACATAACTTCGAAAAGTCAGAGGTGTGTGCCCGGGGTCGAACCCAAGACCATCGTCTCGGCAGTCCGTTACGTACCACTGGAATAATATATTTAATCAGGGTATTTAATCTACGGACATAAAGGAAACCCAGACTAGAAACGTCAATTTGTGTCTTATTGCACAAAGTTTTGTCTAGTGACGGGATTGAATCGGTGGAGACGTGAAAAGCATATTACAAACTTGTACGACGATTAACTTACTGGAGATGACGTCCAAGGCATCTTGGATGCAATCGTCAAAACGCTGGGGCGATGATGATACCGATCGAGAGAAACATTTTGACCGATTTAAATCTCGTCTCGTCGTGACGGATTAAGAATACGGAATGCCACCACCCCATATCATCCCATGGGTGTCGTAAGAGCCGACGGAGGGAGCGTATTATGCAGAGAACAGCGCTGTAAGAGAAGGAAAACTTGATACAAAACCCTATACCAACCCGTTTGGCCAGCGTGGTTCCTCCTTTCAAAGGAGAGGCCTAGTCCAGCAGTGGACTGTTAAAGGCTGATGACGAAATCTCGTCCGTTTGGATAATATTATGGTTAGGGTTTCTTGTGATCCCTCACTCTTAAATAAGAGCCCTGTGGAATTAGGATTCAGTGAACAGCTTATTTTTAACGTAATTACAACACAGAACTCATCATAAGTTATAACTATTGGTCAAATTGTTCAGGAATTATTATTTGTTTCCTTTGTCAAATTTTTTCGTCAATTCTAAGAACTGATTCTGTAACTTCCTCGTTAGTCTCGCGGCATAAATATGCGCGTGGAATTAGGAGGTCTTGGGTTCGATCCCCGGGATGGGCAACGTGTTATTGGGGTTTTCCGTTAGGACATTCTCAGTAGCAATACACCTCTGCCTACCTCTTCGGGGATATAGGCGTGAGACTATGTATGTATGTATGATTCGGTAACTTGTACCTAAGTATACCTACTTATCCAAAAAGGCTCGAAATAAATAATGTCTTAGTATTAAACGACATTGGGGACACTGGGTATATAAATTGATTAAGGAAAATATGCAGAAAAGGGTCTCACGTTCTCCGAGGACTTTTGCTTTTTATGAAGGTCTTGGCGTTGGAAATTTATTATACTTAGGTAGAATCGCTAAAAATACAAAATGTTATGCGATTTACACATAATTATTAATAAAATAAATTAAAATAAAGGAGGGTGATTGAGTGAGAAACATATGTACCTATAAATGGCGGCACTAGTGATTTTACATATTTTTATTTTTGTTTTAAAAATAATACTCCCGCAATAGGAATAGATCCTATCTTTAAAAATACTTTAAAAATATTCAATCAACGAAAATAAATTAGGTACACGTAGAATCGGACCAACAATTTGTGAACCATACAAAGTGTTGTCTCGTGTGAGGTCGAACCCACAACACCACACGTAGTTGTAAGCAGCAGGGTGACCGCTCAAACCACCATGCCATTATGTGCAGTCTGATTTCTAAACGGGCAGAATGTGGGTGGTACGGCCTCAATACCTACTCAATACTTTATTGTTTATCAGAATGATGACTCAGGTGATGCTCCTAGACTTAAATTGTATATTTATACTTCTCTACTTTGGTCTTCAAAATACAATAGTGTACCTACATAGTTTTTTATGTTAATAGGCGGCAAACGAGCAGACGGATTGCCTGATGGTAAGCAATTACCGCCGCCCATGGACACAAGCAACACCACAGGAGTCAGAAGTGCGTTGCCGCCCCTTGGGGTTGGGAAAAGGGATAGGATGAGGGGAAGGATGAGGGAGAAGGAATAGGGGATAGGGCCTCCGGCTAGTGTATATAGTTTCTTAGATGTCTTACCTAGAATTTCGAAGCTGTAAAAAAAATTTTGGGATGGGCACTAGAGCATATTGGGTTGGTGCTAGCTTAAATGTGTCGTTATTGTGAATCCTGTCGATCACAGCAACGTAGCAGAACCTTCTGTCTGACTGCTCGAAGGACACGCCCACCGCATCTCGCAACTGTCGTAAGGGTGCTTTCAGATTAGCTTTTTATACGAGCCTATAAGTTCGTATTTCGAAGCGCATGTAGATGCGTATAGGCGCACCTTTTGACACACGCGCAACTCGTACGAGTGTTGACGCGCTTCTAAGCTCGTATAAGCACGAGCCGTCGGAATCCAAGTTGACACTGACAAGTATGCACTACCGTTTCGAGTGAACACGACGAAGTACGCCCGTTTACACGAGTCCCGTTTTTTGAAGCACGTACTGTAGCGCGCGTGTAAGCGCGTATGCTAAAACGACCGCTATGCTCAAACGCGCAGAAAAATACGCTAATCTGAAACCGCCCTAAGTACGTATTTCACGCCGCTCGACTGCACGATTCTGCTCGCGTTAGCTACGAGGGGAGTTCAATGTATTCTCGGTATCGAGGTGATATATTAATGATAAGTGTAATTTAATTATCTCATTAGTTAATGACACTCTTTGAGGGTATAAATACAAAATTTCATTTAATTGCCACCATTAGTATTCAAGATATCATTGCGAAAAGACAACTATGATGACTGATTCGACAATTATGAAAAAAATCGAGCATCGTGCAGTGATAAAATTTCTCACAAAACAAGGAAAAACTCAAAAAATTATCCATGAAGAAATGGTGGCTGTTTACCAAGATTCTGCGCCTTCATTATCTACAATTCAGAAGTGGTCAAGTGAATTCAAACGGGGTAGAGAGAGCATTGAAGACGACCCCCGCGCTGGTGGGCCAATTTGTGCCGCTACTGAAGAAAACGTCAAATTAGTCGAAAAACTTGTACTTGAAGATGCCCGTGTAAGAGTGAAAACATTAGCAGAAATGACTAAGCTATCCGTGGGTACCATTCACACAATCCTTCATGAGCGCCTGAATTTGTCAAAAGTCAGTGTAAGATGGGTGCCGCGAATGCTCACCGCGCTACAGAAACAAGTGCGAGTTGACTGTTGTAAGGAGTTTTTGGACCTCTGTGGTGAAAATCCGCAAAGTATTTTCGATCGGATTGTTACTGGTGATGAAACGTGGGTTCATCACTATGACCCTGAGAGCAAGCAAGAGTCTATGCAGTGGCACAAAAAAGGATCAGACCCGCCGAAGAAGTTCAAAGTCACTCCGTCCGCAGGAAAGCTCATGGCCACGGTGTTTTGGGATTCTAAGGGAATCTTGCTAATCGAGTACACAAAAAAAGGTCAAAGTATTACTGCTGCATCATACGCAACCACCCTGCGTAATTTAAAGGAGGCAATTAAAGAAAAAAGACGTGGAAAATTAACCGCAGGTGTGTTGCTGCTTCACGACAACGCGCCGGTTCACAAGGCGCTCCTTGCCCAGGCTGCTGTGCGGGAGTACGGATTTGAAGAAATCAATCATCCACCCTACAGTCCGGACCTGGCCCCTAGTGATTATTATCTATTCCCTAATCTTAAAAAAGACCTTCGTGGAAAGCATTTTTCGGACGATGAAGAGTTGAAGGGAGCAATAAACGAACATTTTTCGGGCCATGAAGAAAAATATTTTCCAGAGGGAATTGAAAAGTTACTTTCACGAACAAATAAATGTATTGAGATGTTAGGGGAGTATATTGAAAATTAAATTTATTCAGAATTTTCCGCCTTTTCCTTCATACCTATACCGAGAATACATTGAACTCCCCTCGTAGCTTGACACACGCTAGACCAATAATGGTTTAAGGAGGCACGGACAAGTGTTAACAATTTAAAAATTTGTTAACTTTGGAAAGTGCGCGTCGAGGGTTTGAACCAAGTTCCCTCTGGATGACAGTCTGGTGGTGTCTCCATTAGGTTATTACTGCCTTGTACACAACAAATATGTAAATAAAACTATAAATTGAGATGTTGTACAGTGCGTTAAATAATATTTATAATTAAAAATAATTAATCCTACCACAACGAGGCAATACATCAATAATTTCGCCGTCCATCCCCGTTATTTTCTATAATACCTATACATTCAGTCAAAAAAGTATCAGGAATGGAATATTTGTTTATGGTTCCAAATTCAAATTTTTGTTTTTTTGTTGCCGTTGTTAAATTGGCACAACTGTTTTCCATTTTGGCGCGGAGTTTGAGTTGCATCTGTTATTTAGGTATATTAATTACAGTGCTGTTTTTAGTTATATTATATCTAGTGACATAAAGACATAAAGACATATTTATTTCTGCAATTTGGTTGTTTACAACACTTATACATGTCAAAACCCTATTCTAGATGATGCCGGCTTTTCCTAGCTAAATGACTTCTTGAGAAGAAAGGCCGAAACAAACTCAGAGTCATTGTTTTTTTGTCACTTCAATTTCTTTAGTATTTTCTTCATCTTTTAAAGTCCAGACAAAAAAAGGGTTTAGTATGCAAGTACAATGCAGGAAATTATCTGACGCTTTTGACTGACTCGGCCCACTGATGGCCCGCATTCAACAGCAATCGTACGGCTCAACCTTAATTGAGGGAGCCAGCACGATCTGTATCACTATGCCTCCACGCCATCAGAAGGTGTATGCATAAGCATGTCAGCCTAAGCCATGAGACAGGTTGCCACAACTATTTGTTTATATGTTTAATAATGCCCACATCGTACTCACAGCTTTACATGCTAATTAATACACAATAAAATAAATGTTGCAAATAATAAGTAAAAATAAAAAAAAATTAAACTATAAAATGTCATATATTTAAAATGTCAGAAAATATTATTAAATGTCAGAAAATATTATTGAATGTCAATTTATGAATAATAATATATTACTTAAGTAATTTTAAATGTCAAAAGAAAAGAATAAGAAAAAAGTGTGTATTGGAATTTCGTGTTGGGAGTTGGGAATGAAACTATTACAATCGACTGTATCAAAAACTCGTGCTTATGAGTGGTACAAAGCGTTTAAAAGCGGTCGAGATGTGATGGGAGATTTGCCTCGCTCCGGTAGGCCATCAAAGTCTGCAACTGAAGTTAACATCGCAAAAATGAATGAAACAGTGACTGAAAATCCTCATTCAATTTTTAGCGAGATAGCCGCCAAATTTTCCGTATCTCACGAGTCGATCCGTACCATTTTAACTAATCATTTGCGTATGAGACATGTTGCCGCTCGGCTAGTCCCAAAAGACCTGAATTTTCTCCAAAAACTCAATCGCATGTGAGTCGCTGAGGACATGCTAGAACGTGTCAATTCCGACTATACATTCATGAAACGCATTGTTACTGGGGAAGAGACGTGGGTTTACGAGTTTGACATACAAACTAGTCAACAAGCTTCGGATTGGCGCCTTCCAACTGAACCGAAACCGTAAAAACCACGCCAAACTCGTTCAAAAGTTAAAGACATGTTGAGGGTTTTCTTTGACTATCCAATCTATCAACACCGGTTGTGCACTCGGAATTCCTGCCGGAAGGTCAAACGGTAAATAAGGAATATTATTTGAGCGTTATGCGGTGTTTAAGAGAGCAAATTCGACGAAAAAGGCCAGATTTGTGGAAAGAAAATTCTTGGAGTTTGCACCACTATAATACGCCTTCGCACAAGGCCATCATTGTGAACGAATTTTTGACCAAACATTCAACAAATACCATCGAGCAACTACCATATTCAACAGATATGGCTCCAGCCGACTGTTTTCTTTTTCCTAAACTCAAATTACCACTTCGTGGCACCCATTTTCAATCGGTACAAGCTTAAAGGAGAATTCGCGGCGAGAACTGAACTCAATTCCGGAAACAGCGTTTAATATTCTTTTGACGATTGGATTATTCGTTTGCGTAAGTGTATCGTTTCTGAAGGAGCATACTTTGAAAGTGATATGGATGAATAACAAACAGTTTGTGTATTATTGATCTTTTCCCGGTACTTTCTTGACGGAGTAGTAAAACATCTTCAGAACTGTTCAAACCCCTTAGCAAGAATTTGGCGACACACATATTTACCAAATTCAAAGTAATTTCGAGTCGCCTATGTAACTTGTAAAATTGGCGCAAACAAACATACTTACTTTCCAGACTTATTATATTGGTGCTGTAAAATGATGAACGTGATAGTAGCTATGCCTGTCTGTTATGTTTCAGAAGCAATCCCCTGAACTATTCCGTCTAATCTCCTGAACTAATCCCGAAACAAGTGGCAATGCTGGCAACATTGCTACATGTTTTAAAGTGATAAAATAAATATGGATGAATAACAAACAGTTTATGTATTATTGATCTTTTCCCGATACTTTCTTGACGGAGTAGTAAAACATCTTCAAAATTGTTCAAACCCCTTAGCAAGAATTTGGCGACATACATATTTACCAAATTCAAAATAATTTCGATTCGCCTATGTAACTTGTAAAGGCACAAACAAACATACTTACTTGCCAGACTTATTGGTGCTGTAAAATGATAAACGTGACAGTAGCTATGCCTGTCTGTTATGTTTCAGAAGCAATCCGCTGAACTATTCCGTCTAAAATCCCGAAACAAGTGGCAATGCTGGCAGCATTGCCACTTGTTTTAAAGACATTATAAGTATTTACACCGAAGGTCTACAAACATTTTAAGTCCACACTAAACACCTTCGGATGTACCATTCACCGATAAGTTATTGCAAAAAACCGAGACTCCTTAGGGAAAAGGCTGCAAACAGGAGTCCGATGAAAATATATGGATAACGATACCTACGTAAAACTTTGAATTCTCCGCCGACTTTCCTTTGGGACATCACTTAGGCGTTTTAAGAACGTGATGTGAAAGTATTTTGGCGAAGGAAAAACATTGTTTATCGACGTGGATATAATGTAACCAAGTTAAATTACAAGTTCTTTTGTATCATTATCTTCATCAGCGTTATCTCGGTTCACTCGGTTGCACCCAAGACTTTCGCATAAGAGCCAGGTCCGGACTTCAACACCCAGGGCCTCTAGGCACTTGGACTTTGGGCCCCCTTCGAAGCCGTTGTGCAACTTGCGTGAATTATATGCGCTAGCACGAAAAATAAAATTTTCAATTGATTTTAATCACGGTCTGACACCGAATCAGATAAACGGCGAACTTAACGAAGTTTTATACATAGTCAATACCACAGAAATAAATAGTAATAGAACGGTGACATGGGCGTGGTGCGCGTGTCAAACTATTGCACTATAGCGCATGTGTTTACACATGTTGTACAACATTATTCTGCCTGACAATCAGCAATGGTCAGTTTTTATATAAACAATAACATAATTTCATTTTCCACAGCTACATCACACACACACATCGATAATAATTCCTTAGTGTCCCCTCAATATCTATACGTCACTGTGGGCGGGGCTTGCTGAAATGTGGCACGCGCGAAATGTACGCGATGACGTGACATTCACCATTCTATTACTATTTATTTCTGTGGTCAATACATTTGATTTTACATTACAGAGTAATTTAGTCCGTTTCCTTCTATAGTAGTCTTGTACCTATCTACAAAATGCTTTACTCTCCTTTGCCCTCTTTTGATCCTAGAGCGGAAATTGTCTTTAAAAAATTATAATACTTAGTACAGGTGTCAGCCAAATGCCTTTTTAGGGTTCCGTACCTCACGAGGTAAAAAAGGGAACTCTTATAAGATCACTTTCTTGTCCATCTGTCTGTCTGTCTGTCCGTGTGTCACCACCGATTTTCTCAGGAATGGGTGGACCTAGCAAATTGAAATTTATACTAGATACTGAGGTCTATGGTTCCTATTAGGTGTATAAAAATCATGATCAGATATGGTCAAAATTAGATTTTTGAGAATACTTGTAAGTACCAAAATTAACCTTAATTTTAATATTTTTTAATTTTCGGAATTTTCCTTTATTTGTGCTGTAAGACCTTGGTTTTAACCAAAATTGACAATTCCAGGTCAACCGTAAGTACCCTATAGGTTTTGGGTCGAAAACCTATATGGTAGTTCCCGTTGAACTAGAATCACGAAATTTGGCCAAAAGCACGGTCTTACAGCGCAAATAAAGGAAAAATACAAAAAATATGAAAGTGGAAAATTTAAGGGTGTCCCCATACATACATCCATTTAAGATATAGTCCTCTAAGTTGTATGGGCGCTCATACAGATTTAAAGGACTAGCGTAATTAGCACCAACCTCAAATAAGGTAAAATGCGTACGGAACCCGCGGTGCGCGGGTCAGACTCGCACTTGCCCGAATTTTTATTTATTATTGTGTCAATTATGGTGTAATACCTGTAGGTGTTTATAAAATTATAGGTGTCCACATCCTCATATATGGTGCTCAAACCTGGTCTTTGACCGCAGATCAGAAATCCAGCCTCAAGGTTTGCCAGCGAGCTATGGAGCGCAGCATTCTTGACGTAAAACTTGTAGATCGAGTCAAAAATACTACACTGCGCTCCAAAACCCAAATCGCAGATGTGTCTCAAAAAGCAGGCAAGTTAAAATATGACTGGGTCGGTCATGTCTGCCGTATGTCTGACGATCTTTGGGCCAAATCTACTACTTTGTGGGTCCCTGATCAAAAGAGGCCTCGCGGCAGACCAAAAGTTAGGTGACAAATGATTTAAAACTTTTTAATGAGGAGTGGAAATCAACAACTCTCGATAGAGATATGTGGAAAGAGGGTAGGGAGGCCTTTGCCCTGTAGTGGGCCAGGTTAGGCTGCAAATAGGTGTTACGAAATATATAAACTTGGGTACAAACATACTGCGGATTAGATAAGCTCAAAGTCAAAGTCAAAGCATTTATTTGTAAACATAGGTAAGTACAGAGCTGTTAAAAAACATATATATATATATAGGTATATATATAGGTCCACCATGTTTCGCTTGAAAAGCATACAAATATACATATAAAAAGAATTAAAAAACAAGCTTCACGTGTTGTGAACGTTTCAAGCCAACGTTCCCGGAACAAATCGGTTGACATGTTACTTGAACGGTTGAAAGCAAATTTTGACAAACCGCGTGAACCAAAACGCTACTAGCAGTCAACTTCTGATAAAATTTAATTATTCGTCGTCACATTATTATAACAAGAAGCGGGTCGCTTTAATCTTCTCTTCTTCATCAAATTGCGAAATTTTATTATGTTTTTATGTGGTGACAAGCAAAAATTATAATAAGATAATCAATAAAATTGGCTCTACCTGTATTACTTAACACTGCGTAAGTATTCAAACTCAAATATGTTTATTTCCATAAAAATGTAAAATCTTGTTTTGGACACATCAGATAGTCGGTAGTAGATAATAATATAAGATAAAAATTAATATAAATGTATATTTACGTAATTGAGCATTGTAAAAAAATGCCTGTTCAGAAAGTAGAACCTCTGAGTAGAATCAGGCAAGAAACTCAGGGCCACTATTTTCATCGTCCCATGTAAAAATTTACCTATACAATTAAATAACTAAGTAACTACATTGCATTTTTTTATATGAGCTGGATTGTCCATAATGTTGTCGTTAATTAATATAGTTATTTAAAAGAATAATAACTTTGACTGCACGGTTGGCGTAGTGGTTTAAGCGGCCGCCTCGCCGCTTGACATTGCACCGAAGTGTTGTGGGTTCGATTCCCACACGAGACAACCGTGAACTTTGTGTGATTCATAAATTGTTGTTTCTAGTCTGGGTGTTCATTGTGTCCGTTAGTTGTATGTTTGTAAAGTCCCCCGCGACATAGGATTTAGTCATTAGGACTAAATCCGGGCGTTGTCTTAAAAAATATATATGTATATATATATATAAAACCACTAAACTTAGACTAGCACAATATAGACACAAATCTTAAAATATTAAAAAGGAAATAGCCCGTGGGACTGAACAAGTTAATCCCAAGCATTTTTATCTTCAATATAATCTTGTGCTGAATAGTAGCCTCTTTTTGACATAGTTTTCGTTTTATAAACTTCTTGAATTTGTTGAAACTTAAATTTTAAATATTGCTTGGTACTTACTTTATTGTAAGAGCACACATTGGCCTTTGAAAGATCTTTTTATTTTCTCCAGCCGTGTGGACGGCACTACTAGTTTACTCTTATTTCTAGTATTTACATTGTGGATATCACTTTATCAAATCGACCGCAGGATCCAGTTGGGTTGGACAGCGTTTGGCAAGCTACGTCGAGTTTTCTCTTCACCCCTACCGCAATGCCTGAAGACCAAAGTCTTCAACCAATGCGTCCTACCTGTTATGACGTACGGTGCCGAGACGTGGACGCTCACAGTGGGACTAGTCCACAAACTAAAAGTCACGCAGCGAGCTATGGAACGGGCTATGCTTTTCGTCTCTTTGAAGGATAAAATCCGAAACGAAGTTATCCGACAAAGAACCAAAGTTACCGACATAGCTCACAGAATCAGTAGGCTCAAGTGGCAGTGGGCTGTATCTGTAGAAGGACTGATGGCCGATGGAGCAAGCGTGTCCTAGAGTGGAGACCACGCCTCGGCAAGCGTAAGGTAGGGCGGCCCTGGCTAGGTGGACCGACGACGACCTGAAGAAGGTGGCTGGGACAGACTGGATGCGGAAGGCTGAGGACCTTGTACTGTGGCGCGTGTTGGGAGAAGCCTATGTCCAGCAGTGGACTGCGATAGGCTGATTGATATCACTTTTTATTGATTATGAGGCCTTGTTTTGGAATACATATACAACATTGGAATATATGTACTGGCTTGCAACTGTTAAAATATTTATTTCTTTAAATTTATTCCTTCATGAAGCCCCATAATCCATATTATAAATTGCTCGGATAGCTCTCTTCTGCAGAACAAAGATGGTCTGAATGTCGGCAGCATTTCCCCATAAGAGAATACCGTATGACATTACACTATGAAAATAGCTATGATATACAAGCCTGGCTGTGTCAATGTCAGTTAACTGGCGAATTTTTCTGACTGCGTATGCTGCAGAGCTGAGTCTATTCGACAATTTACTAATATGTGGTCCCCATTGCAGCTTAGAATCCAGCGTAATGCCTAAAAACTGGGTGTTATCCATAAGATCCAACACATCATCACTTGTTTGACGTTAGGCATCAAAAATCGAATAAATTTAGTTTTAAGTCTATTTAAAAGCAGGTTATTAACCTCAAACCAGCGAAGCACCTTTGAGATAGATTAATATTGATGGTATTAAAATGTTTAGCGAATGAGTGTTGCTATCCTATTCTTTCAATGAATACTATGAGAATTATTAGGCCTTTTCCACTACCTAAGGCAAGTGTGGCTAAGCAGACTTCACATTTCCATATGTCGCGCTCACCTGGTACTCTGGTAATTGTTGCTCTACTACCTAAAAATCTTCTTCAAGATCAAGTTCTTTTTTCAAGATACATAGATGAACTGTGTAGGGTTGGGCATGAAGGAGAATAAAGTAATTGATCGGAAAACGGACGTCAGAGAAGTATGCACGTCAAGGACATACTAACGACACGTACTGGGTTAAGGTGCCATTCTTACATGGTAGAACAGATACCGTCACGCACCAAAAGGTTCAAATGCCATAATGCCATGCTGGCTGCTGGGATGATGGCCATCAGTATGGGACTTCACTGACTGCTTAACATCAGGCAGCATAGAGTCAATTTGTATGGCAGAAAAAAAAAAATCGGTAACCAAAGGATTGAACTCGAGACCCTTTGCGAAGCAATCTGTTTTTTTTCACTGAGCATCTGTTGGTTCCCACTGAGCGAGTATAGCGAGAATCTAGATATAATACCTATAAATCATCTATAGGTTATAGATACTACTTCTTTTCAGGTAGATTGTAGAGTCCGTTATACATATAAAAAAGTACGCACTGCTAGCCTTTTCAATAAAAGCACATACCATATTAAAACCATACATAAATGAAGTGTCCACTACATTTCATATATGTACGTATGGCTATACTGTGCTTCTTCTTCTTGAGTCGATGGTACAGAGTTCAAATGGCACCAGCCCAGTGTGTGGCCACAGCAACTGCATCGTCGGTGGCTTGGTGCTAATTTATACTTGAGGTTGAGAACAAGAGTGAAACCGCGACCCTCAGCAAAGCAATATGTTGATCCCCATTGAACAAGTATTACTTGAATAAATCGTCTATCGGTTATGATAACTACTTCCTATCGTGCAGATTGTAGGGTAAGAAGTACGAAAGAAGGCAGGGCTAGCCTTTTCGACAAAGTACATAGCATCTTATAGCCATATAATATAAAGTATACGTATGTGAAGTGTGGTAGGCAGATATAAATAAATACGTAGGTATCAATTCGTTAGTAGTCGGGTGCATAGGGTTCCCACCAAGAACTTAGGGTCCCAAGCCAACCTCATCTGCAAGTGGTGTACCTGCCGATCAACGGACGAGGCTCTGGCAAACAAAATATCCCGATAAGCGGCAATAGGCTCGCCACCTATTACGTGGGATCAAAACACTGGCGAAAAGTGGGCGTTTAATATGCCTCTGTCTACCGCTTCCGGGAAACAGGTGTGAGTCTATGTATGTATGTATGTATGTATGTGAACTGCCTCGTTAGTCTCGCGGCATAAATGTACGCGTGGGATTGGGAGGTATTGGGTTTGATCCCCGGGTCGGGCAAAGTGTTATTGGGTTTTTTGCGATAGGAAATTCTCAGTAGCAACACGGAGTCTGGTAATGTGCCCGGTACGGCAATAGGCTCGCCCCCTATTACGTGGGACTTAAATAAATCTGGCGAAAAGTGGGTGTAGCAATATACCTCTGCCTACCTCTTCGGGGATATAGGCGTGAGACTATGTATGTACGTATGTGAAAGTGTGGTAGGCAGACATAAATAAATATGTAGGTATCAATTCGGAGTGATGTCGCACGGTGAGTGAACTAACGTGTTGGACACTACGGTGGCCATGACACCTGTGTTTAGCGGACAAGACGGTAGCGAACACACTACGCTATGTCTCTATAGAATTTCAAAACCAGCTTGTGAGAAACATACAAAGGAAAGGAATACATAAAAATGTACTTAAAATAAATTCTGCATAAATTAGCCTAGTGATGAGATTCGAATCGAATGATGAAGTCTCTGGCTTTGATTTCCAGGTGGGATAAAAAGTACTATTGTTTTTTTTATGATTCAGTGGAAGCTGTACTTGGAATGACTCATTGAGCCATTCGTCCGGCGCCGAATTTCTCTTCTGGGTTGTATGACGTCCCATCGGACTACTAAAGTGTGGGCATAGGATGTCATTGTGTTTGTGCACACACTTCGTGTGTATTTATTTCTCATATTTAATTATCATCAGCCCTGTATACCTATATACTCTCCCACTGGTGAGCACAGGCCTCTTCTCACTATGAGAAGGGTAAGGCCATAGTCCACCACGATGGCCTAGTGCGGGTTGGCAGACTTCACATGTCTTTCGAGAACATTATGGAGAACTCTCAGACATTCAGGTTTCCTCACGATGTTTTTCTTCATCGTTAATCAATAGCATTCACAATTTAAATTGATAAGTGAGAAAACATTAGAAATATATCTCACTTATTATTAGCTAGTGTCTGTTGAGGCTAAAGTTTGATTTAGAGTAAATCGTTCTCGAAAGTCTACGTTTAAATTTGATTACATTATTGACTCGTGTTGCGTACTTACCTTTTAATCTGAGGAGCTTCTCAGTTTTGTTTTAATTCAGATTATTTCAGATTCATCAGATCACTCAAAAAGTGAAAATTTTACCTATTTCTCATGCGGCACTGACGTTTTGTACATAAAAACGTTATCTGTCTAGAGCTGTATTCGTAGCAAACCAAGAGTGTTGCCTTGGAATCTGTGGTCCACTTTCGAGTTAAATCCAGTTTAACCAGATTTGGCAAAAATATGATTGGCTTTAGATGACAATATTGTAATTTACTTACCTATGTAACTATATTGCGAATTTTGTTGTTGCATCATCTGTACATTTATAAAAAAATATGTAAAAACATCTGACTGCCTCCGTGGTCCAGTGGACAGCATTTAAGTCTGCTGATCGGTCCCGGGTTCGATTCCCGGGTCGGGCAAACAGTGTAGCTGACTTTTTCCGAATCCTCAATAGCAGCACGGAGTCTAGCAATGTGGCCGGTAACGGCAATAGGCTCGCCCCCTATTACGTGAGACATAAAAAAACAAATAAAAGGCGAAATGTGGGTGTAATATTACACCTTTGCCTACCCCTTGGGGGATACAGGCGTAAGTCCATAAATAAAATAAATATAAAAAGATAATAAATAATATATAAAATTAAGTCCCCTATTCTGCCTGTCTGTCTCCATGAACGATTTTTTGTACGGTTTCCACTAATAGATAGAGTTTACATGTATAATTTACGCGAGTGGAGACGCAGGCAAAGACTATTATTTTCATAATTCCTGGTTCACCAATTATTAATTAATTAGTTGTAAGATTAGACACAGAACAGTGTTGATTTACAAATTATGGTTCTTGTTTAGTATAACTTAAGTCCTCATGGTAATAACACATTATTCGCAGTGCTCTGTACCTGCGTAATATCCTGCTGAAAATTTGGAGGCTGTACACGAAAGGAGCGAAGTGAAGGGAGGGGCGGGTGATGCGTCGATTTCTCCGAATAAGATTAATAAATGCAGGCGCGGGCACCGGGGGGCAAGAGGGCAGAGGAGAAGAGGAGCGGGGGAGGACATCGCGGCTAATGACACGCGCCGCTGCAGATATTTTTTTATCGCGAATTTAGAGTACAAACTGGTTGCGGCAGTAGCGAGGCTCGACGCCTCCGCGCGCCCTCTGCCCTGCAGCGCGCGCAACTCTGCATAGTTCACCGTCCTGCCGTCTGCGCACACCTCACACGTCCAGCGCTCACCCCAGTCACAACAACAACGACCTCGACGAAATCCCCCCCTCCCTCCACCTACTTAGCGCCAAGATTGATCGATTATCTCCTCTATCAGCCATGTTAACTCGTTAAGATAACATCTACACGCTTGTAAGTTACCGCGTCTATCCATTCTACGGAACGCTCATAACTTGTCAGTTAAAATTTAATTATACTAATGAGTGTGTTGATAAATGTCATGAGACGGAAAACATATTCTACTATTTGAATGTCTTCATAAGTTCATATAAAGATAAGGAGTCGGTTTTCTCTTTTCAATAAACTGGTAAATAGTTGTAATAAGCGTTGAATGTCTATATAAGAGGTGTCTCGTTACAAACGCGCGTTGATGTCTTTTCCATGATGGCTGCGAATGTCACTCATGCGCAGCGCGCATGGCGGCGCATTACACACACTTAGTGCACTTAGGCACTTAGGGCTGTCAATAACAGTAGTGCAGACAGCGTTATCGTTTGCACTAACCGGTTGTAGAAGCTGTAGGCTTTACGGAACCCTGGTCGATTTCTCTCAGTTTTCCCATCAACGCTGAGGTGATATCGACCGAAGAGACAATAAATCCGGTTCTGGCTGCAGCGGGCGGGTTGCAATTAAACTAGTGTCGCGGCGGGTTCGCGGACCGTGCGAAAGTGAAGCACGTGGGGGGCGCGGGGAGGGGGGCGAAGAGGGGGGGGGGGCGTCTGCACAAACACACAGACTAAATGTTACAGTGAGACAAGCGAATTTTTGTTAGGCTCGCGGTTTCTTCTGTTTGAATAACATGCTTTTAGTTTGTTACTAATTGTAAAATTACTGTTCCTGGTAGATTTGTAGCCAAACTTAAGCTCAGTAATTCTAATGTAGCATATTTAAATTAGCATCGAGGTTGGGTTTCATAAAAAATAATAAAGTAATCTAAAAATGTTAACTACTTGACCTGTGAATTCAGAGAATCTGTTGGTTGATCGAGATACAAACGGAGTTGTACAATTTGCACATAAGTCGCTGCGCAATCAACGTTTTAGGAAGTTTTTGGAATCGGAGAACACTGTACTGTACATGCGCGAACGCAACATAGTAGCTAACTTCAGGGCAGCTAACACAGAATACGCGAAGTGAACATAGCGTGTAAGTGTATTGATGTATTCGCGTACTGGTTTCGCGTGGCGTATGGCGGGCTGAGCGGCAGGCTGCGCAGGCGCGCGCGGGCGTGGGTGCGCCGGCTCAGTCCGCGCGCGGAGCCCGGCGCAGACGCACGCGCTGCCATGTCGCGCTAGTGGCGCGCCCCCATGGTGTACCCCGAGGCGTCCCGCTGGGGCGCGCCCGACGCCGCGCTCGCGCCCCTCTACGATGACGTCTACAGAGGTCAGATGACACCCGCATCCTCATTGCCAATATCTAACCTCTTTGTTTCTGCTCCTCACTGTGTTAGCGAACCCGACGTTCCCGTACTCGCACGATCCCATTTTACGACCCTCGCGCTAAACTTATGTATAAGTCATATTTTAAAGGCGACCTTTGTTAACTCTTCGTCTCTACCTAACCTTATTTTAGCACGTCCGACCTTAGCTTTTATTATTCCTCCTATGTGCTTTAATATCGGAACTTTGTTAAAATTCTCACAGTTGTGAGTGCCGGCCGCTGCCGCTGATGACTCAGTCAGCAGACGGCTCTTGTTACTTAGCCATTAATATTTACATTTGAATAGGCAGCCGAGTTGATTGTAATGGTTATTACATATTTGCGGCGGTGTGAACGTTGACAGTGCAGGGTGTGTTACGATCCAGTCCAGTAAGTCTTGTATTCGAAATAATAACATACATTTACTTGCCTATTAAAATATTCACAGTTGTGAACGTAATGCCGAAAGCTTTTTACGATATTACAGCGCATCGTACAATTACATGATTAAATTCCAAGTTTTATGAACTTACATAACGCGGCTCCACTTCTTTATTCGCAGACGGACTATCACTATTCGTATGTAATACATTGCTAATAAGATAAGTTCTTGTTTCGTTGTCTTTGTTTATAGAGGCTTTGTTGTCTTCACCAGCTGATCTAGAGAGAGCCAGTCGCGTATCTCGCAAGTCTAACCCGACGTTTCGTAATGAACAATAAACATAACAGACACGGACACAGTTCTCGCCAGTAATTGACTAGTTGTCTTACCAATCAGAGTATTACAAATACAACCTTATTCAATTGTAAGCAGGATCTGAATTGGCAAACATGGCTACCACCTGCGCAACGTCGTTTGGTGTAAAACATTTTATAATGACTTTACTGTAATACCCCGTACAATAGCGTAGGAGTGGAATTATCTTCGTAATGTTTTAACGTGGTTGTTGGGCCATGTTGAACGGTTGTTTTATTGATAATTGGGACCTACAGCTCATGTCGGTGCTTTAAAGCTCAATTAAACCTTGAAAATTGAACTGTCTTAAGGAAATTCAAATTGTGATTTTATAGTAGGTATGTTGTTTACGATGGACCATAAAGTTTCCATAGTCGCGGCGGTTGTACCGGAGCTGGCGACTGGCAAGCCTGCACGGTAAGACGTTTAGTTATTAATATGATATGCGGCTTTCCAATCGGCCCACATCGCGTGTCGTAAATTGAGATATCTGTGAGTCGCGATTTCACGAGTGTTTATCACTCCGCCGCTGATGGCCTACGTCTCTGTGCCATTTATTAGTTTTAATTGCTTGTTAATGAATTTATAATTCGATTGATGTGATTAGTACGACGACGTCTGATATCTGTTAATGTTTGTTGCTGCCTTTTATGGCTCAGATATTTTATATTTTACACCTACATTTTTGGAGACGAGTATTGAAGTGGTCATCATAATGTAGATGGGACCGATATTTTTTTAATGATTTTACATGTTACTCTATAAACAAATGTTCGAAGCAGCGTATTTACTAGGTACCTAATATAGGTATACTGGAACATTTATTATGTATGACAAACAAAGAATTCGTTTCTTATATTCTCACTTAAACTCAAGGTAGACTCTAGATTCAAAACTATAGCATTTATCATGATAGTGCAGCTTATCACATTTTCTCAAAACCGAATAGTCTTAAATGTAAATAAAAGGCTAATAAACCATAACCATTTAAAACCAAACTAACAACAAAAATGGAACACATTACCATCACACAAAGTAAAACCATCAACGACATTATCAAACAAATTAATAGACTTACTTATCTTTGAATATCTACATTAGCGTTTCTGAATACGAGAACAGTCTTACATCCTTACGGGATGTTGTGTCATGTGTGTGTGTGACACATGCTTGTGTGCGTCAGTTCGCGTCGCAAGCTCATTGCTCATGTGGGGGATTTTCACAAGTTGCAACTTGCACCGGGAGAGATGCGATCGGTTTATTCTAGAAACTGTACCTCAAGTATAACAGCACTTTGGTAGTTATAGCCTAAACAAGACGGTTATGGAGCAGAGTGCGTATCACTTGCCGGAGATTCGGATATGTAAGTCTTTCAACATTGCTTTTAATAATAATACATCTGTGTGACTACTATAGCGAAGATACAAATAAATTAAAATTTATAATCAAAATGAAATAAGTACGTATAACATGAGTCCTAATTTAACTCCTTGTGGCATTCCTAATTTTCTTCATCGATCTTTTTCAACTTCCGCTGTGCAAAATTATTGGCACAATCGTTCTACATAGTAATAAAAATATTTGATTATATACGTACTGATACTGTATATTATTTATAACTTAATCGTTTAACCTTCATTTTCACAGTAAAAGGCTTGACTTAAAAACATCCTAATAAGTAACAACATGCGTTTTCAAAATTCGTATTCATCATAGCCAGAGTACAGCTTCTATCATCGGAGTCAATAAATAATGATCAAGAACAACATAAACTACACTAATAAACGTCAGGTGTGTCGTAAATTGATTGGAAGTGTTCCGTTATTAATTTGTATCCTCACATCAACGGGTAACGGACGACCAGGATCGACAACCAGCTATAACATCTACAGCTCTTATTAGACTGCACTCTTATTGGTCTATTAGCAATAAAATCAAACTTAGATCATACAGATTCGAATTTCAATTTCCGAGTAGAGCCAACTATAAAGTTCTTTTTAGCAGAAAAAGTCTCGAAAACCGGTCGTGTATCAACAACGTGTCGATGCATGAAACATATGTTTTTTTATAATAAAACCTCACCAAGTTTCGCATCACGTGAGTCATGGCAACATTTATTTGTCATTTTATATTTCAATGTAATTTAGTAGCCATATCTGGGGGCCAATTCTGCTATTTTTATATGACATTGATATTATATTTTGAATGGATTTAAAAGCGGTATTCTGATAACCTAATTTCATTATCGTATAATTTAAAAAAAACAGATCTCGTTACAATTTCATTCAAATATCAGATAATTTAGAAGAATACGCTTTTTGTGACGTAAGTATGACACTGACATGATATCGAGACTATATTTATTTAGCAGAATTGGGCCCCTGATTATAAGCCAAAATGATCATGCTCTTTCCACATAAAGGTAGACGTCTTAAGTAAAATTTTGCACTTCAACCTCCGTTAATTAAACTTTATAATTTATTACCAACTAATAAGTTATGTATAGCTTGATATTAAGCTGCTTATCATATTGTGCGGTGGTTATTTAACCTCGTGTCTTTACCTTTGTCCTTTCGTGTTTGTACACATCAGATATCCATTAAGCCTACGGAGGCTTTATCTGTTATTTTAACAGGGGCTTTACTTAATACAAGATTAATACGCTGATAATTACGGGTCGTCCTATCAACACCTCCTATTAAGGGTAATGTCTTTATTATAAACTGTTCGAGGTGATTACGCTGTTTGGGTGTATTCTCTGTCAGCGTGTTTGTGCTTGCTTGCCATGGATAAGGATATTGGATGTTCAGCCATTTACACTTTTATAGATTTTCTGTCATGCTTGCTAGAAGCAGACGTCTTTTCTTCCTCAGGCTGATAGACTGTGGTTCCTCTGTTTACGTTCATAGTATCACAGGGTACAACGAGAGTCATATAAGAAAAGCCCTTATAAACACCCTTTATTAAGGAGAATGTCTTCATTACAAGGTGTTCGATGCGTTCGCGTTGTTCGGTTAAACACTATGTTGAATTATGACTCCCCTTAATTGCGTCGTTTACCCCAATTTGTTACATAAATCATATATTAATTTTGTTCGCCATTAATTCTACCAGGTTGTCTTTTGACATTGTTGCGTTTTTTATATATTTTCGCTTGTTTTTGGCAGAGTGTTGAAGTGACTTGGTTTTTCTTTTTATGTTGTTCGTTTGTATGTGGACTTTAAAGCGACATTTATACCATTTTATACCATTTATGCAAAGGCCTCTAGATGTTACAGTATTAATATTAATTGTTGAAGTTGACATTATTCGTAATTCGTTACGTAGAATACAATAATTTATCGCGCTCTAATAACACTATGCTACATAGTGTAATGTTTTTATTTTATAGATTCACGCCTGTATCTCCAAAGGGGTAGGCAGAGGGTGTAACATTACACCCACATTTCGCCATGAATTTTTAGGTCCCACGTAATGGGGGCGAGCCTATTGCCGTTACTGGACACATCACCAGACTCCGTGCTGCTACTGAGAATTCGAAAAAACCCAGTAACACTTTGCCCGACCCGGGATTCGAACCCGGGACCTCCGATCAGCAGTCGCATACGCTATCCACTGGACCACGAAGGCAGTCATGTGATTTACCAAAATGTACCTAAAATTGACTGCCTTATCGCCAAGAACGATCTCTTTTATGCAACAATTGGATGGACAATGCTATGACCTTACATTGTACTATCGGGTATTAAATGTACGAAATAGTAAAACCCAATTTATACAAACAAAACACAAGTACAAATCTAAAGCACAGTAAATTTTCATTAAACCTCGGCGGCGTTCTAATTCAGAGTCCGCCAACGTAATAGCAAATAGTTCGCTTAACGTATTCGGAATAATCCCGTACGTAATTTATTATCCCAAACTGTATTCGTTGACTGCGGTGACATAGTGACTCACATATAGCGTATGTCTCCAGCATACTAAGTGTATTGCCGAATAAATACAATAGTAGAATATCAACTATTGATTTGTTATTCTAGCCGCGTGTTTCTTGATTAATTCGCATAGTAATACTGGGTATTTTTAGTAGACTGTGTGAACAGATGAGATGTGGGCGGGATGAACGGTAATGATATCTAACAATCATTCCGTTAATTGTCTTATTGCCCCAGCAAATATTAGAGCATCGGAGATGTGAAGTGTGTCACCGCGATGAGAGATCGCTGAGCGGTAAAATTAATAATGGTGTAATGTCTCTTAATGCCAAGGGTTTAGTGGGGAGGAGGCATGCTCATTAGACGGCTAGATTGAATTGATTAATCATGTATACAGGAGGCAGTATTGCTGTCCTGAAGTCAATTATTTTTTGACAGTTATTTTGACTGCACGGTTGGCGTAGTGGTTTAAGCGGTCGCCTCGCTGCTTGACGCTGCGCCGAGTGTTATAGGTTCGATTCCCACACGAGACAACACTTTGTGTGATCCGTAAATTGTTGTTTCGAGTCTAGGTGTTCATTGTGTCCGTTCCTTGTATGTTTGTAAAGTGCCCCGCGACACAGGATTTATTCGTAGTGCGGAGTTTTAAAAAGCAAAAAATCTATTTCTTTGGAGCCCTGACCACCTATGATCGGATCTTTGTGCTTGAATATAGAGCATTATAGCCGCTTTGTGGGTTTCGAAAAATAAAGTAAAAGTACTGTCCAGCTTGCTCGAAAATTTTGGGACCATTACCTACTAGTCAAACATCGTAGTTGCGATTCTCTTCTTTAGCACATCTTTGTGCGTTAAGCTCTTTGCTCTGTCTATATTATTTAAGTATTTAATTATTCAAATATAACTATGTTTATCAGATATCTGTTGCCATAGTAGGTCTACCTGGTTTAAAATCATATAACCGCGTGTGTCATAAGCTTTTTTTTGCCCAATGTTTACCTCAAACACCGCTCAGCACTGCACATCTCTGACAAACAGCCTATTTCTGAGCATTACTTTAGGTTTTGATTCGTGCAATCTATAGTGCTATACAATATTGTATGTGTGTACTTTACAAGATAGCTCGCTCAGTCTGTTGGATTGCTAATTGATACGTTTGAAGACCGTTCTGTGGTATCCTTAGCTCCGTCTATAGGTTTGAAACTATCTTTCTATATCTCAACATAGTCATAACCATTTTTATATGGGTCACTAATTATATTTATTTACTGATTAAATTTATAAATAAACAAGACCAGAAAATAAATGGCCAAAAGTAATTTATTGATGGTCTGCTACAAAACTTAACAATAATAAATACTGCTAATATCGTCTAGAAACCTTTCAATATTTACTAGTATCTCTTCTAACTTCTTCTTTTCAATTTAAGGGCTGTGCTCTTGTTGGTGGAGTGTACGCCATATATTTCGGTCTTCGGCAAGTACCTTGACCTTTTTATACGACATGTACCTTTGCCTTTTCTTTCATTTGAGCCGTGTATGCCCGTCTGGGTCGACCTCTTCCTCTCTTTCTTTCTATTTTGCCTTCCAGTATGTTTTTGATAAAGTCATCATGTCGTATAAGGTGGCCAAACACCTTTCCTCTTCTTCTGTCTACTGTCGCTAATACGCTTCGATTTTCTTGGCAAAGGCTCAATACTTCCGCGTTGGTCTTCTTTTACGTCCAGATGATCCTTTCCATCCGCCTTCAGCACCGCATCTCGAAAGTCTAACGCCCGTAACTAATATACCATCTATCGATGTATTTGGCTTCTAGAAACAGACATAAGCTCCGTACAAAGTATGTCAAATATAAATCTGTAGTCACCACATCCAATAGATAAAATATTGGAATCGACCATAAGTCACTAATCCACGGTAACTAATCCAAGGTAATCCACAAAAATACAGCTACCTACCTACTTACTCTTCACCGTAGAATACAGCTACTTTTAATCACTGAAGTCTTACGAGAAAGCTCCGTACTAAGTCGAAACGTTAACGTCTCTCGATATTGCATTGTGAACATAATAGCCAATAGACTCTTATGTCCATAGTCATACGTGACCGGGATTATAGTATTGCCACTTGTGTAACCTTGTTCATTTCTAAGATCATTATTTCGCGGTACGTACTCGTTTATGTTGTAACATTGGAAGTTTTGAAAAGGATGTTGTCTTTAAGGAAATAGATAATGAAAACTAAAATGTCTATTGTCATTGAGTAAAAAGATACTTAAATCTAGTAAGATTTGCATAGATAAAGCTTGTTAAAATATTTGCCTTTGGCTTTGTAAAGAACCTATTATAATTACAAATAGTTCACTAAACGTATAAATTTTCTGCCGTTAAGAAACCACCGACTCAGCCTGACTCATCGAGAAAATACGCGAGTTTTATGTGTACCTATACGAGAACTTTGAACTGTGCTGCAAATTGTAGCGTCATCTTTGTAATCTAATAAGATTTACATACATACATACATAGACTCACGCCTGTTTCCCGGAGGGGTAGGCAGAGACTACGGAATGCTATTTGCAACGATCCTGACATACCTCTCTTGCTTCATTCATTCCCATCAAGTTTCTCATGCATGCTCTTCTGTTTAGGGTACTTCTGACCTGTCCTTTTTTTTAGATTAGTTCTTTTTTAGAGACAGAATAAGATTTATACGCGTGTAATGTGAACTTGATATCGAATTTGCTGCACTGATTTTGTAGTACCATTAGAGTGACATTTACCATTAAAATGACGGTGAAAACGGTAGTAATTATACTTTTAATACCTTAGTGTCTAAGACCTGTTAAATTTAATTTCTATACCTAAACTATACCTATAGTTTAGGTATAGAAATTAAATTTAACAGGTCTTAACGAATCGCGAGTATTAAAATGAGGAATATCTCACAAGGATATTAGAACACAAATGACGTTATTTACGTTTATATTTTCAAAGTCAACGCCCGCACTTGGCATATAAATTCTGTGTCGCCAATTTACGAGGAACTTAACAAACATCTTAACAAACTCAGTATTGACTTTTGTGGGGTTGAACCTATAACACTCAGCGAATGAAGCGCTTATACAACTGCACTATGAGTGCAAAAAGAGCAGCCTAGCTGCAATGCATGATGGACGACGGGAGTTCAATTGAAACAATTCGACAACCCAACAAAAACCAAAGACTACATAATTATTTTTATAAAGCAGCATAGACTTAACACGACATTTGGTCGAACCTATACGACCTTATTTTTTACCGACATAAAAAAATGATATCACGCCGTCTGGAAGTCCAGTTAAATAATAAAAACCGCGATGTCGGCTATGATTGGTTGAATATAATTATTTATTATAGTCGTAAAGAGATCAATACAAAGTTAAACGTACATAATTAACGGTCATCTAATGCTCCGAAATGATTGGCGTCCGTAGTTTGGTGTGTATCATGTTTGGAACAACTGGTTTTCCTCTTCGCGGTTACTACCGATTTTATAGAATAAGTTTCGTTTTTTGATAGAGTTGTATCAAATGTGAGCTTGTAATGGAGTCTAGGTTATTTGAATGAACTCTGTGTTGCTTTATTGAGACATAATATTTAATTCGAAGGTTTCGCATGGATGTAAGTTTCAATAAAATGGGAATGCGAACAAAAAAGCGGTCACTACTAATTCTGTATTAACTTAAGGTAGGTTCCTTACCTACCTACCCTAAGTTAATACAGTATGAATCCCTTATTAACGAATTCATTTATAAAAAAAACAAAGGGGTACCTAATTAGAGGGGAAGTTCATCAACAAACTTCTTCAAATAAGGTCGATTTGAGAGTCAGTACTTACGTTACGTGCACATGGTGTTAAGCTATACTTACGGTTGTAAATAAAAAAAAAAGTCTTTTATTTCTTGCAAACCTAGGATTACAAGTTTATAAACATGCAATACATAATCAGACTATAATTCACTGTGGAAAAACATGCATATACATATACTTACGGTTGTAATACGATTTAAATACTTAATTTCTACGCCATAAGAACGGCACAAGGGTCAAAAAGTCTAGCTGGCGAGTAGCCGTGTGTACAAGAAATCGATGAAGCCACCAACAGATTGCTATAATATGGAATACAATAGTGAATCTATTGTACCTATTCCATCTAAAATCCAATATTACTCCATATTGTTTAGGATTGATCAGTTATATTAGATGCTATTTATCTATTCTATTCTAATTGGAAGTAACATCCAATGTTGGTATTGTTAATCAAATCTGTTTCGAATATATATCCAATTAGCATTTCAACAGAACAATGACAATGAACAAATCGATGACCTATTGCGAATATTTTAGCATCGAGATTCGTCATCGATAAAGATGGTAAATATCGCAATAGTTGGTATTTTTAACCGACTTCAAATAAGGAGGTTCTCAGTTTGTACATTTTTACATGTTGCATTATGTGCTATAACGCAAGTTTTAAAACCATGGGTCCAGCCATGAATCGCATATAAAAATATTTAATTTCTGGTTGGAACGATAACGGTACATAGTTGCCTGGTAGTCCTATTATAAGCAGCTCAGAATCAAGTCTGGCGATAGGATCCTTCAGGACTCGACAATACTCTTGACATTTTGATATTTGTATAGTTTTTCTGACATTTGTCAAGGATAAAATTACGACAAAAAAGCGGCGATAGCCCAGTTGTGTACCTACGTAACGGACTGCCGAGACGATGGTCTCGGATTTGATCCCCAGGTACCCCGGGCACACACCTCTGACTTTTCGAAGTTATGGGTGTAAAAAAATGTTAATTTTCGCTCACATAACAATGTGCCCGGGAGATGGCAATAGGCTCGCCCCCTATTAAATTGGGACCGAAAAATAACTGGCGAAGTGTGTAATAATCCTCCGCCTACCCATTCGAGGATAAAGGTGCAAAGTTATGTTATGTAGAATCACGACAAATTTTATAGTCGGTTAGTACAGCAGATCATACGTAGCGGATATAATTAAACTTTGAATACAAATACACAGTAACAAGAACTACAATATCAAATCAAGTTACACAGTCGGAAGGATAGACGTAGATATCAGTAAATACTCCATTCGAGTAACTTAATAAGATATTAATACTCACTCAAGGATCACAAATATTTGTTTGTGTGAAATGTAACCGAGAATAGAGCAATCGTCACTCCCGGTGGTATATCATGTATTCAGACGGAAGATTCAGAAATGCTAGGTACTTTGTATCAAAATTTCTAGGTTATAACGCTAAGATTGCCGTGTGGTTGACGGCATAGAATACAAGTGTCACCACCCCCTATCTTCCTGTGGGTGTCGTAAGAGGCGACTAAGGGATAACACGATGCAAATACTATCTTTGCGTAGAGACGGAAAACTCGACATCAAACCCTATACGACTGCCTCGTTGGTCTCGCGGCATAAATGTGCGCGTGGGATCGGGAGGTCCCGGGTTTGATTCCTGGGTCGGGCAGTGTTATTGGGTTTTTCTGTCACGAAATTCTCAGTAGCAGCACGGAGTCTGGAAATGTGCCCGGTACGGCAATAGGCTCGCCCCTTATAACGTGGGACTAAAGTATATCTGGCGAAAAGTGGGTGTAGAAATACACCTCTGCCTACCCCTTCGGGGATAAAAGGCGTGACGATATGTATGTATGTATGTATAACGCTAAGATTATCATGAGGCAGCGATAGCCTAGTGGAGATACCAACAGACTGCCATGCAGAGGGTATCGGATTCGAATCCACGGCGTGCACCAATGACTTTTCGGAGTTATGTGCGTATTGAATTGTAAATTATCGCTTACTCCGTACCTCGGAGATAATGATGATGATGATGAATGCTAAGATCACGATCATCGCCTTAGCGTTATTCCAGGAACATTGACTTTTCGCCTTAGAGCTCATGGTGCACTTGCTAGTTAACCAAATTTGACAAAATATTAGCTTTAATAATGCTTAGATGTCTGATTTTTTGTTGTTTAATTCGGAATGAGCAAACAATTGGCTTATAGATGCGTTTCTTAGCTAAATCAATAGATAGAATACGTAGGGCCAGAATCACCACTGTCTGATAAGATAAGCAACTGTTAAAGTAATATGTCAGATAACTCATACATATTACGTTCTAATTTTGAATTTACCCGAAGATAAAGCCTATCCAATGGTATATAAAACTACGAGGTGGACGGAATTGCGAACGACAGTATTTTTTTTGTTTACGTCAAAATGGCAATTAGTTAAGTAAGATAATAGCTGTACCTACCTTATTAACAGTATAAAGACGTGTCAACTTGTATCTTTCTATCCTAAATTGATACTAAAAGAGATGAGCACAATAATAGCTTGAGCTATAAAATAGGAACGTCTTGTACGACAAGGGACGGTATTTGTCGCATTTCTCTACGGAGCTTACACTTTATTATGAACAAAGGATTTCATATTGCCCTCGCAACTGTAATAGTTTCGGTGTTACGAGAATTTTCACTTTAAAGACTAAGCGCGAATTTGAGTTGGATTTGTTATGTAGTAGAAATGTACATAGTTTTGTAATGGGTGCTTTGTAAGTACCGTATATAAGGTACTAGATGATGCCCGCGGTTACACCCGCGATATTTAAGGCTACTGCTCCGCTCCCATCGTTTATAGCCATGTTATATAGTCTATAGCTATCCTCGATAAATGGGCTATCTAACACTGAAAGAATTTTTCAAATCGGACTAGTAGTTCCTGAGATTGGCGCGTTCAACCAAACAGACAAACAAACTCTTTAGCTTTATATATTAGTATTAGATGAGCCCGCGGTTACACCTGCGTTGTTTAAGACTACTGCTCCGCTCCCGTGGCTCATAGCGTTATGTTATATAGCCTTCCTCGATAAATGGGCTTTCTAACACTGAAAGAAATTGGTCCAGTAGTTCCTGAGATTAGCGCGTTCAACCAAACAAACAAACAACCTTACAAACTCTTCAGCTTTATATATTAGTATAAGATGTACGGCAGAAAGAGTTCTTTATCGAACCTTGGGATAAAGTAGAACTAATAATTGTTCTCCGTGTGTTGACAGACTTAAAATATATAATGTCACTAGCATTACCCTATTGTACCGCAAATACCAAGTACCCTTGCACAGAGACTAAAAACTCGGTATCAAACCCTATACCAACGTGTCTGCCCAGCCTGGTATAGGGTTGAAGCCTCCTATAGGTCTCGTAATCCTTTTGTAATGCAAATTAGGAGATACCTTTACCTATGTCTACCAGTAGTCTGTGAAAGGCTGTATGCTGACTACTAGTAATAAGAGTATCTTTCCTTAAAAAAAGTTATCCTTAAAAAAAGTCTTCTGTATTTTACTTCTGAACGTCCTTCTTAATGAGGACATTGTGGACCAATAACTGATTTATAAACCAAGTCTTTTGACGTCCAATATCCGTTCGTTTTATGTCGTTTGTGGTCCCTTAACTACTGAGCGGTACCGTTATAATACTGGTAAGATATATGTTACCGGTATTGTGTCGTTAAAATTATTGCGCTTGTGCAATAAGTAGATAGATAGCAGTTAATCTGGACTTCTGCTTGCTACAATTACTTGACTGGTTATAAAGCATATTTCTATGCTGTGAGGTATCACAAATCTAGAAATTATTAACAACTAGATTTTACCGTGATTTATACCTACCTTCTTCAGGCATCACACCGTCAATCGGTGAAAACCGTAAAATAATCTATTCGGCAGTTTTTAAATTATCCCGTTCATTCACCCGACATAAATACAGAAGATTATGTATAAAAAGAAAACAGGATAGGTTAGAAGCACCCTGAACAGAAGAGCATGCATGAGGAATCTGATGGGAGTAAATGAAGCAATAGAAATATGTCAGGATCGTTGCAAATGGCGTTCCGTAGTCTCTGCCTACCCCTCCGGGAAACAGGCGTGAGTCTATATATGTATGTATAAAAATATATAGGCGTCAAATTGAGTTACTTCCTCGTTTTTGTAGTTGGTTAAAAACGACGAATACCAATATAAACTGAAATGTTTTTTTTAGTTTTCTTGTTCTAGTCCCTAAAACACACCTACCACTATAATCTCTGCATCACCCTAAGGTAGACTGGTATAAAATGCCATTGGCATTAAGTCCGCTTTGTGCAAATTGTACTACAGAAAGTCTAATACAAAAATAAATAAAACAATTTTTGTTCATAAATCTCAAATTTTGCTCCATTGCTAAAAATAGACAACAAAAAGATAGATTTCAAAATCACACGGCGCCTCGGCAGTGGTGGCCCCCAGAACTGGCGTGGCAATAATTTAAACCACTGGGCTATCGATGATAAAGTCGAGAGATATTGCGAAAATGTTACCCCTTATCATTTATTTGCGTACTTGATAAATACCATTTATTTTATAGCGAATTGTAAACAGTAACAAAGTGTAGGGCTTTCGATTTATACAGCAGTCACCAGATTATACGCGATAGTGTTTTATGTGTACAACATTGTTTAAGAATTTATTGTCAAGAAGTGTAATTTATATTTAGGTAATACGCAATGCTCAGACACGACTATCGGACCAGCGCTACAAAACGATAGCAACTAGAACATACCAATAATATTATGTACAGCTACGTATTTACAAGCAGGCAGACAAGGCAGCTATAGCCTAGTGGAGATACCAACAGACTGCCATGCAGAGGGTATCGGATTCGAATCCACGGCGTGCACCAATGACTTTTCGGAGTTATGTGCGTATTGAATTGTTAACTATCGCTTGTCCCGTGCCTCGGAGAGCACGTTAAGCCGTCGGTCCCGGCTGTCATGAAGATCTTTGACAATCGTTACTGGGCGTCAGTACCTTCTAATAAACTGACATTAGTCTAAACCATGGAATATCGCTATCTCTTCGGGTTGCGGAGGTTAGACAGGCAGTCACTCCGTGGAAAAGCTAATATTCAGCCAAATCCGGTTAGACTAGTAAGCGGACCCCAGATTGAAACTGGGATAACGCTAAGAGGATGATGACGACCTACGTATTTACAAAAAAAGTATAATATAACGAAAAATCGATGTTTATCCACTCTCTGCTAAGTTTGGGACGAGATGGTGTTGTGTATATGTGGTAGAATAGAGAATATATAGAACAACACTAAGATAATGGTAAGGAAGGATAATGACAAAGTAATTAAACAGTGATATCTTACCATAAAACTATACCTATTCTTATGTTAACTATAAATATTTCATCTAGTGCAAAGCTAGATATAGCTAATTTTATCGATAAAATTAATTTAAACGTTAATTGCCCTCAATTTTAACTGCGGTTTATATCGCCGGGTTCGGGTACCTACACCCACTTTGCGGTATTTGAGTGATCATTTCCATTAGTGTTTAATTGTTTATGCTTTCGTGGTTACCTATACTGAAATTAAAATGTTAATCGGGATACCGATTATAGGCACACCTATATAGATTATATGATACATTACAATACAAATATTCCAATTCACATATTTTGATTGTATTATTTTTGCTCCATTACAGAAAAATATGCAACTACCGCCCTTTGCTAATATTCTATCTATCGATGGATTAGGCTACTAAAGGTAGATATTTGACACACGGGCTATCGGTGATAATGTCGAGTGACACAGTGTGAACATCACTTTACTATCCGCAAATAAGCAGCCTTTATTATTATGCCTTAATAAGTTGATGCATATTTATTTATAATTAATTTGCCCGTTTTGCCCGAACCCGTGGGAATTTCGGGAAATCGCTTCTTAGTGCACCCCTACGGTCCCCAAAGAACATACATGCCAAATTTCAGCATCCTGCGCCCAATAATTTTGGCTGTAGCTTGTCTGTCAGTCAGTCAGTAACGCAAGGATTTATACAGATTTTTGTGTCGCGGCAAAATTTTAAACTGGTTTAGCTTTCAATTACTGAAATGGTATTTGAGGTTAAAGTTTTATTTATGAGTGCAATAACATTGGACATTTGCAAACACAATTCACTACCTGTGCAACTAGTGCAGTGGTCTTCACAAAAAATGGCACTCTTTGGTAAATCAGAAACTACAGAAACAAATTACCTACCTAAATGATATGATTGATGTAAGTTGGATGTAAGTTGGAAATATATATAAATCTAGCAGGTCCATGCTTTGTTAAACGAAATTCTAATAAAAATCTCGCTATGTAGTTGAAAATTACTAGATGACATTTATAGGTTTTGATCCGGATCTAGATTTTTATTAGTATCACATACCACCAGAAAGGTGACCAATAACCTTCTTATAATAATAAAATTATATAAAAACAAATAAAACTATAAATACGATATTAAAATTAGAAATACTGTGATTTGCGACGTGTTTATACTCGTATTATACCATGAAGCCGATATGGACCGATACAGATATAAAAATTGGATCATCATTGTAATAAAATGTATATTAGTAGCAAATATCTTTATTTATACTATTATATTTTTAATGATAATAGTAAATATTACGAAAACATACAACGTGTCTAATTGTGTACGTCTCTTATATACCTAAATGCTAAATCTTTTGTTTTATTTTTTACATACACGAACAAATAATATTAATTTACATATAATTTACAATAAATATTTTTAATTTACAATTTGAATAGTCAATTATCATTTGCTAAACGGTGAAAGAAAACATCTTGAGGAAATATACATATCTGAGTTCTCCATAATTTTTCGAAAGACATTAATGAACTTAGTATATCCGCACTTGGTCAGCGTGGCAGACTATGGCATTACCCTTCTCATACTGAGAATTCATCCATGACTAGCAGTAAGTCTGAACTTGTACGAGAAATATTAATACCAATTTGTTCTATTTCTTTAATGTTAAAAACTGCGACCACTCTGTATAAATATGAATAAAGAATAAGAGACCAATCTTGATTGTGGGCGAATCGTATATTTTATTACTCATTATCAATGCAAATAAGTTCTAAATTTTATCATAATGATATAAAGTATATTTTAAGTATTATAATAACTATTTATTGTAACAGAAGCCATATTTTTCATTTATATTACTATCGTGAATATTAAAATTATTTCGCTATAAGATTGGCAAAAATAATACGCTCCTGTATAGATTATGTACTTAAACACAAATAACCAACAATGTTATATTGCCTAATTGATGGCTCTTATTAAGACATTTTATAAAATTTTCATTTTTAAATTTATAGAACTAATTAGCAAAAATTACTTTGAAATGTTATAGTTCTTTGAAGCATCTATAATAATGTATTTAATACAGTGCTTGCAATTATGTTAAATCACGTCTATACATCGTCTGGTAATGTGCCCGGTACGGCAATAGGCCCGCCCCCTATTACGTGAGACCTAAAAATTCATGGCGAAATGTGGGTGTAATATTACACCTCTGCCTACCACTTCGGGGATACAGGCGTGAGTCTATAAAAAATAAAATAAACATAATTATCGTCACATCTACGGCTAAGTCTGGTGACATATTATTAATCTATTTTATGAGGTCTATTTGGTCCGTATTTTATAATAAGACAACTAAAGCGAATTCAACATATTCTCACCACCTTAAACACAACCTAACAAAATAGCAACGTAACAACTAACAAGACAGTCACCCGCAAATTATTACGACACGAAGTTTATTAACACACACTTTGTAATGAGTACTAAATAAGTCTTCTTGCCGTCAACAGGTCTTATAATGTCCCCCGCGGCAGTACTTAAGTCATTCTGACTGCCTCAAAGCGTGGCTTAAGCCAACGTGTGCTTATAAAACATGCTCCTTTGGGAGAATCACTTTAGTTGAAAGTGTGTGAAAAGTTCAGTTTGTGCTCAACTTTCATCGTTCATCTTCGTAGCTAAAGCCTGAAGGATTGAAATAACGCCTTCTGTTTAAAAGTGAGCCGTTTTCTACTGGCTGTAGCATTAGACAACTTTGACGTTTATCTTTAAAAAAAATTACAAATAGAACACTTTTTGTCCATAAAAAGTGTCCTATACGTATTTTTTTTAGTACGCGGCTGAAGTTACGCAAAGCAAATATTAAATAATTCGCTTTATTTTCCTGCCATTTGTCATTTCCATCGTATTAGCTTATCTATGCCAGCTTCTGAAACTTCTTAAATCTACTCGCTCCATTTGAACGCAACAGTTTTCTTTGACACTTTTATTTGGATCATTGATCACTTTTATTCGATAAAATACGATACGATCATTTATACTTTCTTTAGTTTGACCCTCTACTTGCAGTCGTAAATTTTACTTTAACTTCCTTATTGCCTCCCCCTGTTTAACACGTGACGTGATTTTATATAAATGATGTTTATTTTTCCGCCAAATCCGCCGGTGACAGCCCGCCATTGTGTGTAACGGCTTTTGTTTTAAAACTCATTCTTGGTTCTATTGTAAGATGATTTGGATTTCGGTGTGGCCAGGTTTTCTAAAGATTTTCTGTTATATTTTCAGTTCTAAATTTCAGTTGAAATATTTTACTAAAGTCGTTCTAATAACTAAACGGCAGGTAGGTAGGTGTTCTATATTTATCCATAAATTTCAGTTGAAATGTTTTACTAAAAATCTATTTTTATTACTGGCATGTATGTGCCAGCCACGTACTCTGTAGGTTTCGGAGAGGTTAGCACAACTAGCGTCCTCATGTTTTACCTCAATTCCATTTGTGTGGTGAGGTGTTCGATACACTGATTTTCCTTCTTCACGTGGTATTGTCGAAGAATTTGAGGTGATACTTGCAGTGAAAGTCATACTGAACCAATATGTAAGCGTTTACCAAATCTGCAGACTCCGAATTAGATAGACTGATAGACGATGGCTCTATCTCGATAATAAATAATTGTTATTGCTTTCATAACTTTTTTGCAAGCTGGTTAGGACACAAAATTGCTTGAAATTCATATTGCTGCGCAAGCAGCATTTCAAACGACTGAAATAATTTGCCGCTAAGCGTTTTAAGTGACCGTAGTGACAAAGGTCGCGCTCTATTTAACACCATTTGTCAGGTACAGACTTAATCGCCGACAAAGAGTAGGTAGTCGGGGGTCTCCGTCTGATAAAGACCTAGTGTTGAACTTAGCACGCTGAATTAGAAACACTATCTTGATTTTAAAAGTTCGCCTGTCTTATTACATAGAAAGTTCGTCCTACTTTTCATACAAGTTATAACTTGCAAGCTGCAATAAAAAACGGATAAATTAATCTTAATATATAAAATCCTTGCGTTACTGACTGACTGACAGACACGCTACAGTCGAAACTATTGGGCGCAGGAAGCTGAAATTTGGCATGTATGTTCCTTAGGGACCGTAGGGGTGCACTAAGAAGGGATTTCCCGAAATTCCCACGGGATCGGCCAAAAGGGGTAAATTTAAAATAAATGCAGGCGTAGCTGCTGGCGTCCTCTAGTTTATTATAATTATAAAAAGGAATTAAATACAGAGCTATAAATACACCACCAGCAAAATGCTAAAAGCTAGTCATCACATTATTAGTCAAAAATTACCATCATTTTCGGACAAGCAAATTACAAAGTACACAAATAATGTTACCTATCACGATTTATAATTGGTGAACTTTCATACGATGACATTGTGCAAACTGTGTTACCATGTACCATTAAAAACATTAAGAAAGAGAAATAATCCGCGCAAATGACTTGCAAATAGTATCTAGTGCTTAATAAGCCATACTTACATACTAATCTTACTACTGTTAGAAAGGCGAAAGTTCGGATGTTGTTGCTCTTCCACGCAAAAACTACTAAACCGATTTTGATGAAACTTTGCACAGATAAAGCTTGTTCATTAGAATACCGTATGCGCTACCTTTTTTGGACAATTGACGTCCATGCGAGTGAAGGCGTGGCCAGAAGTTAGTATTATAAACGCCGAAGTCTCTGTATGTTACGCTTTAACGGCTAAACCGATAAACCTATTTTGAGGAAAATTTGCAGAGCTATTACTTAAGATCTAGAAAACAAATTAGGCTAATGTGATAACTGATTATTCTAAAATTAACTCTAAGGGGCAGAAACATGTGATGAAACTAGCTTTACATTTGACGCCCTCCGATATGGTACCTAGTTTTACGAACAGTACATGGGCAAATCCGCTAGCAAAAGTTATTATAAAATATCACAAACGGCTACTGTTTCTAACGAAAGGTTCTCACGAACTTTCTAGAAGCTATTAAACTGTCATACAAACGTCGCGCCGTGTGAATGGAAACACGTGCATGGAGATATAATTGTTTTGTTTCGTATAAAACGTTTGTCGCCGATTAACCGGCGTTTTACCAGCCTTGCCCATCTTTATGAAGAGCATATATGCATTACGAGCATACATGTTATAAAATGAAGCCCCTTCCGCGTCCTGCTTCTCTGTATCATCATCAGCTCTGTATATAAACTGTCCCACTGCTGGACACGGGCCTCTTCTCACTATGAGAGGGTAAGGCCACCACGCTGGCCAAGTGCGGGTTGGCAGACTTCACATGTCTTTCGAGAACATTATGGAGAATTCTCAGACATGCAGGTTTCCTCACGATGTTTTCCTTCACCGTTTAGATAGCGATAATAAACAATTTAATACGCACATAACTCCGAAAAGTAAATGGTGCGCGCCGTGGATTCGAACCCGGACCCTCTGCGTGGCAGTCTGTCGGTGTCTCCACTAAACTATCGCTGCTTCTCTGTATGAACATAATAACGTCAGAAACTACCGAACGGATTTCGCACTTTTTTCACCAGTAGATACTATGATTCCTAAGGAAGGTTCAGGTGCATAATTCACGCAAGTGGAGGCGCGGGCAAACTCTCGCTTCTCGGAAAACGATGAACATTACCTTCGTATTCGTGTTTTTGTTTGATTTTTCCTAACAAGAGTCAGAGGTAAAATAAAGTTACTCGCCTTTTCATGCTGCTTCTTCTATCCCATTAAACTTTTAGCCTTTGCAAACGTTGCTTTACTGATTAACGGACAGTCAAGAGAGTTACTCCACACCTTCCAAATATCATCAAAAACTGCTTAGTAGTTTAGAAATGACAATAATAAAAGGCAGCACAGATGAAATAAATTTAACAAGCAAACTTCAAACGTCGGTAAGCCACATAATGGGTATATCACAGATAATATAATACTATATACTAGTAGTTATACCAATGACATTCCACGAGACACCGCCAATCAAACTTCAAGACCACTTTATCAAAGTCTCTGTTGGCAGTTATCTGATGAAACAATATTAAGTCAACTAAACTTCGCAGTCTAAAACTAAGTCCAATTTATTCTCAATTGAAACACTACCTATTATTCCTGAATAAACAACTCATTGATTTTGCTTTAGGCGAATACAGTTCTAGTAAATGCATATACACAGCATGCTCAATATTGCGAGTAAGGGTCAGCATATATCTGACGGAAGATGCGTCGAACGTATCTTCGGTCGCGTCTTTCCGTCAAATGAGTCGGTACACATCTGACGGAAAATGAATCGAGCGTATCTACATCGGGTCTATTCTGTCAAATTAGACCTGCTTCATTACGCGTCTAGTCAGTTTCTGCGTTCAGCAACTACAGTGCGGTTGCTTTGTATGACATTTAATTTTAAAACGTCGCTCAACGCGTCAGTAAAAATTCACGTGGTTCGTGGTGCGCGCGACGTCGACCGATAATGCGTTGACGGAAACGGAACAGACGCTGTACGCTCGAAGTACAAACGGATCATCGGTCAGGTGTAAAAGGTTGAATGTTTTTCTATATATTTGTATGTTTTGGCGTTACGCGACTGATAATACGCGACGCATCTTCCGTCAGATATGTTCCGACCCTTAAGGCAAAAATGGAGTACCTAGTTAATATTCGCGCTTATAGCTCAGATCAAGTAAAAAATTGGTAGATGCACTGTGTAAAGCAACTTTTTATATACACATGAGTCTTGTCCGTGTGGTGGCGGATTAAGAATACGGATTGTAACCCCCCTATATCATCCCATGGGTGTCGTAAAAGCCGACAGAGGGAGCATATTATGCAGAGAACAGCACTGTAATAGAAGGAAAACTTGATACTAACCTATACCAACCCGTTTGGCCAGTGTGATATAGTAGGCCAATTCCTCCTTTGAAAGGAGAGGCCTAGTCCAGCAGTGGACTGTTAAAGGCTGATGCTGAGTTTAGCAAACCGTCCCAGATTCACACGGATACCTAGTACTTTACTAAACTATATAATGCTTGAAAACTTATACAAACTATCTACAAAACCTGAAAAAGAAAATGTAGTGTAGTGAATATGTTTAAGTAAATGAAATTAAGTTTACACTCATACGTTTTTCACTCACAATAAAGGTTAGACATTTAAAATAACGATTAAAGGGAAGTCAATAATTAAACAATACGTTTAGTACAAAGCAAGTTCAAAGTAAAATGAATGGGAAACCTTTGTAAAATTTTGAATGGCATCCTTTAAGCTACGTTTTCAACATGAATTCCGGACGTTTAAACCGCTGTATTTCACCTTTCTCTTTAATTTAAAGGATTGTTTCTGTAGCGGTATTCATTTTTCAATATCGTTCATTAATTCGTGGAAAGTCTTTTATTACAATATGCATAGTACTGGTTCAATGGAATTCATGGAATGGTACCTTTTGTAACCTCCAGTGGAAAGCGTATGCGACTGCAGGTCCGGGTTCGATTCCTTGATCGAGCAACAGTGTTACTGAGTTTTTCAGAATTCTTAGTAACGGTAATAGGATCGCCCCCTATTACGTGAGGCCTAAAATTTACAACATGGCGTAATGTGGCTGAAATATTACACCTCTGTCTACCCCTTTGGGCATGCAGGCGTGAGTCTATAAAAAACATTTTACAACCTGCCTAGCTATAGCTATAGCTTCTGTAGTACTAGTATGTGATTAACGTTAATGCGGCATCACTTACCTGCGACAAACTGTTCGAGGAAGTTTAATGCAACAATACTAATCAATAAGTACGCAATCATACTGAACTATAGACTGACGTATGTACTTACCTTTATTGACACACATTTAATCAAATATTCAAGAAACAAGACACAGCCATATTAAAGCGCAACCGAAACGACTGCGCACAAGAAGTTGAAATTTGGCATACCTATACGTTCCTTGAGGAGCGTAGACGCGCACTAAGAAGGGATTTCCCGAAGTCCCCCAGGATTGAGCGAAATGTCTGGGCGTAGCTGCGGGCAGTTTTTAGTTTTTTATAAGCCCAAAAAACAATGGAAGCGAAAATGATTTTAGTACTTAATTAAGTTTTAACTAAATCGCAGTGACCTGCTTTTAATATAATTATTTCCTCAGAACAAAGCTTTCACATTATACCAGAATATTTATTGAAATAATTTGCACCACGACTAAAAGCATTTCTGTGTTTGAGCGTAATCGCTTTACTACAAAACTATATTCACGAAATTATAGAATACCTACATTATGAGAGCAATAACGACTAAAGGTTTGTTCCTCGTTTGGACCGAAGTTTCGGACCGCATTCCAAAAAAAATCTAGTTTGTCCCACAGCAGTATAGAATTACTATTTCGGCCCGAATGCCAGGTACTTTAAAAATACAGACAACAAAAACATAAAGCACACTTTTAGATTTTTCAATAGTTGTTGTATATTCAAGTAATCTGAAATCAAATTTACCAGGGTTAGCATCAAGGTGCAGAAGTTGCCTGTAAACAAGCTGGTCAAAATATTTGGAAGTGACTTTTTCAATAAATTGTTAAATAATCAAATATTTCAATTGAAATTAAAAAGTACCAGGGTAGCATAAATGTACAGTAGTTAGTCACCAAGTTAACATTTTTGTCATTATATAATCATCAGCCTTTAATAGTCCACTGCTGGACTAGGCCTCTCCTTTGAAAGGAGGAATTGGCCTACTATACCACGCTGGCCAAGCGGGTTGGTATATGGTTTGTATCAAGTTTTCCTTCTCTTACAGTGCTGTTCTCTGCATAATATGCTCCCTCTGTCGGCTCTTACGACACCCATGGGATGATATGGGGTGGTGACAATTCGTATTCTTAATCCGTCACCACACGGACATTGTCATTATATGTACACCGCCAAATAGAAAATGTTCTATTTAGATTAAATATTATTAGTGACATAACCATAGGTCTTTTTTACTGATAGTACAAAAAAAGCAAGTAAAACCTATACAAAAAATACGGGCCGTACAAGGAATACAAAATAATTGAATTATACTTTGGGACGAAATAAGCATATTGTTGGAGCCGAACCAGGATTTTTTTATGTGGTCCGAATCTCAGTGGTACTAACAAAGAACAAACCGAACTAAATAATAGCTCTTTGTTGTAATATTATAACTATTTTCAAAAATAAAGAGACTGTAATTACTTGCATATTTTTTATGAAAAGCAACTATGGCACTAGGTATAAATCCTGTGTCCTTGGGACTTTACAAAAATTCAACGAAGACACAAACAACACCCACACTCGAGACAACAATCTATGGATCACACAAATTGATGTCTCGGTAGGTATCAAACCTATTAGAGAACTCTCAGACGTGTAGTTTTCCTTAAGATTTTGTCTTCACCGTTTAGCTTCGAAAAGACTCGCCGTGGATTTGAACCTGAAATTCAGCGTAGCATAGTAGTCTTTTTACTAGATTAGTCTACTTTTGTGAAGCTAAAAGGCATAAAATCGATTCTTTTGCATTAATAATATAAGTATTTAGGACACACATAAGCGACTGAAGCGGAAACATCATGACAATGGGCCGCGTGCGACGCGTCGGTCGCCGCAATAGAATGTCTATAGAGCTACGCTAGACAAGCGGAACTTGTGTCAATGCAGCCGCACATTATGTTATATGTAGTTGTGGACGCTACTGCGATCAATAGCTCAGCATGTGCTAAACAAAAAAGTGGGTTTTTATTGTCTTACTATGACATACTAGGTTTCGTGCCTACTTTGGACTCTAGCCCTCACTAAGTAAAGTTCATTAGCATTTAATTATATAATGTAATATTATATTATTTATGTAGTGCACTGTAGGTACATACCCTGTGGGAGATCATTAACTACTGAATTCAATATTCGAAATATAGATAGATCTGTAGATTTTAGATTCTTTTTTGACAGTTTTTGACATAAGCTCCATACAAAATAGGTATGTCAAACACGAATCGAAAATCTATCTATAGTTCGAATATTGAAAATGGCCGTAAATAAATTATTAAAAGTAACTATGTTTGCATTAGGCAGCAGTCAAATAATTATGACCAAATCGTGAGAAAGAGATACAAGTGTTGTAGGTACTTGAAAACGAAAGAGATAAAATGCTCAATTACTCGTTTTGTTTCTTTTTAATAATTCAGATTATTAAACTGATCAAGATTGCGGGAAGCGGTTGGATGGTGACAGCTCCAAATCGTTCTGTGTTTATAATCTATGTTCAGTAGATAACATCATTCAGTTTAAAAACTAAAAGCTGTGAAGGTATTCACATAAGTCCATGTTTCCATGTCTAATTCAAAAATATGGCAGAAATCCCTGTAAACAACGGTCACGCTTACTTTTACTCAAACGCGAACAATGCTAAGAATGAACTCTAATAAATGGCAGCCACCACTCTTTGGAAGTCATTTTTCACTTCAGCGGCGTAATAACGCGACTTAAATAGCTCAAAATTATCTTTTCCGGCAACGCAGTCTTTGTTTAAAGAGAAAAATCCCGTGAAATCGTAACGGATGGCGGTCGTACTGGGGAGTGACAGAGAGCCCTTGCAGACGTCGCTTCTTAGAAACAGTCGACTCATTGTGATATAATAATGTCTACACAGGGAAAACTCGCTCTACCCTACAACCGGTAGCAGCCGCTTACCGCTGCACGGAGCGCTCATTTTTTCTGCCGTTTCGTTCACGAAGGAGATGAGTAATTACGCACAGGTTGCAAGTGAAGTGTGAAGGTCAAGAAAATGGGGCTATACCCAGCAATGGCACTCAATAGCGGTCTTGTAAAAACTATCAATGCGCTTGTTTTTGGAAAACGATTGCTTTCTAAAGCTGCGTGTCCGCGTCCACCAAAGAAATGCTTGTGTTGACTACAAAAAGTTACCAATTTTCTTTGGTGGCGATGCAGCTTTAACAATTTACATACAAATATTATAATGTAAGCCATCATTATCATCTCAGCTTATTAACGTCTACTAATAGACATTGTCTAGCTTATGGCTCTCGACTCAGACCGAACTTTTAACAAGCCAACAACGAGAGTGTAGAGCAAAATTAATTAACATCTATGACAAAACCGCCGGCGGAAAACATTTTCCCACCTGGGATATAATGTTTTGGTAACAAAGATGCACCCTTATCCTAATGAGGATATCAAGCCATTGTTTCACCAATTTAGTACAAATTTGATAGTCATACTCTCAGAGAAGATAGCGTCTTATCTGAAGTGTTATAAATGTTATTAAACCACCATTATGTGAAGTGAGGACGGAAATATGAATAAAACACAGTGTTTATATATAAATTGCTCGCACTGATTGTGGGGAAATGGCGGGACAAATTGAATGTCTTATTTTAGAGAACACTTGATTGTGGTACTTTGAATGTGCAGCTGGGAACGTTTATAGGCGACGTTGAGTGTCATTATTTGTTCGAATAAAAGAAGCGAAGAAATAGTGCCACTTATAGCAATGTTTGTTATTATTGAGTGTAAAAGTTAAATAGATGGCCACAGCCACAGGCATTAACTTTGCTAGGGATGTACTTTAATACTGTTTTTTTTATTATTGGGCATAAAATGTAAAAAATGTTGAGAACTACATAAGTATAGGCATAAGTTTTACTACAGATATGATAGATAGATAGATAGATATAATCTTTATTGTACACCAAATAATATTGAACAGTACACATTTTGTGAATTGGCTTATACTACAGCACGTACCGCCATCCCGCTTATCGCTAAAAGCGAATAAAGCGATCTCTTCCAGGCAACCTTTGGATGGACAGAAACGATGTAAGCAATCAAGTGTGGCGATGGTGTAGTTTATTCATTAAATAATTTCAAATAATATATATGTATATTAGTTGAATATACGCTGAATATACATAAATGTATACATATGCTTAATGTACTTAATTCGTATTTAATTAGAATACCGTGTAGTTCTGCAACGTTCAATCAAATATCGTTTCTTTAATCGTTAATTATACTCAAAAACTAGCCTCAAGAATCACCCTACCTATTGGTCAAATCGTACAAAAAGCCGCATGATATACATATATTGAGTTCAGATAGAATGGAAATGAGGATTTCATACATACATACATACATACACAACGTCACGCCTTTTATTCCCGAAGGGGTAGGCAGAGGTGTATTTTTACACCCACTTTTCGCCAGATATACTTTGGTCCCACGTAATAAGGGGCGAGCCTATTGCCGTACCGGGCACATTTCCAGACTCCGTTCTGCTACTGAGAATTTCGTGACAGAAAAACCCAATAACACTGCCCGACCCAGGAATCGAACCCGGGACCTCCCGGTTTCATTTTATAATATTTATATATGTCGTGAAATTTTTAATGTCCAATCAAATTAAATTACATATTATTTGAAAGTTACATAATAAGTCGACTATACATACTACTGTAGGTACTTTAAAATACAATAGTGCAGATAATACCTAACTTTTCGACACGTGTAAGTCAAAGTCTATAATTTGGACGGATCGATACTCATTCGACAATACGATAGATTAGCATCAACTGCTCAGTAATTATATTAAGTTAACAATTATTGTTCATTAGTGTGCTAACTGAAAGGTCACACTGTACGGTTACCATTGTTCAAAGAGCTATTTAATTAAATCGATCGACATAACACAAGGTAGAGCAAACGTGTGAAATAACAGTACTGAACTGTTTAGAAACCTATGATTAAAATCCTTATACTGCATGTCTTTTTCTTGTCGTCTGAGTATGTGGCCAACTTTGGTATTTGAGTTTATAGGTCAGCGAAATGGTCTACTGATTTTAGACAGGAACCGAGACCAAACGTTTTATGGGTCCTTCGGAGCATGGTAACCATTTGAGATGCCTTAATGCAATAACAGACAGTCACCCACCCAAGTAGTGATTTTTCCCAACCATTCTTTATTTAACAGATCTGTTGCGAACGCGCGAACGGCATGTTCAAATATGTTATGAGCGCTAATAAATTTTAACTAAACTGCAATGTCTAGTTGTTTCTAATGCTGTTGGTCATTGCAAGTCACCACGGAGCTGGCAAGCCATTTTACCTTCATTAAAATATAATAATAATAATAATATATAATATTCTACAACATTCACACAACACCATCTAGTCCCAAACTAAGCAGAGCTTGTACTATGGGTACCAGATAATGGATAAACATACATATATACGTTTTTTTTTGTAAATACATACATATTAATATACATAGAAACACCCAGACCAAGACAAACATCCATGTTCATGCACACAAATGTTTGACTTGTGCGGGAATCGAACCCGCGACCTTCGGCGTAACAGTCGCTTACACTCCCGCTGCGCCAACCGGTCGTCACCTATCTTTTACATCTTTCGATAATAGAACATATACTTATTTTTACACTCGAATTTGGCCGCCACTTCACCCGCATGGGTGTCCCGGTTATCGCGACAAAAGATACATAGCCTATTTGTTATTCTGATGTAAAAACAATAATTTTTACTTATCAGAATACCTAAATAAATTATATATTGTAGCGCTCATAGCGAGACTTGTGCTTCGGAGGGCACGTAAAGCTATCGGTCCCGGTTCTTGTCTAAGGATAAGGATCGTTAAGCCATGTCAGAGGCCTTCGGGCGGTCTGAAAACTCCGACACCAGAGTTGGCCACACACTCCCACGAAAACAAAAGAAGAAGAAGAAGTAATATATTACTGCAAAGTTTCACAAAAATCAGATTAGTAGTTTTTGCGTAAAACAGTATGGAACATACGTACATAAATTCTTCCCTATAACTAGACGTTTACGACACTTAGGGTGCTTGTACACGGTGCATGTAGCTGGAGCAAGTAAAGACGCGGGCTACTTGCGCAAGCTGTATGTACATGTTATTTTTTCGTGGTCAAGAGCTACATGTGCATGCTATTCGCGCGGTAGCTTTACGACTTGAATCACGTCAAAATGTCTCGACGAACGAAAAATCTTTTAAAATCATATGTTAAAAATGTAATTTTAACAAGTAACATGCGCGAGTGACCCGCGCGCGCCGCAGAGCACGCGAGTTAGTTGCGCGGGTGGCTCGCTTTGGTACATGCTCGAGTCGCTGGACCCGCACATTTGTTTAAACGATATGTTTGCCGTGCATATAACCCGCGCAAGTGCCTCAACGCACCCTTACATAAATATAAGTAATTTTCTCAGTCGTTTTACCGTAATTATTCGCGATGTACATCTCCCAATCAATGTTGGCATAATGGCATCTGCCACGTCGAATACTTAGCTCATAATCTCGTGCCGCATCCAATTAGCTATTCCTTTGAGACGTTATTACATTAACGTCATCTCCTGTATTACACGGGTATAAGCAGAAACATTGAGGTTGATCTTCGGTAAAACAAAGGGCTCTTACGCATTACAATGACGCCGTTCGACGGCGCGTTGAGTTTATAAAATTTGGTTTACCCTGTCAATCAACTGGTCCTGTTTTATTAATTAGTGTCATGAGGATAAAGACTGAGTTGTATATTGTATCTGTATAAAATAACGTGGTCTAAGGACTCAATTTTATGATGCCTTACATCAAATGACTTTAAGAATACAGTGATTCCGATGTCGTGTAATACCTTGAACCACAACATTAATTGCTGAAATAGAACAACGCTGTATTTCTGTAATATTTTTTTGGACGAGAAAACGTCCTTGTTTCTTTTTTTATTTGACCTCAGTTCCAAGCGTCGTCTGTTTGTCAACTAACACGCAGTAAAAAAAAAATTACTTGACGTAGAAATAATTCAGGAAAGTTCTGCAGAACAAAGTACTTATAGTAACAGAGAACCAATGATTTAACTGTCGCAGCAATTTTATTCAAATGGCTTTGTGTAGCGTAAGAACCCTGTAGGTCCAAGTCTATTTCTTTCTTAGGGTTCCTACGCACTATGCGGTTAGCCGGAATGCGGCCAGCCGAGCGGCTAACCGCAATAAAAAAATCGTACCAGAGCAACCGGAGCGATCTCTCTACTACGAAACTACTTTCTCATACAAATTTTTGTCCTGTCAACCGCACGGCTGGCCGCAATCCGATCAACCGCATAGTGCATAGGAGCGCTTAGACTGTTTTACCACTCCATCTAACGGTACCTCCTTCTCTATTCAGCTGACGGCGTGCTGTCGACAGTGAACGTGGTGGAAGCGCTGCAGGAGTTCTGGCAGGTGAAGGCGGCCCGGGGCGGCGGCGCGGCCGGTGGTGCCCTCGTTATCTACGAGTCGGTGCCCGCTGCTCACCCCCCCTACGTGTGCTATGTCACGCTGCCTGGTGGCGCTTGCTTTGGCAGTTTTCAGGTAATTGTAAAGTATCTTGCTGTTGTTGTGACTGGATCAGTGGAATGGAAGCAATTAATCGAGAGGCCTTAAAATTAACCTGCGATTTAAGTTTAACTGCCAAGTTTCCACACAAGGCATCCTATATTACTAGCGCAAGGAAATAGATTTATTTCTCCCAAGTAAACTGCACTTATTCAACAAGATCGTAAATAATTAAGTAACTTCACCAGAAAATACTAGTTTCAGTTGGAATGCTCTACATTTTATTATTGTTTTAAGCACAAGCTTTTTTACTTCAATGGGACCATAATATATTTCGATTTTGCATGGCCAATCTAAAAAATAAAGATCTTTCTTTTCCAATTGTGCCAACTTATACTTTCAAATCATCATGCGTCGATCAATATACGGGTCCGTAGAGAATATTTCAGACTACTTAGCATTATACTATACCAATAGCCTAACCAAGTGCACACTGCACTCAGAGCCCTTTAGAACCGAACTTATTCGAACAAACAACATCTCCGTCTCCTTGTGCACCGTCACGTTGGCAGGGTCGTGCTTGGGCACCATAAGTGGGTATTACGGGGTGAAACTTTCGGTGCAAGCGAATGCGACGCAGTTCAAAGTTACACATTGCGCTTTCCCTTATTTTCAGTTCTGTAGCAAGTTGGAAAGACTGCTGGATTTTGAATGCTGTGTATATATTTTGAGTCTTTTATTAGACTTAATGTGAATTATGTAGAAGTGGCGAAATATAGCTAACTTTATGTTTAAAAACAAATATCTCCTGAACTAGCATTTTTTGTTTATAAATAAAAGAAGTCTGTCTTGAAGAAAAAAAGTACAACAAATGAAAGTAAAAAGAAATAAATGTTACAAACCATTGCAATTATAGATACACATTTTTTACGATGCATATGCATAATTTATTCATATTTTCCCCAGTTCGATGAGCATGACTGTAAACGTAATCATTCTTGTTATTATGCAGTTTTTAACAATCAAGTGAATCAAGTGTAGTGTATTGAGGTATCCAAAAACTGTGTAGGATCGATAGCAATCAATGTCAGTTGACAAGCAATTAGACGGATCTTCACCATCCTTAGGGTGGTTTCAGATTAGCGTATTTTTCTGCGCGTATACGGTCGTTTCAGCTTACGCGCGCGCTACATAACGCGCTTTACAAAACCGGACTCGCGTAAACGGGTATACTTCAGCGTATTCGCTCGAAACGGTAGCGACATCTTGTCAGTGTCAACATGGATTCTGACGGCTCAGTGCGTCTACATGCGCTTCCTAAAACGAGCTTATACGCGCGTATAAAACGCTAATCTGAAACCGCTCTAAGTCGCAACCCTGCGCTACTTGAAACAGTGCAACCACTAACTGACTATTTTAATATATGGGTGGCAAAATTTGAGAAATTGCTTTCAAACTTATAATAATGAGAGTTTGAAATTGATCTCGGAAGCGGAAATTTTATAGTGATCCATTAAACATTTGACAGCGAGGAAGTAACTAATGGTTCATTAAGACCTCGAGCGCTCAGGGTACTACAATCATCATTACTCTTCTGGCCTTTATCGAATTGTCATTTTAATATTGCCGTCTCGCTTATTTTGAACTGATTCAGCTATCATCGCAAGCAGTTGATACACTGGTGCAAACCTAACGCTTTAAAAGATGAGCTGTTTTGTTGTTCCTTGTTTTGCCGCATAATATATACCATTCTTCACTCAATTAACGTTAAACTAAACACAGTGTCGTTCAGATGAATGTCACTGAACGGTAGAAAATCTATGAAACCAAAACCTGATGTTTATGCAGAAATTCAATATTGGTATGACACTTGGTAATAAACTTCTGATCATCATTTACATAATTCTCCATCTTGTCAAACATTCGTCTTACACGTCCCTTTTCCTATGCATTCTTTCTTCAGTTTAAGAGCTGATCTCTTGTCAGTGGAGCCTCTTCCATGTAGTCCTATCTTCAGCCAGCTTCTAACTACTTTATTCGAATTCTCTGGTGCCACCAACTGTTCAACTAAGGCGGAGGCTCGCCGCAGCACCAAGAAGATAATTCTGTCTTCACCCAGCGCAGCGAAGATAGTTCTATCTTCTTTATTCAAATTTCCTGCCGCCGTCATTAAATCATTACCTGTCTTGTCTCGTCGCAGAACTGTCCCACGAAGGCGGAGGCTCGCCGCAGCGCCGCGAAGATAGCCCTGATGAACAGCGTGTTCAACGAGCACGAGTCGCGACGGATCTCGGAGCACTTCATTGAGAAGGCCGTCGCCGAGGCGCGCGCCTCCTTCGCCGGTGATGCTGCGGCACATCACCAGGACCCTAGTGCTGGGATTGCTGCCTTCAGGTAACGTTGGACTACGATAGTGTAAAGAATATAGAGGCAAAGGGATGATTTGACTAGATAATCTGTACCTATAACCTGAAGACCTGCAAAACGAATCGTCACTAACATTCTACCACATACACACATCACCATCTAGTCGCAAACTAAGCAGAGCATGTACTATGGGTACTAGTTAATGGATAAACATACATATATACTTTTTTTTTGTAAATACATACATATTATAGATAGAAACACCCAGACCAAGACAAACATACATGTTCACGCACACAAATGTTTGACTTGAGCGGGAATCAAACCCGCGACCTTCAGCGTGGCAGTCGCTTACACTCCCACTGCGCCAACCGGTCGTCAGCATTTGACTGACTGATTCCGTACATACATGTTATGTTCTGCCTTTTTCCCGTCAGGGTAGGCAGGGATACAGATTATATCATAGATTCCATTTGTTAAATACCCCTGTTGTGAACTTCATGTATTCTTCCTTGTAAGTAATAAGGACCATGTTTTCGATGGAGTAGTCCACGGCCATGACTGAATGTAAAGACAGAGCGGCATCATCACCCTATAAGTCATATCAATTTGGGATGTTTTTGCACAGGTTCATGCTGGAAGCGAACAAGGGTCGAACGATGCTGGAGTTCCAAGAGCTGATGACGGTGTTCCAGCTGCTGCACTGGAACGGGTCTCTACGAGCGATGCGGGAGCGACAGTGCTCGAGACAAGAGGTGGTCGCGCACTACTCTGCGCGGGCACTCGACGATGCCATGCGTGAGCAGATGGCGAGGGAGTGGGCTGCGAGGGAAAGGGATGCAGCTAGTGCGGGAGGCGGAGTTCTGCGGGCAGAGCTCGCCAGGGCTGAACGAGAGCTCCGCGCCGCCCGACTCGCCGCTCGGGAGCTCCGGTTCCCCAAGGAGAAGCGCGACATCCTGCACCTAGCCGCGCGCCTTGCGCCACCCCCGCAGCAACAGTGATCTCATCGCAACACGCGTGCTCGGCCCTCGCCACACACTTTGTTATTTAAGTATAGGTATATAGTCTAAGTGTATGCGAGTTTTATTTATTTCACCTAACCTGACCTTTCCTGTCACCATGTACTGAAAGTTCATGTGAAGTCTATCGACCTGCAGTATTTTAGGTTAATTGGTGCATAAGTAACTTTGTGTACAAAATGTATTCGATATTCGAATACACGGCAGCTTAATTGCCGTCAACGTTTTAAAATGGCGTTCGTACCGCATCTGTACATCGATATCGCGTCCAATTCTGAAAAAACAAAGAGCAAAAAGGTATCGAATTTCAAATAAAACGAAATTTTAAATAAACTACGAGTTGGAAAACATTATTGAGTCGGCTTGCACGTGTGGCTATTAGTGTGAGTGAACGAGACGATGTCTGCGCCGCGGCCTCGGTCGTTCGATCGGCGCGCATCGTCGCAATTAAACCATAATAGTTTAGTAGAATAGACGCATTCATCAATGATTCCCAGTAATTATCACAATTCGAAATACTCGTGTCATTACTTCATTAATCGATTTATCTGCAATGGCGTCGGGTAGGTATAGAATAGGTAATTAGATGTTTGCGCGAGCGATCATCGCTGAAACGATTTGGATATAACAATACCTACGTGTGGGACACAGCTATTGGCTTTTGTAAGCGTTGCGTTACGCATATCCGATCTAATCTTTATATATAAAATCCTTGCGTTACTGACTGACTGACGGACAGTGCACAGCCAAAACTATAGGTAAGTAAGGCACAATAAGCTGAAATTTGACATGTATGTTCCTTGGAGACCGTAGGGGTGCACTAAGAAAGTAAGTAAGTAAATCATTTATTGACACACCAAATACAACGCACTATACAATAAATACAACACAAACAGCTAGGTATACAATTCACAATACAACTAATGCACATTATCCAAGGGTGCATAGGGTTCCCACCAAGAACTTAGGGTCCCAAGCCAACCTCACCTGCAAGTGGTGCACCTGCCGATCAACGGACGAGGCTCTGGCAAACAAAATGTCCCAATAAGCGGCAATAGGCTCGCCACCTATTACGTGGGATCAAAACACTGGCGAAAAGTGGGCGTTTAATATGCCTCTGCCTACCCCTTCGGGGAAACAGGCGTGAGTCTATGTATGTACACATTATCCTACAAGCACAGCTATTACATATAATACATAAACATAGTTTGTTAACATTACAATTGCATTGTTACCGTACGTCGCAATCGATGTGCCAGTACGGTTCACAATCAGCTTGTGAAAAGGATTCTGAAATACCTACGGGGTCGGAAAAAACAGTTAAATTAAATAAAGATGTGCGGGCATAGCTGCAGTTATCCTCTATTCTGATGTAATAGGTGTGTAGTGTCTGTAATGTTTAGTAACTTTGTGTTACGTTAGCCTGTGTTGTAGTCACAATACTCACAATGGGGGGTGGTTGGGTGTTTTAAACAGGGAAATGTAAGCCGAGTGAGCGGTGTAATTGTATGTAGCTGGACGAGCTTCAGTGGACGGACTGCGTTTCACTAGTTAATTAGTAACAATACTCCGTGATTGGTGATGTTTACAGTAGCTCACTAGCTGTAAAGTGCGAGTAAGTATTACATGTGAACGTGTCATGTAAATTGGCTGATGAAATAAAAAGTTTCAAATGTTTTCGCTGTTCAAACGTTTTTAAACTTTCGTGGTCATCAGTATTAGGTACTATAACATTTTCCTATCGGATATAAACAATGTGTCAATGTACCAATTTAAAATGTTTGTGTTGAAAATTAAATAAGTATAATAAACATGGCACGATTCACACAAGACTAAGCTACTAAGGCGCTGCTCGTATGGCTCAATGTCTATGTGTGCCAAGTGGCTCGAGGGTTCGATTTCCACATGAGACAAAACTGTGTGTGATTCACATTTTTTTATTTACGGTCTGGGTGTGCTTTGTGTCCGTTGATTAAATGTTTGTAAAGTTAAACAAGATTCACTCCTAGTTGAGGGCATGCCCTAATAAGACCTGACCTATGCCAACAAGTGAACTCATAAAGATATACTTATGTATTTTAATTACACATAATATCATCATCAGCCTTTAACAGTCCACTGCTTGACTAGGCCTCTCCTTTGAAAGGAGGAATTGGCCTACTATACCTCGCTGGCCAAACGGGTTGGTATAGGGTTTGTATCAAGTTTTCCTTCTCTTACAGTGCTGTTCTCTGCATAATATGCTGCCTCTGTCGGCTCTTACGACACCCATGGGATGATATAGGGTGGTGACAATCCGTATTCTTAATCCGTCACCACACATACATACGACAAAAATACCGTCCCCGTCACACAAAAATTTGTTCTACGTGGGTATCGAACGATGGCTTAGTCAGTGACCACGTTATCTTACTTCTATTAAAACACGGAGTTACAATTGACTAAAATACATTTATTAAAAATATCACTAGCCACTCTTAATTGATTAACACACGGCTACTTGTCAAACTTATTTTATTTATAGACTCACGCCTGTATCCCCTAAGGGGTAGACAGAGGTGTAATATTACGCCCACATTTCGCCATGAATTCTTAGGTCCCACGTAATAGGAGGCCAGCCTATTGCCGTTACCGGGCACATCACCAGACTTCGTGCTGATACTGAGAATTCGGAAAACCCAGTAACACTTTTGCCCGACCCGGGAATCGAACTTGGGACTTCCGATCAGCAGTCGCATACGCTATCCACTGGACCACGGAGGCAGTAAAGTGTAAAGTTATTTTGTCGTAGGAAATAAGTAAGTATTTTAATCGTACCGCAATTATTTAGCTTAATTTGTCTCTGTGTTTACAAAGGCAGGTTTATTGCGATTGCTTCTTGACAACCATGGATGGAATAAATTATATTCGTAAGTTTAAGTAATTATGAAATAAAAAATCCGTGTGGTGACGGATTAAGAATACGGAATGTCCCACCCCATATCATCTCATGGGTGTTAAGAGCCGACAGAGGGAGCATATTATGCAGAGAACAGCACTCTAAGAGAAGGAAAACTTGATACAAACCCTATACCAACCCGTTTGGCCAGCGTGGTATAGTAGGCCAATTCCTCCTTTCAAAGGAGAGGCCTAGTCCAGCAGTGGACTGGTAAAGGCTGATGATGAGTCTAGCAAACGTGCCAGATTCGCAACAGTCCACCTGTTAAAGGCTGATGATGATGTAATAAACATTATATACAAACGGCCATAATGGGACCTACTCAGCCGTTTCCTATACTGCTGGCCTAAGATTCGTAGGCGGCCTTTTGCTATGCGGCCTCGGACGTGCCCAGCCTCTCGTGCTTAACGGCACGCAACGCGGGTGCAGATCGAGCGTGTGTATGTGCTGACGCGACACACGACAAACGAGTTGCTTTGCTGTACAAAAAAGCACACATGCGTAGTCGTCAGCACATTTGTAGTATGGGTATGATTCACGCGTCGCGTGTTTCGGCAGCACGTTTGTATATTTTTTCCCTAAACACGACTATGTTGGGCTAGCCGCATCGCAAAATCCGACACTTGGGGCACACCATATAAGTTTCCAGCAGTCAATGTGTAGAATAAACTTTTTCAACAAAATCAATAATTCATCATAAATATTTCTCACACGTCAACTTCCATAGAATCCGAATAAGGGCGAAGTGCTTAACGTTAAACGGTCGGTTTTTCTTCTGAAACAAGTTGTTAATAGCGCGGGAGCTGTATCTATTGGATGAAATGCCGTCATATAAGGTGCTGATAGAGACATTGGAACAATATGAATGATAAAAGGCTACTGAACAAGGGCAGAGGTTTTATTACAGGAAAAAATAGGAAATGGAGATTCAAAAGTCTTCAAAAGGAAGTAAAGTACACAGGCAACTTTGAGTGGCAACGGCCGACGATATAAAGACTTACCTATAGATTGTGCAATCTGTCAAGTTTATAGTTTTACACCCGATCCCTAACAGATCCTTTAGAGTATTTTAATAATGTGGTGAGCGCAGACAATCTTCGAAATGTAATGTAGTAAGGCGATTAACACACCGCACTAACACCGCTCTAGAATGCGGTGAAGCAAGTCGCATTGAACTCTAAGAAATCTTCTGCAAACTTCGCTAGGTAACTATTCCTCAATACCTGTAGGTAATTAAAGACTATCTCCCTAGTGGATGGCGTATGCGTCTAATGATACCGGGTTCGATTCCTGGGTCGGGCAGAAGTGTTACTTTATGGGTTTTTAAAATTCTCGTTAGCAGCGCGGAGTCGGTCAAAGTGCCCTTCTATTACTACGTGAGACCTACAAGTTCATAACATGGCATAATGTAAGTGTAAAATTACAACTCTGCCTACCCCATAAGGGATAAAGGCGTGATTTTCTCGTGAATATAAGAGTCCCTACATATGCCGTGAAATAGGTCGACACCATTACTTTAAGTACAAGTGCAATGAGAATGGCTAAAGTTAGCTCGGTTCATTCCTCGGTTGCAAGGTAATATTGACCCAGATATTACAGCGAGAGGCTAATTAAGAAAGCACTCATTATTTTAATAAGGAAACTTTTGCGACAATCTGTGGTAATTTTCTCGTGTGGTTCAGAGAGGTTGGACGTTTGTGTGGTTACTTGCAGTTTCCATGGCAGCTGGGTCGATATTTGTATAAAACTCTTGGATACGTATACTTTAAGATCTTATCATAATTATTGGCGAGATTCTAACTAGCGACTCAAGCGACAAAATTTTGAAGTTGTGTAAGACCGACACTTTCATACCGCATTTACACATGCGTGTTCGTCATTCGCCTCGACACTCCGTAAACGAATGCTGTCGCGAACTATTGTTCACACATTCGCGGAGTGAATCATTTTGAAATTCGCACACGAACATGGAGGACGTGAAAATAATCGCAGCGTGCGCGCTACATTTAATGAAATTATATAATTATTTAGATATCCTGCGTAAAAAAGTTAAAAAAAGTTATCGTCGCAGACATTTCTTTTTTGAGCATGTAAATTATTAAATTACTTTGAGAATAATTACTCATATAAATAATTCATTTTTTATTGTTATTTATAGACTCACGCCTGTATCCCCGAAGGGATAGGCAGAGGTAAAATATTACACCCACATTTCGCCATAAATTTTTAGGTCCCACGTAATAGGGGGCGGGCCTATTGCCGTACCGGGCACATTACCGGACTCCGTGCTGGTACTGATAATTTCCTGACGGAAAAACCCAATAACACTTTGCCAGACCCGAGAATCGAACCCGAGACCTCGCAATCCCACGCGCACATTTATGCCGCGAGACCAACGAGGCACTCATATCTTTTACTATGTTTGTTGATAATCAATTTTGTTTTAGCCAAAGTATGATTTTTTTATATTTAATGTACTTAATGGCAACCCCATACTAGCAGACATACGGTTCCAAGCACCGTTTATCTTTCTGATGTTTTGGGTTCCAAATGAGCTATTCTTTTTGAAATAGTTCAAGGAATTCTATAATTCGCGCTTCACTCCACTCCATTTTGACAACCCGTCCGGTTGGGTCGGGCGCTTGCTGTTAACTGAATGTTGATGCAGACGAATGTGTAAACAGTAAGTTCGTGTTCGCCGTTGGTGCCCTTTGATTCGCGTCCGAAAAACCGCTCTCAACGCGAACACGCGAATCACGAGGGGAATAGCGAATGCAGTGTTTACATATGTAATGCGTGTTCGTTATTCGCCTCGTCATTCGCTTCGTTATTCGCACGAATGTGTAAATGCGGCATCACAGATCACTACTATTTTTGACACTTTTGACAGCTCTCAATACAATTACCACCATAACCTCGAGGCAAAGTTGTATTGTGTCAAAAGTGTCGCACGTAGAAAACTTCTAATAGGGAAGTTTCCCGCAAGTGAAATAAATTATACAAGTATTTTTATCTAGTGAAACATGTCAAAATAATAGTAGTTTCATTCATCAATTAATGTTAAAACTTTATTAAACATTTTTTATCGTCAATTTATTGATAATAAGTATTCTACTTGACAGCAGAACACTATGACGTCACTTCGTCATATTACATACAAAACCCTTAGCAAAGGTCGTTTTTGACATTTCATTAAAAGTGCTTGATTTGACTAGTTGGAAACAACCCTATTTCAGCGCTAGAGGCGCGCGGATAATCTTTGCATCGCCAATAGGGAATATGCATGATTTCTTTTTATTGTTGCTATTGTTTATTTATGTTAATATGATACCGTAATAAAAATATTAGTCGTAGAAAAGTTAACATTTATTTTAAATCAAATGTTGAAAATTGCAATGATCTAATACTAGTTTAAACACCTCCATTTTAGCGCGCTTTGTTGTGACGTCAGCGTTCTCAACGTTTGAGTTGTAATCTGTCAACTCTGTCAAATGTCTGGTACTGTTTTGATACTTATGACATATCCTCTGCGAATCGTGTCGCCATATATATTATACTAGCTGACCCAGCGAACTCCGTATCGCCTTTTTAAGAGTTTTTATTTCATTCCCTTTTTTCCAAGCCCCTTTTCCAAAGTTACCATTGACTTAGCGCTTAATCTCTGATCATTCCAGGGTCTATAAATGATGCAAAAACAAACATAGATTTTTATATAATATTGAATTCCCCATTCCTTAAAATATCGGAGACGATACCCATATCGACTAAAAAAATATCCCGTCCGCCAACTTTGATTTCCTATCCGCCATCTTTGATCACCAAATAGATGTTGTATTTGGATTCACCATCCCTTAAATCATCAGAGACGATACCCATATTGATTTTTTAAATTTTTCCATCCGCTATCTTTGATTTCCCATCCGCCATCTTGAATCACGAAATAGATGTTGTATTTGGATTCCCCATCCCTTCAAACATCGGAGACGATACCAATATTGATTTAAAAAAAAAACCCATCCGCCATCTTTGATCACGAAATAGATGGTGTTTTTGAATTCCCCATTCCTTAAAATATCGGAGACGATATCCATATCGACTTTAAAAAAATCCCGTCCGCCATCTTTGATTTCCTATTCGCCATCTTTGATCACGAAATAGATGTTGTATTTAGATTCGCCATCCCTTAAAACATCGGAGACGATAACCATATTGATTTTTTTAAACTTTCTCATCCGCCATCTTTGATTTCTCATCCTCCATCTTTGATCACGAAATAGATGTCGGATTTGGATTCCCCATGCCTTTAAATATCGGCGACGATACCCATATCGACTTTAAAAAAGAAACCCGTCCGCCATCTTTGATTTCCTATCCGCCATCTTTGATCACGAAATAGATGTTGTATTTGGATTCCCCATCCCTTTAAACATCGGAGACGATACCCATATTGATATTTTAAAATTTTCCCATCCGCCATCTTTGATTGCCCATCCACCATCTTTGATCACGAAATAGATGTTGTATTTCGATTCTCCACCCCTTAAAATATCGAAGGCGATACCCATATTGATATTTAAAATTTTATCATCCGCCATCTTTGATTACCCGTCCGCCATCTTGGATCACTAAATAAATTTCATATTATTCATCAGCGTCCCGAAAATCTCGAAAACGATACCCATATACATTGTATCCTATTCGTTTAGCCTTTTTTTGCCTTTGACCCAGCCCTCCCCCTTCTCTTTATTTTCTTTATTATTTTTGTCTGGCCCCTAAAAGTTGTGGCGTAACTTTATATAGCCTATAGCCTCTCGGAATAATTGGGCTATCATAGGCAATAACAATTTTTAAAATCCGACTGCTAGTTCCTGAGATTAGCCGACATTATGTTTTAGCCTTTTTAGCCTCTTGCCCGGCCCCAAAGGGTCGAAGCGTTATGTTATATAGCCTATAGCCTTCCGGAATAACTGGGCTATCGTATACAAAAAGAGTTTTTCAGATCCGACCGGTAGTTCCTGAGATTAGCGCGTTCAAACAAACAAACAAACAAACAAACAAACTCTTCCGCTTTATTATATTAGTATAGATAGTCTAAGCGTGTCGCACAGCCGTGTCGTCATGACATTTTAAATTACGCGCGTAAATTTTCCACCTTTGCTTAATTGATATTCGCGTTTTTAGAGTGTTAAATATAAAATAATGTTAGAGGTGTCTTTCTTTACCGATAAATAATATCATAAAAATATATTTGCTTATATCTGTATCACACGCATATTCCCTATTATCACGTAGTTTTTATATGTCCGTTACAATATTTTATATCGATGACTTTGGCTATTAGCTATTATAAGTATACATATTTGTCATTATAAGCTATAGGTACACAGGTAACCAAATCTATCGATAGGTAAAATATAGAGAACGGTCGATAATCTGCTCAGTTTAACAATGATTTTTACACTACCGCTGAAGTTAAGTAAGTCAAGCAGGCTATATGGTCTGTTTTATTGGGTAATAATTTAACTAATAACGAGCCTCATGTTAAATAAAATACAAATCTAAACAGTGCAATGGAAGTGTCATCAGACGAATGATGAATAGTTTCTGTTATGAGCTCCGCGATAAACACTGGCATCCGTACACACAGGATTATGGATTCCAGTAATGTTTCCTGTCAATCGTTTGTCCCGACGGGACTACTATTTCACAAGATTTAAAGCGTGCATGTGATATCACTAAAATCAAATCTATCAACAGCCTAGTGCAACCACATGTGACCTGACAAACAATAGATTAGAAATGGTACACTACATATTTTGTTTTTACATCTTTTAAAAAGACAAGTCCCATGATAGGAATAAAGCCTGTGCCGCATGAGATTTTGCAAACATTACTTCTACTGTAATTGAAGACACCCTGAAAAATTGAAGGTTAGAGAACAAGGTAGTAGAGTCTTGCTGATTTCAGCATGAATGGGCCGGCTCGACCGGGGAAGTACTACCCTCTCACAGAAAATCGACGTAAAGTAGGTTCGTCGTACGTAAAGACGTTTCGTTCGATGAGTGAAAGTGCCGGAGGCCCTATTCCCTATTCCTTCTCCCTCATCCCACTCCTCATCCTATCCCTTTTCCCAACCCCAAGGGGCGGCAACGCACTTGTGACTCCTGTGGTGTTGCTTGTGTCCATGGGCGGCGGTAATTGCTTAACATCAGGCGATCCGTCTGCTCGTTTGCCGCCTATTACCATAAAAAAAACTGACAATTGAGTAGAATAACTCACAATCTTAGCTTTAGGACATCGTTCATACAAGAGAGTCACAACATCAAGAAGTCCTTATCTCAACAAGATAGTTGCATCATAAAGTCGTAAGTCTAACATACCAAGTTGTTGATAAGCCACGTACAACCTGTGGCGGTCGGTGTGTGTGATCAGGTGCAGTGCCGCACGCGCACCCGACCGACCCAATATTGACACATGAGCACCCCACCTACCTTGCATCGCTCTGCATACATGTGTTTAGGGTGAGACTGCGTTGGACGGGAGCTTAGTGCGATGAAGAAGAGACGACTGCGACAAATAATATTGTTGTATGTTTCTGCCCGCTACTCCTGTGTGTGTCCAATTTATCAGGATGCAGTACTCTTTATGCTATTGTCATGTATAGGTAAGTAATACAGCAAAGTTTCGTCAAAATCCGTTTAGTAGTTTTTGTGTGAAATAGTAAAACATTTACAAACTTTCGTTGTGTTTGTATAAGGAGACTCGTTGAATCTGAACTGGAAACTTGCTGCTCATCATTGGACATCTGGATATCACAATAATAGTGGAAAAAAATGTTTTTGTTAATATTCACTACTATTGAAAATGGATAAACAAGCGATAAAGTACTGTAAATACGGGTAGAATCAGTCCAAAAGCCATGAGAAAACATGCACTAATAGTATGTTGTAGCGACACTGCTTGACACTGCAAGTCAGATAAAACATATGTAGGAATTTCAGTGCACGATCGAATACGCGTATCTTAGAATGTACAGTGTGGACAAGGCTTTACCAGGCCCGGCCGCGGACGCGAGAGCTTGTAAACTCGCTTATTTTCTTAAGCTTTAAGCTGTTAAGAGCTGTAGGATTACATCTAATTTTGTGTGTTCCGGTGCTGAATTTTTGGTACGTGATGCTTGTACGAGTTTACATATTAAAGTGCCGTGTAAAATTACGCCTCGACCGGGACGGGACACCCTGTAGTTGATTGACTTGGACGCGTTCAAAAGTAGGGCCAATATCTTTATATATAAAATCCTTGCGTTACTGACTGACTGACAGATACGCTACAGCCGAAACTATTGGGCGCAGGAAGCTGAAATTTGGCATGTATGTTCCTTGGGGGCCGTAGGGGTGCACTAAGAAGGGATTTCCCGAAATACCCACAGGATCGGCCAAAACGGGTAAATTAAAAAAAAATGCAGGCGTAGCTGCTGGCGTCCTCTAGTATTTTTATAATTCTTTACTAGATGCTTTATCATAGAACTTTACGAACAATGAACACCATTAACAATAATTTAAAGATCACATAATGTGTCGTTTTGTATATTAGTTAAATCCACGCCACGCTGGCAGTAGCACGACAAACACTAAAAGTAGTTTGAAACTACTATTATAATAATAGATCCAGTAGATAAACAATATTTTAAAGCTGAATAGTTCGTTGTGTTTATCATCATCATCATCAGCCTATAACAGTCCACTGCTGGACTAGGCCTCTTCTTTGGCCGGAGGCCCTATCCCTTATTCCTTCTCCCTCATCCCACTCCTCATCCTATCCCTTTTCCCAACCCCAAGTGGCGGCAACGCACTTGTGACTCCTGTGGTGTTGCTTGTGTCCATGAGTGGCCGTAATTGCTTACCATCAGGTGATCCGTCAGCTCGTTTGCCGTCTGCTACCATAAAAAAGGAGGAATTGGCCTACTATATCACGCTGGCCAAACGGGTTGGTATAGGGTTTTTACCTAATCCTATACCAACCCGTTTCAAGTTTTCATTCCGTTTGGTTTATAGTGGTATCATAAGATGTTAAACGGTCTAATCTTAGGCACTATTGGTTCGAATTCAAAAATAAATTGAGTGGATAGACCATTTATCGAGGAAGGCTCTAGGCTATACAACATTACGCCGTTGGTAATAGGTGCGGTAATCTACAGATTTTCGCAGTCCACTGCTGGAGTTAGAAGTGAAAACTTAAAGCGGCGATAGCCCAGTGGTGTACGTAACAGACAGCCGAGACTATGGTCTCAGGTTCGATCCCCAGGTACCCCGGGTACACACCTCTGACTTTTCAAAGTTATGTGTGTATTAAATATGTTAATTATCGCTCGCTTAATAATATTCCGTGTGGTAACGGATTAAGAATACCTATACCCCTACTGCTGGACTAAGCCTCTCCTTTGAAAGGAAGAATTGGCCTACTATACCACGCTGGCCAAACGGGTTGGTATAGGGTTTGTATCAAGTTTTCCTTCTCTTACATTGCTGTTCTCTGCATAATATGCTCCCTCTGTCGGCTCTTACGACACCCATGGGATGATATGGGGTGGTGACATTCAGTATTCTTAATCCGTCACCACACGGACAGTAGGCATAAATAATTATAATAGGGGGTGTAATATTACACCTCTGCCCACCACTTCGGGGATACAGACGTGAGTCTATAAAAAAATACTAATTATAATGCGGGTTTAACCGCGGGCACAGCTAGTCATTATATCGTTCATATCATTGTGGCACGCCAACACACTATATTGTTCGTTTTCCGTTTTTATTATAATCGCAATAATAATAAAAACTCTACGTGATACAACAATAACATTGTTTCTCAAATACTGCGTCTTATTACTAATTCAGTATTTGCTCATGACACTCATGACAGAAAATGTGGATCAAGTTCATGTACTTACTTATATTTGTTACCTACCTATTAGTAATATAATTTGCACAATCAACTTTTTTAATCAAGTTGCTAATTGAAAATGAAGCTGCAGTTCTAAAACTAAGTTTATAATTCTTATGTTTTACTGTTATGACGAGTTGAATTTTGAAATTGGACAATTCAATTGTTTTCACTGATTCATAGTTCATACGGCCCTGTAGACATGTGGCAATCGATTAGTGTCATCGCTATTCGCTAACTGCCGATCCTTATATACCTATGACCTATCTATAGATTTGGCTCCAAATCCATCGATAAGTCGTAGATTGAATCCGGCGATATGTACTTACAAACAAGATGTATGAAAGTGACATATGCCATTCGCTATGCCACGTGGTCAACGAAGAACTAATTGTTTATGTTACCATGGCAGCCAAAGGATAGCGATAGTAGTCTGAATCAGAAGCGAATGCCGCTTGTCTAAGCCCCCTGAACTCTCAATTAAACACTTTGTGCGAGTGAGAAACATTTTCGCCTGTGTCGTACGTCGTACCGCATCTCCGGAAAGTTTATCTGTGTGGCCGTGCTAACTAGCTTGAGCCTGCTGCTTTGTCTCTGTCTTGTTGTGTGTCTGTTTTAATATTATGCGCATAAACATAAAAAATAGTAAAAAAATATATTCATTTTCATTTACAGGTCTTATTCGTTGGAACTTATGCCAAAGTTTATAAATACCTGCATATCCCTGACGTTTCGACCGGCTAACTACAGTTATCATCATGGAAAGTCTTACTTACGCGATAAACACACATCACCCTGCAAACGTTCGTAACCGTATCAGACGTAATAGGTGGGTAAATGAAATTATAAAACCGCTAGAGGACGCCAGCAGCTACGCCTGCACATTTTTTTTAATTTATCTGTTTTGACCGATCCCGTAGGTATTTCGAGAAATCCCTTCTTAGTGCAACCCTAAGGTCCCCAAGGAACATACATGCCAAATTTCAGCTTCCTGCGCCCAATAGGCTGTAGCGTGTCTGTCAGTCAGTCAGTAACGCAAGGATTTTATATATTAAGAAGATAACGTAATAGAAAGGAGAAAGTGATTTGTCTTAAACAGTAACGCTGTGAAATTCTACTGTATTCAAAATCACCAACATAATCAGTTTTAAATAGACTAACCAGCAGATGCTTCTACTGAATAAATATGTGTTGATTCAGCCTCCGCATGGTTGAATAAACACATATTTAGAACGAACGTAAAAATATGTATCTATGAAACCAACTAAAATACAATCAATATCAATCATTTTCAATTATATAGGACCTGTACAATTTTCAGCAATTTATTTTCGCACGTCATCTTCTACACTATATAATATTATAAAGAGGAAAATTTTGTATTTTTGTTTGTAATGGATAAACTCAAAAACTACTGGACCGATTTTAAAAATTCCTTCACCATTAGAAAGCTACATTATCTGCGAGTAACATATTTTAATGTACAAAAAATATGGGTCCGTAAGATATTTGGGTTTTTCGGGTACGCGAAGTAGTTCCCTCAGGACGCGGTTGAAACCGCGGGAAACGGCTAGTAGAATATAATATTATCGGACGGCTCGGAATCGGTCTCTGTGGAGAGCCTTGGGGGACGGCCTATGCCCAGCAGTGGACGTCTTTAGGCTGACATGATGATTTTATTTTAATTTTAATTATAGTCTCACGCCTGTATCCCCGAAGGGGTAGGCAGAGGTGTAAATATTACACCCACATTTCGCCATTAATTTTTAGGTCCCACGTTATAGGGGACCATATTTACCACATCACCAGACTCCGGGCTGCTACTGAGTATTTGGAAAAACCCAATAACACTTTCGCCTGACCCGGGAATCGAACCTGGGACCTCCGATCAGCAGTCGCATACGCTATCCACTGGACCACGGAGGCAGTCAGGCGGAGGAGGGCGACATGATGATGATAATATAATCAGTTACAAGATATCGCTAATAAATATCTGGATATAAATACACACGCATTGAACGAAGCAAAAATACTATAAAATGCGATTGAAACACTGGTGAAATTAAATTGAAGTCGCCTGCAGGCAGAAAAGAGCGCGATGAATAAAATTTTAAGTGAAAATAGTCTCGTTGTAGTTCAAACACCGAGCCTGCCATTCATTTATAATTTAACATACTTAACCGTAACGGTTAAGTATGTTAAATACATAACAACGTTTTATTAACAAGTAATTAACGCTGTGTTATTTTGTTTATACATCGTGTGACTAAAATGTATGCTCAGAGTATAACTATACAGGTGAGAACTATGTTATATAAAATATCTTTACTGATAATATAAAGTTGAACAGTTTGTTTGGTTGAACGCACTAATCTCATAAACGACTAGATCGAATTAAGTATTTTTTGTTTGACTAGGCTATGAGCCACGGGCGCGCAAAAGAAGTCCTAAATATTACGGGTGTAACCTTGGTCTCAGCTAGTCTAAGATAAAGCAATAGGTATCTCTGTGTCTGCCCCACCCACTGCTAGGTACATGCCTCTTCTCAGTATGAGAAGGGTCAGGCTATTCATTTTAGGTTTTGTGGGAACGTCGACGAATGAACTTACCTAAGTAAAAAAGACAAAAAATATTTTATTTGCATCTCCAAAATATAGCATACACACATTATCTTAATGTGAACAGCAGAAGGCGGTATATGGAGTACAAGTAAGGCAACTGCGTCAGCTATTGTTGCAGTATATACAATTAAAACGCTGGTATTATCGCAGGCCCATATGTAGTAAGTAAGTAAATATAATAATTATTTTTATTTCTTACCCCTACACGTTTAATTAAATACCTTAAGGAAAACATGATTATTTGACGTCACAGTTGAAGTGGGTACTCGTGAGAGAGGGATATTTCGTTTCTGTGATTGCAGCGGCGGCTTCTTTTCCCTCCAGTTGTTATGTAAGAGTGCTTTATCCTGACCTTGCTCGTGGTTTCCGTAGATTTTGGTTCTGTGGGTTTTTTTTTTCAAATTCTATTTATAAGACTATTTTCAATCTCTCGATCACATAGTTATATGTGCCAGCATACACCGGTCGTGGTCACAGAATGACAGTCTTCTGGCCACAGTTGGTGTCACACACGCCGAAACGTTGGGCTAAATTGAGGCCCTGTTGGAAGGGCAGTAGATAGACACACATAGTCCAGCTACCATCAAAACGTGAATTTTTTTGAGAATGGATATTGGTTTGACTTCCAAAAACTGGTAAACGTATTCCGATGAAACTTTGCAGTAATAAAATAAAAATAGGTTCAGCAGAATAAAACAATGGCTACCTTTTGTCACGACCCAAATTTTATATTTTAAGAACTGCTACCAAAGAAAAGTCGCGGTTTTCACTCAAAGTTTTAATTAGGTAACCTTTTAGAAGGGTCATTAAAACTTGTTTTTGTTTGTGGACTTATTGTTAAAGCGACAGTGAAAGCCGGCTAATTAAATAATTGCGATTTTAACAGAAAGTTGCTACAATTCGGAGAGCATCGTTTGTATAACGGATAATAAGATTTAATGCACCTATATGTCTGCAAAAGAAAAATACTTGGAGGAGAAATTCGGCAGTAAATTAATGTTGACATCATTTTTAACGCGGTTGATATAATATGACGTGATTCTGACATCGTGTGTTGGGAATGACACTTATTGACATCCAATGACTGTAGGCGAGCCAAACAGTGCTTTGTCCAATAATTGAGAAGTTGCGCCGCATTGTCCAATGTTCACATTCAAATCACAAGAGAGGCAGAAGTTCAATGGAATCTTGATGGATTGAATCCCGTTTAGATCGCTCATGCTATGCCACTCTCGTATAGATCCACACGATTGCGTCACTAAGTAATTTAGAGAACACGTCGATGATCAGTAAGAAAATTCTAACGCCTTGAGATGAGAATCTCAAATAGAAGCATGAGCTTGTGGACGCAATTCTGTCGAACTCGGCTCATGAACATAGAAAACCTCATCCTTTTTCTAACCTGTACACAAATGACCAAGCGATTAAAAGAACCGTAAATGAATAACTAAACCCTGTCTGCGTGAAGATTTACGACGTGTGAGGCTATTTAACGGCTCGAGCACATCACTATAAATAATTGGCTGAGTGCAGACACTTTGCACTTGTGGCGCAACACTAAGGTCAGGGCTGTGACACCTGGTAAGTACTGTTATTCATTATTAGAGACCCCACGGGAAACTTAATTTTATATACTAGTTAGAGCTTGCGGCTCCGCCTGCGTTGGTGTCGGTTATCGTGACGAAAGGTACGCTACCTTTATACCTCGCGAGAAAGGATTCAGAAATGGTTTATTCTTGTTGCTGCTACTGATGGTAGATATACTAGATCCATAGCTGGAGTGAGACCTTAATATAATATAATATTCTACCACATACACACATCACCATCTAGTCCCAAACTAAGCAAAGCTTGTACTATGGGTACTAGATAATGGATAAACATACATATATATACAATTTTACATATTATAATTTTATATAATTTTATATTTTGTAAATAAATATACATAGAAACACCCAGATACTTTTTTTTTGTAAATACATACATATGAGTATTATACATAGTAACACCCAGACCAAGACAAACATCCATGTTCATGCACACAAATGTTTGATTTGAGCGGGAATCGAACCCGCGACCTTCGGCGTAACAGTCGCTTCCCGCTGCGCCAACCGGTCGTCAAATATGGTAAGTATTAGTCGTTAGGTCATGGTTGTTCACTAAGCATGACGAAAGAAACCTTTTAACGTAAAAACTTTTCGTGAGGTGAAGAGATGAGAGAGGAAGAACAGAAAGATGATGTAGCGAATACTGGATCTCCAGCTCTTTCAGTCACCAAAAATACATCAGTCTGGATATTGCTACTTATGTCGATATTCTGTGGTAATGTCATACATACTTCACGTTCCATTCATGCTGACCTCAGTAAGTCCACTGAATACAGATTTACATAGAAGCGCATTTCTTACGGATTTCGTGTGCCGATTCCAAGTGGCGACTGTCGCCAGTGTAGTTCGTAGTTGGCGCCGTTGGCGGCGCTGGCGTCGTCCTCTGTCTCTCTTACTCTCGAAGTAAAGATACACAGGAGGAACGTCCGTCTCTCTTGCACTCGTAGAGACAGCTGTCACAGCGCGACTGCCACGCCGCCAAGCGGCAATTTGAGTCACAGAAAGTTTGTCTACAGAGCGCCCATAAGAAATGCGCCTCTATGTAAATATCTGAGCTCTTTGGTAAGACTCTAATATGTCTTACTTTAGGATAGCAACATGATTAGAATACTACAGACATTTGTCCGAAGCGTGACCCGTCTCTTCAAATTTTAGTCTCACTCACAACGCGCAAGAACTTACTTGCTTAAACTACCCTATTGCTTCAACGCCCATGGGCCCAGGAATTTTCAATGACCATTAACACGGTACTAAATCCATACATCACTAGTAACATTAACAGTATTTGTAAACCCACTCTTCCACTCCTTATTTTCTCCAACAGACCACATGCATGCGGTATAGGCATTATTATTAAAAGTTTAATAATGCCGGCTCGACTGGAGATAAACTAGTTGGCTATTTATGACGCTGCCTTGCGTCTTCAAACGGTACTACTACCTATCATACCAACTTCTCGTTCAGGTTTTGCAGTTAAAAGGATATTACATCGAATGCGTGGTTGGACGAGGTATATTGGAGTATTTTATCGAATGTGACGCTGACAAACGTCGAAATTTACAGGAATTATGATTCTGTATTTAGTGCCACTGTTTCTAATTTGTAGGATCGAATTTCATATGGTTGAGAAAATGAGTGTATTAAAATGATTTGTTCTGCCTCAGGATCGAATGGTCTCGGAAAATAGCATAGCCTGAAAATAGTTGTTATAAAAATAGAGGTTTATTTAATATCTTTGCGACTTAATGCGTAAAACTTCGCAAACAATATCACTCAGCATAGGTACCGAAGGTCCACCACCCAACCCACAATGGGTTCGATCTCTGCACGGCGAAACACTAATTGTTATTTCTTTAGAATGTCGAGTCTAGGTGTTCTTGGATTCTTTGGCTACTATGTTCGTAAAGTCCTTTGTGATACAATTATGAAAAAAGACGAAGAAAAATGAGCCTAAAATACAATAAGTTTGTACAATTGACCTATGTTACGGACCAATTTTTGTGCCATAACATGACATTGTTATCTATCAGAACAGGCCATGTTATCGTAATAGCACACGACACAGCTAATCAGATCGACAATATCACAGACTATACAGTAATTTGTGGACAATACATAACATTGTCACGCGACATCAGTTATTAGTGTCCAGTAATTTGCGGTGATTACTTTTTAATTCGTCCAACTGAAAGCCTTTTAATTGCTCTGTGAAATCGCTCTTATGCATATAACATTGTATTTGGATTCATGATGGAACGAAAGTGGTTGCTTGGCATTGTTTATCATCTTAACTTAGAGATGTTTACTGCTGAGCATACGAAACAAAGTTTCAAATATACTCTGACTCCCATTTTTACTCCCTTAGAGGGAAAATTCCACATAATCCTCTCTTAGTGCTCTCTTAGATTCAACAAGGAGCATAAATTACGAATTTCAATTTCTTGCACCCAGCAGTGTCGGCTTTTCGGTGCGTTGTTGTCAGAAATAGATTAATAATGCATTTCGTATAGGTTTAATAATGCTGATGAAATTAGCCAAATCAAATGAACACTACGCTTGGGTCTACACAGGTAAACACTTCAAGTGAAGAAAATAAGGGTAAAATAAGCAATGCCACAGTCAATTCAATCCAATTAATATGTATCTCACAGTCTCTTGGACCCTTACAACAAATAATCCTCGAATATATTAGCGCGATTAGGTTTCGCTCAACCCACGTCAAAGATCAGTTTGTTATCAATCCTTTTAAAGGGTTTTGAGAAAACTTCCACATTCTGTCAGAATAAATATGAAATTCACCCACTCACGGAAAATAATGGCACAACTCGCTCCTCGCTCCGACTTTGTTAAGACTTACTCTTGGATTTATATCAAACAAGTTCAGAATTCAAAATCCTTTGGTGTTATTTTTGGACACGTTTGTATGTTACAAAAAACAAAGATGTGGTGTTGGTTACGTAAATCGCAGTGTTTATGAGTCTATTACTTATTTACTACTAGTACCCTTAAGATTACTAACTCTGTTTATGCCCATGGTTTCGTTGGATAGAGGATCAATACGGAGACACAACGATTTGGTTTGGCTAACTAAAGTGTTTCCTGTATAATTGTTATTTCTTTTTATTATAGACTCACGCCCGTATCCCCGAAGGGTTAGGCAAAGGTGTAATATTACACCCACATTCCGCCATGTATTTAAAGGTCCCACGTAAAAGGCATGCCCATTGCTGTTACCTGGGACATCACCAGACTCCGTGCTGCTACTGAGAATTCGGAAAAACTCAGTAACACTTTTGTCCCACTCGGGGACCCAAACCGGATCCTCCGATCAGGAGATGCATACGCTATAGCTAGTATACACTAGACCACGGAGGCAGTCGTTCGTTTTATCTGATTTAAAAATCTGTGCAGAAGTAGGACAGATAGGTAGATGTTAGAATATATTCTTACTACCTGCAAAGTAGAAGGCCCTAAATCCATACTGTTGAGTATTGTCATTAATTAAAGAAATACAGTTCTCTCACTCGCTGTTGTGTTGCGTTCAGTCAGTCTGCCTATGCCATTCACCACCCTACTTATTTCCATCTATCAATAGTCCAAGCACGTAGCAACTAATCTACAGCAAATAAATATAAAAATACCAGTCACTGATCTCCCTGCGCTATTTACAAAGTGGGCTAAGGTTCTTGCCTTGGTATGCAACAATTATCTCCTTAAGGTGATAATCGCTTACTATGTGTCCTAATGCGGCTTAATGTGCGTACTTCCACGGACACACTGGCATTACACTTAAGACTTGAGACTAGACCAGTTCTTTAAGCACGGCAACTGGCCCTTGAAATAGTCCAATGAAGTTCCATTCATAACATAAAGTGGGCACTATACGGTGGGTGTAAAGCTAGATATTTATAAGCTTGGTACGTATTTAACCGGATCTAAATCTTTTCTTGTAATTACTTTGCTGGTCGATCTGTTTATCCATAACTAGTCTAAGAACTAAGAGATATCGGCTAAGGCGATAATTGAGAAATCTTAACGCTTTGAAGGACAGAACAGGAACAGGAAATGAGACATAATCTGCAGTGGACATATATCGTAGAGCCGAATAGCAATTAACAAACGAGAAAATAACAATTAGGTGTTATAAAAATATTATAATTAAAAAATATATATATTCATTGCTGTATAAAGAAAACCTTAGTCAGTCAGACATTTATCCGAAGCATGACCCGTCTCTTCAGATGTTGAGCTCGCTCGACAACTCGCAAAAACGCGATCTTCCCTATTGCTTTAACCTTTTGAGCGCCATGGTCACATATATGTGACAAGCAAAAACTGTCCCTGGACGCCAACGTCACAAATACGTGACAGAAAAAGTGGTATACATAAACACGAAATAAACAATTTGAACATTACCTGAATGCCTGTTTATTTATATTACCTTAAAATAGAAGTTCTAATGCTTGTTTATTTCTGTTAAACGAGTTAAATAGCATTATAGATATTGAGACATTTTACGTTAAAAAGTAAGAAATCAAATCTTAGAAAAGAATGTTCTCACACGCCACAGTCACAAATATGTGACCGCTAGTGATGTAGCGCAAGATAGATAATATCAAAAATTTACATCAAAGATCGTTTTAAACTTCCTTCTACAATGTATAATTTTAGATATAATTTAGTACGAGGATAAAACAGCATTAGTTTTATACAATCAGACTTAAAAAAACATTTTAATAGCTACATAGTCGAAGATAAAATTGGCCGGGTCGAATTTCGGTATTCGCTAATCTTGACTCAGGCGCATCCCTAATACAACCCGAATTATCAGTGCCTTGTACGCCATGGTCACAAATAGACGACAGCATCGTGTCACAAGCGCAGGCGATCAGAAATAGTGAAGAAAGTAAACATTATTAAAATATTTATTATTTATTTTATACTGACTGTTATAATGAGTGCGAATTTAATGACTACGGAGGAACTTCTTCGCATATTAGAAGGAGTTCCTGAATCCTGATGACGAAGGCTTTTCGAAAACAAAATCTTTGGACGACTATGATTTAAAGGTACCTAAGGAAGTACCTACAGTAATTTTTTTCTGCTTTTATTTAAAAAAAAAATAATCTTATTAAAAACCGAGATAATATCAGTAGGTATGTGGCCCAGTATTGGTGCTAGTAGACTGAATGTAACTTATTTTTTTAAAAATAAGTTAGATAGGTACATTTGGGAATGTTCTTTTTTCGTGAAACAACTATAGATATTTTTTTATGTTTATACGTACCTATACCACATGAGTAAATAAACCGAACAGAGAGACAGCTTCTTAAGAGCTTATAAAATTGTTACCTATTTTGGTAGGGTTGTCACAATAGGTTAAGACAAATCGCTTGTTCGGTATACGACAGATTCTGGATTGGACAGATTCGTGATTTGGGGTGCATAGGATTCCCATCAAGAACTTACGGTCGCAAGTCAACCTCACCTGCAAGTGGTGCACCTGCCGATCAACGGACGAGGCTCTGGCAAACAAAATATCCCGATGAGCGGCAATAGGCTCGCCACCTATTACGTGGGATCAAAACACTGGCGAAACGTGGGCGTTTAACATATTAAACGCCCACGTTTCGCCAGTGTTTTGATGGCAGAGGCATACCTCTGCCTACCTCTTCGGGGAAACAAGCGTAAGTCTATGTATGTATGTATGTATGTGATTTGGCAGATTCCCAACTCGACAGATTCGTGGATTGGGCAGATTCTTGGACTCGACGGATTCGCTATACGGCAGAAGTACAGTTGTTAATAAAATAGCGAGTGGAACCAAAAAAGGCATGCACCTGAAACTTTTAAAAGCACGGAATAAAAATATACATTTGTTACCAAGGACACGACGTGACGACGTGATTTATTTGACATTCCCAACGATACCACTAATAGTGTTGAATATTTTCTGGTAATATGATCTATTTTGCTAATAAACATAGGAATCTCCTTTAGCTATTATGGCATTATAAAAAACAGGTGCATGCGATTTTCGACAATTCATGACAGACTTTTTTTTGGTATTTTCTTGCTTTCTGACATTGATACGTTATTAAAATTATAAATTCTGAGTTACGTCAATAAGGTCGAAAATCGCATGCACCTGTTTTTTGTAATCCCTATCGATGGCTGATCACTTTCTGATAGTCATTGGTTTTGTAAACATTAATTGCTTTTACACAATTTAACAACTAATGAGTTTTCAAGTATTTCGTTACCAACATTGACAATATTTATTTCAAGATCGAAATATTCGCGAAACTTTTGCTCGAGCAATTCAACAAATGCGACAAAATTATCAGGAGTTATACCTAATTAAAAAACCCAATTGTACGTTACCATTGTTAAAATCTTTATAATGATTTAATTATTTCATCTAGTATTATTCATACACACAGTACAATAAACAACCATTATTAATAATAAAGCACCACTTTTTTACATTAAAATATTAAAACTTGCAACGTACAAAACAAACAACGTGCGTAATAACCCTAAGATTGTCAACTGCCTGTGCCTACGTAAACTGGTTCTTTTCACTCTCGCCGCGTACACGACAAGCGGCCAGTGGTCACGCACACATAAGCCGCGTGCTCGTAGTAGTGCAAACGATTCGCGCTGTTGTATGAAGCTGTGTCTCTGTTCCGTTTATCTACTCATGTGCATGTGCCTATACTGATACATATACTTAAACTGTTTGAACATTCGGCATTATAAAGATTATAAATGTACGTAATTAAAAAAAAACCGTTATATTTATTTTAAAATAATATGGTACGGAAACACATCGATAAGCGTGATTTACGTTGCTACATCCTTATTTCGGAAGCGAAATAGTCATACAAATGGCCTGAAATGGCGGGCCGTCCACGCCCTGGTCACAAATAGAAGACAGCAGATAAAGACTAGTGCTGTGCCTATAGTTATTACGTTTAATTATATTGTCGTCTCATAACTGTTATTACGGTGTTATTCAACTCTGTAAATTATGTATAACTATAACTATAGTAGGAGGAAGTGTAATTAGGAATTAAATTTCAATGTTACAAGGACATTATATTCTGAAATCGGATACGAAAATAAAAATACAATTAAATATCGATGTAGTATTGGAATCCCTATTTTTTTTGTAGGTATTTGCGCGAAATTTGTGGCTTGGCGTTGAGGGCAGGTTCATGTGTTTTTGCTCTGGCGTTCAAAAGGTTAAACGCCGCAAAGCCCATGAGCCCAGGAATTTGCAATGGCCAATAATACGGTACTAAATCCATACATCACTAGTAACATTATTTGTAAACCCACTCTTCCACTCCTTATTTTCTCCAAAAGGACACACAGACCACATGCATGCGGTATAGGCATTATTATTAATAGTTTAATAATGCCGGCTCGACTGGAGATAAACTAGTTGGCTATTTATGACGCTGCCTTGCGTCTTCAAACGGTACTACTACCTATCATACCAACTGCTTGTTCAGGTTTTGTAGTTAAAAGGATATTACATCGATTGCGTGGTTGGACGAGGTATGTTGGAGTATTTTGTTGAATGTGACGCTGACAAACGTCGAAATTTACAGGAATTATGATTCTGTATTTAGTGCCACTGTTTCTAATTTGTAGGATCGAATTTCATATATTATGGTTAAGAAAATAAGTGTATTAAAATGATTTGTTCTGCCTCAAGATCGAATGGTCACGGAAAATAGCAAAGCCTGAAAATTGTTGTTATAAAAATAGAGGTTTATTTAATATCTTTGCGGCTTAATGCGTTAAACTTCGCAAACAATACCACTCAGCATAGGTACCGAAGGTCCCGCTTGACATTGTACTAAGCGATCGTTCAATCTCTGCACGGCGAAACACTAATTGTAATTTCTTTAGAATGTCGAGTCTGAGTGTTTTTGGATTCGTTGGCTACTATGTTCGTAAAGTCCTTTGTGATACAATTATGAAACAAGGCAAAGAAAATGTGCCTAAAATACAATAAGTTGGTACTGTAATTGACCTATGCTACGCACCAATTTTTGTGCCATAACATGACATTGTTATCTATCAGAACAGGCCATGTTATCGTAATAGCACACGACACAGCTAATCAGATCGACAATATCACAGACTAAACAGTAATTTGTGGACAATACATAACATTGTCACGCGACATCAGTTATTAGTGTCCAGTAATTTAGCGTTGATTACTTTTTAATTCGTCGAACTGAAAGCCTTTTAATTGCTCCGTGAAACTGCTTTTATGCATATAACATTGTATTTTGATTCATGTTGGAACGAAGTGGTTGCTTAGCATTGTTTATCATCTTATCTTAGAGATGTTCACTGCTGAACATTAGGTAAAAAGTTTCAAATATACTCTGACTCCCTCTTTTATTACCTTAGAGGGAAAATTCCACATAATCCTCTCTTAGTGCTCTCCTAGATTCAACAAGGAGCATAAATTACGAATTTCAATTTCTTGCACCCAGCAGTGTCGGATTTTCGGTGCGTTGTTGTCAGAAATAGATTAATAATGCATTTCGTATAGGTTTAAAAATGCTGATGATATTAGCCAAATCAAACGAACACAATGCTTGGGTCCACACAGGTAAACAATTCAATTTCATGAAGAAAATAAGGGTAAAATAAGCAATGCCACAGTCAATTCAATCCAATTAATATGTATCTCACAATCTCTTGGACCCTTACAACAAACAATCCTCGAATATATTAGCGCGATTAGGTTTCGCTCAACCCACGTCAAAGACCATGTTATCAATCCTTTTAAAGGATTTTGTGCAAATTTCCACATTCTGTCGAAATAATAAATATGAAATTCACCCACTCACAGAAAAATAATGCCACAACTTGTGCCTCGCTCCGACTTAGTTAAGACTTACATTTGGATTTATATCAAACAAGTTCAGAATTCACAATCCTTTGTTGTTATTTATAGCTTTTCCACGGAGTGACTGCCTGTCTGACGTCCGCAACCCGAAGGGATAGCGATATTCCATGGTTTAGACTAGTGTCAGCTAATTTTAGAAGGTACTGACGCCCTGTAACGATTGTCAAAGATCTTCATGATAATCGGGACCGACGCCGACGGCTTAACGTGCTCTCCGAGGGACAGGCCAAGCGATAATTAACAATTCAATACGCACATAACTCCGAAAAGTCATTGGTGCGCGCCGTGGATTCGAACCCGAACCCTCTGCATGGCAGTCTGTTGGTATCTCCACTAGGCAATCGCTGCCTTCGCAGATATTAGAATACGATATACGACCAAAAGAGCAGAATAGTTTCCCTAAATATTTACTTTTGATAGCTCGCTCTCTTTGCTATGTCGGCTTACCGAGAGAAATAGAGATTTCACACTCGCTGTACGTTGCGTTCAGTCAGTCTCCCTATGCCATTCACCATCCTTCTCATTTCCATCTATCAATAGTCCAAGCACGTAGCAGCTAATTTACAGCAAATAAATATAAAAATACCAGTCACTGATCCTCCTCCGCTATTTACAAAGTGGGCTAAGGTTCTTGCCTTGCTATGCAACAATTATCTCCTTAAGGTGATAATCGCTTACTATGTGCCCTAATGCGGCTTAAAGTGCGTACTTCCACGGACCAACTGGCATTATACTTAAGACTGGAGACTAGACCAGTTCTTTAAGCACGGCAACTGGCCCTTGAAATAGTCCAATGAAGTTCCAATCATAACATAAAGTGGGCACTATACGGTGGGTGTAAAGCTAGATATTTATAAGCTCGGCATTGAACCGGATCTAAAGAGACATAGTAAAATAGATACGTCTTTGCTTGTAATTACTTTGACTGTCAATCTGTTTATCCATAACTAGTCAACGGGACTAAGGGACTACTCTAGACTAAGGGATATCGGCTAAGGCGATAATAGAGAAATCTTAACGCTTTGAAGGACAGAACCGGAACAGGAAATGAGACATAATCTGCAGTGAACATATATCGTAGAGCCGAATAGCAATTAACAAACGAGAAAATAACAATTAGGTGTTATAAAAATATTATAATTAAAATATATATATATTTATTGCTGTATAAAGAGAACCTTAGTCAGTCAGACATTTGTCCGAAGCATGACCCGTCTCTTCAGATGTTGAGCTCGCTCGACAACTCGCAAAAACGCGATCTTCCCTATTGCTTTAAACGCGGCAAAGCCCATGAGCCCAGGAATTTGCAATGGCCAATAATACGGTACTAAATCCATACATCACTAGTAACATTAACAGTATTTGTAAACCCACTCTTCCACTCCTTATTTTCTCCAAAAGGACACCCAGACCACATGCATGCGGTATAGGCATTATTATTAATAGTTTAATAATGCCGGCTTGACTGGAGATAAACTAGTTGGCTATTTATGACGCTGCCTTGCGTCTTCAAACGGTACTACTACCTATCATACCAACTTCTTGTTCAGGTTTTGCAGTTAAAAGGATATTACATCGATTGCGTGGTTGGACGAGGTATGTTGGAGTATTCTTTCGGATTTAATGCTTGTAGACGTTAAAACTTACAGGTCAACTACTAAAAGATTCTTTATCTACATTTAGAGATATATGTTTACTTTATTGCGCAACATAGTGCAGTACACTCTTTAGTGACAATCTTGTTGCAAAACAACTCACACTCTAATTGGAAAATTTTATATATTGAAGCAGTGGCGATAGCCCAGTGGCGTACGGAACGGGCTGCTGAGTAGTGCCGAGACGATGGTCTCGGGTTCGATCCCCAGTTACCCCGGCCACACACTTCTGCCTTTTGGAAGATATGTGTGGTTATAAAATGTTAATTATTGCTCGCTTAACAATGTGCCCGGTAGATGGCAATAGGCCCGCCTCCTATTACATAGGGACCGAAACATAACTGGCGAAGTGAGGGTGTGTAAAACACCTCTGCCTACCCCTTCGGGAATAAATGTTATGTTATGAACAATATTTTGCGGTGCTGTATGATTGATTTTTATATGGTGAAGAAAATATATAACCAGCCCTGTACATAAACTGTCTCACTGATGTGCACGAGTCTCTTCTCACTATGCCGAGAGCAAGGCTATGGTCCACCACGCAAGGCAATTTCGCGTTAGCGGTCTTCACAGTCATGTCTTCTGAAAGTGAAAGGACGACCAGTTGGCGCCGTGGGAGTGCATTTGTGTGCATGAACATGGATGTTTGTCTTGTTCTGGGTGTTTCTATGTATAATATTTAGATATGTATTTCCAAAAAAAAAGGATATAATATGTATGTTTATCCATTATCTAGTACCCGTAGTAGGTACAAGCTTCTGCTTAGTTTGGGACTTGATGGTGTTGTGTGAATGGGAAAACAAAAAAAACGTTATGAACAACTCTCAGACGTGCAGGTTTCCTCACGATGCTCTCCGATAATTAACAATTGAATACGCATATAACTTTGAAAAGACATCAGTGCCGCGGTGAATGACTGCACGGTTGGCGTAATGGTTTAAGGCGAGGATTTCCGAGCGCTCAAAGCTTTTGAGGCTCCCCTCTTCCCCAGTTCGCGAGTATAATTACGATCAATCGCGAGTATCGCGACGCGAGACGCGACGCACTGCCGCACTATTATGTAGGTATAACACTTTCGCGCCACAGTATAGAAAATTGAAGCAGTATATCAATTGAAATATAAACTTACTTATCGAGTATAAATAATTTGCTGTTATTTTTTTGCCTAAAATAACGTGCATGTTGCAATTTAAATGGCATCAGGTAATGACAGGTAGTAAGCCAAGAGCAAAATATCTAATTGATAAGCATTACTGCCTCACTGAAAGAGACGCTGACGTTCCAAGCCATCACGCACCAGACTATGGGCAGGGCAGGTAGCGAGGGTACGACTGTTAGACTACAGGCCCATGTCCAAAATGGATGGGTCATATAAACCACCAGGTGACGTATATAGGATGATATAAGAGCATAAATAATAAGATTCAGCACTATGCCGTCACTTGTAAGCTGTCCAACTGAGTGCTGATGAGAATTCAAAAGTGCAGGTAGAGTAAGTACGCATTTTGGTCATATATTTTTGTACGGCATTATGACCTTCGATAGATCCATGATAAATAATAAGAAAGCGCGCAGTGCCGTAAAAAAATGGTGCGCTACAAAGTCGGTAATTTTTTGGAAATTGTCAGAAAATCAAATTCTCACCAGCACTCAGTTGGACAGCTTACAAGTGACGGCATAGTGCTGAATCTTATTATTTGATGCACTTATATCGTCCTATATTCTTCACCTGGTGGTTCATATGACCCATCCATTTTGGGCATGGGTCTGTAGTCTATGTAACAATTGCCGCGATCAGTTTACGGCCAATTCGAAACATGACCAGTGAAAAATCCAGCGGAATAACAATTGCAGTAGGATGTACCCGATTAGAATTCTTTAATAAATAGTATATTATACCTAGGGCAAGAAATAAAGATGGGCAAAGCAAACCAAGTGAACAGGATTGATACACGTATCCATTTGGGTTGGGCTGCTTTCGATAAACTGGCATTTGCTTTTACGAAGCAACAAAAAGAAAGAATATTCAACCAGTGCGTCCTGCCAGTGCTCACCTACGGAGCCGAAACTTGGGTTACTACAGAGGCAGCGCTACAGAAACTTGAAGTTGTTCAAAGAACAATGGAGAGAAAACTGGCAGGAGTGACACTCAGAGACAGAAAGAAGAATAAATAACTCCGAAAGGAAAGTCTAGTACCCGATGTTGCCAAAAGAGTAGCGGCCGGACATGTAGCCAGAAATCCCGAAACATGGTGCAAGCAAATATTAAAATGGCAACCATGGGATTGTAAATGACTAGCTGGAACGGCAAATGAGATGGAAAGAAGACATCATAAAGATAGCAGGCAGTAATTGGTTGAAGACTGCCCAAAACAGAACGGAAAGGAATTTGTTGTAGAGGTCTACACCAAAATGGTCGGAAAAGGCTTAAGATGGTGATGTTCACGGCGCTGGGACGCATAAGCGGGGCATTCCGCAAACATTTGTAGCGCCGTTTTTTTGGACAGGGTTGCGGCTGCTGTCACTATAGTGATATCCAGGTGTTTCCGACTGGCCTTTTCTCTACAAGAACCGGCCGAAACATTGGAAAGTAAGAACGTCGCGACGCAACATCTCTTCAACCACATGGTGCCATGCCTGTACATCATGCAAGACATCTGTACCTGACCGGTCGTAGACATTCCTACTAAAGGTTTAGACGATATTTTTATATTTGGTCAGGAGTATTTAAAAATATGTTTTTTACTTTTTTAATGAGTCCACTGCATTTTAAGGCTCATGTATTTCACGTTAGGCTGAAAACGTATAGTTGACTACCGTTACACCTCTTTGATTTACCACTTTTGTCAAAACAAAACTGCTCTACGGTACTTTGAGACATACATTCAAACCTAAATATTGACTCAGAGAATACGCTTGTATCCTAAAATGTAATTAGCGATTGATTCGTTCCTTTATTAGATGTTAAACTGAAATACCTGATTTTTCTTCAAAAAACAATCAGCAATATTACTAATTACGGCTTTTTAAAAAACTTTTTGAATTTGACACGAAAACGCTGTAAACAATCATAGCGGTTAAGTGATATCACAAAATACAAAACAAAACAATCCGTGAATGAAGTCTGGTCTGATGCACCCACTTTTATTTTGTTATATTCGATTTGACAGGTAGAAACTTTTACTTTTTAGTTGTATTTAATACTAAAACGTCAACAACATGAATGGTGGACGTACTGTTTGACGTAATGCTCTCTGATTGGTGTTCACTGTCACAAGAATAAGTAAAAACATTATTTTTTAGTTTCAGAATCCTAAAAATTACATTAATCTTACCATTTTATAATAAATAATAAACTTTATTGACATCTTAAAATCATAATGGATCTATAGATACTACAATCAAACCGATTTATTCTTAGTGGACACAAGCCTATTGACTTAGAAGTTTGGTGTAATAGTTAAAATGTTTACAACAGTGTGTTCTATTAAAATAACACAATTTATTGATTGGCCGGCAAAATAAAAATTTGCCCAATTTGGGTGATCTTCTTTAGGCGCTGCCATCGGCAAGTAGTAGTGAAAAAAGTTAAAATTTTACATACATACATACGTACGAAATGATACCCCTACACCCACAACGCTTATTTTCCGCCAACCAATAATAAACACTAGTTTTCGTTATTATTTGTCGGTCAAATTGATATACTTACCTACCGAACACCTTACCTACCTTTCTAAGCTGTGACACCAGTGCATTCTTCCTCGGCGTGATAAATAATTACTATAATATTATAAGGTGTCCATTGTTCCGTGTTTGGTAATAGTGTGGAAATCAATGATATTATTGGTGGAAATAGTCAATAGAATTATTGAATAGACGGAAATTATTATTTTTTTTTGTTTTTGATCGCGCTAGTCTTAGGAACTAGCAGGCCAATGTCTAAGATTTATTTGCTTCTCTAGCCCATTTGTTGAGGAAGGTTATACCAAATAACATCACGCTACTACCCACGAGGGTGGGGCAGTAACCATAAATACCACTAAGTAGGTAACTGCGGATATTTGTATTTATTTAGGTTGGTAGGTAGCTATAAAATTCGCTTGTATAGCTTTTAGGTACATCTCACATTTTATTTCCGTATATAGGTAGGTACACAGAATAAAAGTGTGAATTATTGTATTAGGTAGGTACCCAATTCAACAATAATACTATAAATCATCCACAATATACAACAAATCAATATTTTTCTAAAGTACTGTTACCTAACTATGCTGTTGTTATCTTGTCCAATCAAAACGATATTTTTAAAACTATACTTCTTACACTATTATTACTTACTAAACATTTACAATACCTATTTACAAACTAAACCTAGATGTAATATATTTATCAATAAGTGATGATGACATTCGTAACTGACGATAAAATAATTCGTAATCCTGCGGTGCGCTCTGCAAACTAGCGATACGTCCTGTCTCCATTACATCCCGCTCGGGACTGAACGACGCCGGAGAGAGCGCGTCGGCAGTAGGAAATTACGTATTTTCGGTATTATATTTTTGTATATATTAAAAATCATAATGTGATTGCCGAGAACCATTCGCTTTTACATGACCTTTCTTTTGGTATACTTTTGAAAATTCTAATCCCAATACAACTCAAATGAAACGGGAAAAGTTGTTTAAACAGACCTATATTCGCGATTATTTTCTATCGTAACAAATGACAGTAATCGTGTTTCGAATGGCCGAAATATAAAGATCTAATGCTGTATAATAACATATATTTTTTTCCGAATTTAAATCTCTGTTATTTACAAATAAAACGCGTTTGACAACGCTAGATAACACTGTATTTTGGGAAATCCTCGCCTTAAGCAGCCGCCTCACCGCTTGACACTGTACCGAAGTGTTGTGGGTTCGATCCCCACACCAGACAACACTTTGTGTGATTCATAAATTGTTGTTTCGAGTCTGGGTGTTCATTGTGTCCGTTAGTTGTATGTTTGTAAAGTTCCCCGCGACACAGGATTTAGTCCTAATGCGGGAGTTGTCTTTTAAAAAAAAGAAAGAAAAAAGAAAATTCGAACCCTCTGCATTACGGTCTATTGATTTCTCCACTAGGCCATCTCTGATACTTGTAGAAGAAAATAACTTCCCCCCCGTGGGATCTCCACCTTGTCGTGGTGGGGGGGCTCAGTAACCGTGGATTGGTTACCCGCGGTGAAGCTAAGAGGGATCCAGGAGGGGACGCTCCGCGTGGGCTTGGAGGGGCCTGCGCAGGATGCGTCCAACGGTGCGGGTGCGGGGGACAGTTCTGTCTGTCCCTCGCAGTCGGGTGCGGCCGCGGGAGGAGAGGCGTGTCGGTGTTGCGTTGCCGCGCGCCCTATCTCCCGCGACCAAATGGGGGCGCACCATTCGATGCGTCGCGGTGGGGCCGCAGAGGAAGAGGAGATGCGGTGTTGCGTTGCCGTCCTCCCTATCCTCTGCGGCCGCTGGGCGTTTTGGCGGCGGAGTCCAACACCTTAATCCGTCGCCAAGGGGGTTTTGTTCGGGGCCCGCCTGACCATCTGGCAGGCCAATACCCGTCGGAGGGTGGCGACGAGTGCTTTGGTGATGCCCCACCCTCCGACACACGGGTACATGGCGGAAGTCGAGGGGGTTTTTAGTGGAAACACCACATACTCCGGCTCTTATTTCCCCCAAGAGTCGGAGATCCGAAGGGATTTTCCACCTCGTAAAACAAAAAAAAAAAAAAAAAAAAAAAAAAGAAGAAAATAACTTGATATAATTGAACTATGTTACGAACCAATTTTTGTGCCATAACATGACATTGTTATCTATCAGAACAGGCCATGTTATCATAATAGCACACGACACAGCTAATCAGATTGACAATACCACAGACTAAACAGTAATCTGTGGACAATACATAAAATTGTCACGCGACATCAGTTATTAGTGTCCAGTAATTTAGCGTTGATTACTTTTTAATTCGTCGAACTGAAAGCCTTTTAATTGCTCCGTGAAACTGCTCTTATGCATATAACATTGTATTTTGATTCATGTTGGAACGAAATGGTTGCTGAGCATTGTTTATCATCTTATCTTAGAGATGTTCACTGCTGAGCATACGAAAAAAGTTTCAAATATACTCTGACTCCCATTTTATTCCCTTAGAGGGAAAATTCCACATAATCCTCTCTTAGTGCTCTCCTAGATTCAAAATGGAGCATAAATTACGAATTTCAATTTCTTGCACCCAGGAGTTTCGGTTTTCGGTGCGTTGTCGTCAGAAATGGATTAATAATGCTTATCGTATAGGTTTAATAATGCTGATGATATTAGCCAAATCAAAAGAACACAACGCTTGGGTCCACACAGGTAAACACTTCAAGTGAAGAAAATAAGGGTAAAATAAGCAATTCCACAGTCAATTCAATCCAATTAATATGTATTACACAGTCTCTTGGACCCTTAAACAGCAAACAATCCTCGAATATATTAGCGCGATTAGGTTTCGCTCAACCCACGTCAAAGATCAGTTTGTTATCAATCCTTTTAGAGGGTTCTGAGAAAACTTCCACATTCTGTCGGAATAAATATGAAATTCACCCACTCACGGAAAATAATGGCACAACTCGCGCCTCGCTCCGACTTTGTTAAGACTTACACTTGGATTTATATCAAACAAGTTCAGAATTCACAATCTTGTGTTGTTATTTTTGGACACGTTTGTATGTTACAAGAAACATAGGTGGAATTGTGTTGGTTACATATATTGCGATGTTTATGAGTCTTTTAGTTACTTACTACTAGTACGCTAACTACGGAATTCAATATTCGATCTATAGATAGATCTGTAGATTTTAGATTCGTTTTTGACATAAGCTCCATACAAAATGTGTCAAACACGAATCTCGAATCTCAAAATCCATGTATGGATCGAATATTGAAAATGGCCGTAAGATGACAGACTTTATTTACCTAAGCTAGTGATTTAGCCGGGTACCTGATCAATACGGAGTCATAAACGTTTGATTTCATTAACTAATGTGATGCCTGAGTGGTGAATTTAGTATAGAGTTCTTGGTTTGCAAGTCGGTCAACTGAAGTAATACCTGATTGATGAATAGTACACAGCTTTTCAACCTTCGTATCGGCCGGCAGAGTCCCATACGGTGGCCGCATTGATATTAGAATACGATATATGACCAAAAGGGCAGAATAGTTGCCCTAAGTATTTACTTTTGATAGCTCGTGTATTTTTCTTTGCTATGTCGGCTCACCCAGAGAAATAGAGATTTCACACTCGCTGTTCGTTGCGTTCAGTCAGTCTCCCTATGCCATTCACCATCCTACTTATTTCTATCTATCAATAGTCCATGCACGTAGCAACTAATTTACAGCAAATGAATATAAAAATACCAGCCAGTGATCCTCCTCCGCTATTTACAAAGTGGGCTAAGGTTCTTGCCTTGCTATGCAACAATTATCTCCTTAAGGTGATAATAGCTTACTATGTGCCCTAATGCGGCTTAATGTGCGTACTTCCACCGACACACTGGCATTATACCTAGAACAGTTCTTTAAGCACGACAACTGGCCCTTGAAATAGTCCAATGAAGTTCCAATCATAACATAAAGTGGGGACTATACGGTGGGTGTAAAGCTAGATATTTATAAGCTCGGCATTAAACCGGATCTCAAGAGACATAGTAAAATAGATACGTCTTTGCTTGTGATTACTTTGCTGGTCAATCTATTTATCCATAACAAGTCTGAGATCTAAGAGATATCGGCTAAGGAAATAATAGAGAAACCTTAACACTTTGAAGGGCAAGAAATGAGACATAGAGCTGTGTGAATAATGAAGCTGTAGTGGCAGTAAGCAGGGCGCATATGTCGAGGAACCGAATAGTTATAAAAAAACAATTGTCCAAATAATATAAGATGTTTAAGCGGACCCCAGTTTGAAACTGGGATAACGCTAAGAGAATGATGATGAATATAGGATGTTTAAGTCTTGTCTTAAGTATTACTGTGGGTGAAATGATCCGTACTCTTCATCTCATCATCATCATCAGCCTTTAACAGTCCACTGCTAGATTAGGCCTCTCCTTTGAAAGGAGGAATTGGCCTACTATACCACGCTGGCCAAACGGGTTGGTATAGGGTTTGTATCAAGTTTTCCTTCTCTTACAGTGCTGTTCTTTGCATAATATGCTCCCTCTGTCGGTTCTTACGTCACCCATGGGATGATAGGTATGGGGTGGTGACATTCCGTATTCTTAATCCGTCACCACACGGACACACACACCACAGTCTTCATCTAAGGATAAATTATTTCGCACAGTGAGTTCTAATTAAGTTTCGATAATTATTCAATAATCTTATCATACTGGGTGAAGATTGCACAGCCACCCTTATAAATACAGGATATCTGACCAGTAAGAACTTTGATTACCCATCCTAAACAGGCAATTTACAGGAAAACATCTCGTAGCAAGTGTTATCATGGCGGTTAGATACTAATTAAGATACGATCGTTAATTAAATCACTCGTATTCAACTAATTAGATATGGATCAGGCCTGTTCATACATAGATTAATGAGAACTGATAGCGGGGATTGCATTGGAAGCTCTTTTATCCGCTGCGAGCTAAAGGGATTATTTTTCAGTGCGCTACGCAATGCATAGACCCGTTGATTATTATTTTAATATTTTTGTAGTCAAATCAAATAACATTACTAGTAAGTAGTATTATAAATAAATAACTTATTTATTTATAATACTACTTACTAATCAATGTAGAAGCAAGAAATAAAAGGCTTATTTAAAATAAGCCTTTTATTTCTTGCTTCTACAATGATTTAGTATATAATGAAAGTATCTAATAAATATTGGTTAGCAGTTTATTATAATTAAAATTATATTTGTTAGTAATTTACTTGAATAGTAAGTTTAATTTGTAAGTACAAAAATATTATTGTTTTGACGCAATTTAGTCAGCAAGAACCCAGGTTTGGGTAAAGACATCATCTAAAGATGGCCATGTATCTCTATCCTGCGCTACTCCTCTTCAGCCAGGGCCGGCTGTTTCTTATCCTGAGGTTGTCTTACCGGCAAGTCATTGGTTTTCTTCGACGAGATGGTAATCCATCTAAACCAAACCATGGGGTAATCCCCAGGAGTATTACTAGTGATAGAATTATAAGTATTAAAGAATTGTGTGATAAGAGAGTGTTGTGCGGTAAAAGAAGATGTAGTGACAAGCATCGAGAAAGGTATGCTAAGGTGGTTTGGGCACGTGGAGGGGATGGATGACGAAAGATTGACCAAGCAGATATACAAGGCAAGTGTAAATGGGCCAAGACGAAGGGGAAGACCTAGGCGGACGTTCTCTGACCAGATTGGAGACATCCTAAAAACAGGACAGGTTAGAAGTACCCTGAACAGAAGATCATGCATGAGGAATCTAATGGGAGTGAATGAAACAAGAGAGATATGTCAGGCTCGTTGCAAATGGCGTTCCGTAGTCTCTGCCTACCCCTTCGGGAAACAGGCGTGAGTCTATGTATGTATTACTAGTAACTATAATTACGAAATTAACTAAAATCACCAGGGACTAACTTTTAAGGAACCTTGAATGTGGGGCTCGGTTATTGGATCAATAGGTGTCCTTGTGCTATTTTGGTTTAAGTATAAGTTAGGTATATTATTACGAAGTTTCATCTAAATCCGTTCGATAGGTTTTCGGTAAATTAATATCAAACATCGATTCATCGATTCTTACAAACTGTTACGCATAACCTAACAGTAATAAGAATTCATACAGTAGCTGAGTAACAACAAGGCAGCGATAGCCTAGTGGATACCAACGGACTGCCATGCAGAGTGTATCGGGTTCGAATCCACGGCACGCACCAATGACTTTTTGAAGTTAAGTACGTATTAAATTGTTAATTATCGCTTGCCTCGTTCCTCGGAGAGCACGTTAAACCGTCGGTCCCGGCTGTCATGAAGATCTTTGACAGTCGTTACGGGGAGTCAGTACCCTCAAATAAACTGATACTGGTCTAAACCATGGAATATCGCTATCCCTTTGGGTTGCGGAGGTCAGATGGCAGTCGCTTCTTGAAAAGTAGATATTCTGTCATATCTGGTTAGACCAGAAAGAGGACCTCGGGCTCCAAGGCGTGAGAGTCTTTGTTGCAACCAGGATAACGCTAGGGTGATGATGATGATGATGACAGTAGCTTAGCAACTGAAATTAAACTTCTTAACATTTTGGCAAACGATGAAACTCGTATTTAAATTAAGTTACTAGCTTAACCCGCGGCTACACCCGCGTTAACACCCGCAGTTTCATTTGACATACAAAATATGTCAAATGAAACCGCCCGTCAACCAATAACAAACCATGCAACCCCATTAATGAGAAAACAATCCATAGATCGCACACGGAGGCTTTACCGAGAGCTAAAGGGATTAGTTTCCGTAGCGGCACGCGTAAATGCACGGTTAAAAATATGTACACACACATGCATTTAAAAGCGCAGGCTTCATCCAGCTGAAGGGATATTAAAGCATGTATTCTAGTCGTTATTCTGCTGTAAAATGGTGTATTGGTTGGATTATACTCTCCTATAATGGCGCTGATACATTTGAGGATTAACTTGTAACAGAATATTGAGCATTCGCCGTTTTTAGGGTTCCGTACCTAAAAGGTAAAAAACGGGACTCTATTACTAAGCCTCCGTTGTCTGTCTGTCTGTCACCAGGCTGTATCTCATAAACCGTGATTTTTCACAGAATATATAGTTGTATATTACATTTCAAAATAAATAATTAAATAAAAAAGTAAGCAATAAAGGGGGGCTCCCACACAACAAACGTAATTTTTGAGCAATTTGTTACTCGATCTTAATAAACAGGTACAAATAAAAACTTTAAAAATATTTAAGTATACATACAACAAACGTGATTTTCTTTTATAGATAATGGTAAGTAAGCCTTCATGCGCGAGTCTCACTCGCACTTGTCCAATTTTTATACTTGCCGAACTGAACAACGACCAGAGCCAAACATCGCCACAAATATTTTCACGATATTTCTGGCGAATGCTCTAATCAACAAAAAGTTCGAAAGCATCCATTCGCTAGAATGCACGCCGGAATGCTCCTTAGAATAATAATATTCTACCACATTCACACAACACCATCTAGTCCCAAACTAAGCAGAGCTTGTACTGGACGTGATATGACTGGATGGGTACTTACTAGACAATGGATAAACATACTTATACTTATACATTTTTATATGTAAATATATACATACTATAATTGGGTTGTTTCCAACTAGTCAAATCAAGCACTTTTAATGAAATGTCAAAAACGACCTTTGCTACGGCGTTTGTATGAAATATGACCTTGTGACGTCATAGTGTTTTGCTGTCAAATAGAATACTTGTTATCAATAATTTGTCGATAAAAAATGTTAAATAAATTTTAACATTAATTGATGAATGAAACTACCATTATTTTGACATATTTCACTAGATAAAAATACTTGTATAATTTATTTCATTTGCAGGAAACTTCCCTATTATATTATATGTATGCTCGCTAGAACACACATGTTTGTTTTTCTGTTTGGCAGGTTTCACAAGAATGCTTATTACAGGTAAATGTTCAAGTGTATCTGCACCATTATACGTTATTATTAGCTTGATGGATTCATCGCTTCACTGATTGGATATAGGGTTATTAGATTGACCTGTTAATAAATTATCATTAGGTATACTATACTACATAATGTTCTCGAAAGACATGTCAAGTCTGCCAACCCGCACTTGGCCAGCGTGGTGGACTATGGCCTTACCATTCTCATAGCGAGAAGAGGCCCATGCCCAGCAGTGGGACAGTTTATATATAGGGCTGATGATGATGATACTAGTTTTCACTATAAACTGTCCTCGAGAATAACACTATCTATTGATGAAAATCGTACAAAAATCGGTTATTGAGTTTATCAACAGGACGACCGGGGGATTTCATTTTAAAATATTAAGTTTAGATGTGTGGACTGTCTTACCTACTACTATTGAATGCGAAAGTGTGTAAAGCTGGAGAGATGAATGTATACAATATCTACAGAACGGATTTTAATGCAACTTTTCAGTAATATTGACGACCGGTTGGCGCAGCGGGAGTGTATGAGACTGCGACGACGAAAGTCGCGGGTTCGATTCCCGCTCAATTCAAACATTTGTGTGCGTGAACATGAATGTTTGTCTTGGTCTGGGTGTGTCTATGTATAATACTTATGTATGTATTTCCAAAAAAAGATCTATGTTTATCCATTATCTAGTATCCATAGCACAAGCTCGGCTTAGCTTGGGACTAGATGGTGTTGTGTGAATGTGGTAGAATATTATTATTATTTAAAATATTATTATTATTATTAAATTATATAGCTTACGGATCAAAATAGCCCAATGATAAGGGCTACTTAAACACCCATGAACCGACTCCACGCGGGAAAAACGCGGGCAAAAGCCTGGCTTGTTATTTTCTGTGTTTTATTCGCAGACCAATATTAAAAACCATTTACTAACCAAGTGAGTTGTCCTTAGCGATTCCAACGTATCATAAATCAGTTTAACTGCTATCAGTGGCTTGTAACATTATTTATTTAATGTGTAATGTGTTTACTAAATATTCCTGTTCACGACCCCGGATCTGACATACATACGCAATGAATGCCGAGACTTATATTACTACTAACTATATTTAATTGGCATGTTTAAGTAAATATCTGATACCCGGGATCGTTCAGATTAATTGCTTGTTTTACGTTAAATTTACCTTACGGAAGATACGTGTAAGCTGTAAGCTTTGAACATACTTACATAACTTACTAATTTCATTTATTACCATGGTAAGGCGAAGCTAAAAGTACCTTCGTTGTCAAGTCATATATAGGTAAGTCATGTAGATTTTTCTATTGGCGAGAAAATGATGTAGAAATATTTACTTGAAATGCCCAAGAAAATGCTTCAAAAACATCAAGAGTTTACCAGCGGCTGACAAGTAGACACACCTAGATACACTTACCATCATCTGGAATGATCATCATATAGGTCATCATCATCAGCCCTTTATACTGTCCCACTGCTGGGCACGGGCCTCTTCTCACTATGAGAAGGGTAAGGCCGTAGTCCACCACGCTGGCCAAGTGCGGGATGGCAGACTTACATATAGATCTACATCATAAATAATAAGTTGGTATCCTGTCCTGGATTGATTCTGTTTAATGTAGAATCTGTAATTAAAGTGTTTTAATAAATAACCGGTTGTAAGCACAGTTCTGCCCATATCCGGAGAGAATATATACATACATACAGACTCACGCCTCTTTCCCGGAGTGGTAGGCAGAGACTACGGAACGCCATTTGCAACGATCCTGACATACCTCTCTTGCTTCACTCACTCCTATCAAGTTTCTCATGCATGCTCTTCTGTTAAGGGTACTTCTGACTTGTCCTTAACCTATTATAGGCAAAACTTAATACTTAAAACATAATAAAGTTTATTTAGCGGGTCTTAATCCTGAGAATTATATTAATTATTAACTAATAGAGCTAATTAATCTTCTGTCTAATACGTTCCCGCCTGCTTCTGCAAGCTTGTGCAGCATAACCACAAATACATTTTTAATCGATTCAGAACATTAACCCAATAAAACTATTTCAACATTAAAAACAAAAACAAAACGAAATTGTATTTTAAGGTAGCCGTAATCAGGTTATAAACCCGATGTTTTTCGCCGCGATTAATCGAGTACCCGAGTAATATTCCCGAACCGGGAGCCGAGTGGAAGTACTTAAGATTCGGGTGCCGACTACCTGTAGTCAGGCGGGTTGTTTGCAAAAAGTGCGCCGCCGTCGTCGCTCCCACGGTCGTAAGATGGGGTCGTTGACTCCACTGCCTTGCATCGATGCTAATTTGACGAATATCGACCGAGGACCGAGTGATAACGATACCCCTCTCGGCTCTACGCGAATTCCATCGGCGGCTAATCGATATGCTATGTATATTTTTATCGAAGTTGTTGTATTTGCTGTAGTGAGAAGAGTCGTTAAGAGACTCGTTTGAGTGCCTCACGTAATTTTGTGTAGGTAGCGCAAATTATATTGCTATTATTATAATTTTATTATTAGGATACCATTACGGTTGGTTTTCTAAGGTATGCATATTTGAATTTGATTTTAAAGATATCCTTATTCACTTCAATTATGTTAAATAAAGCTCGCACTTGCATAATCTTGTTTCACGGTTTCACTGATTATACAGTTACGGATGTCGAACTCCTATTACCGGGCCGCCTGCGATGTTTTAAACCACTGAGCCATTGTTAATTAAAATACTTTGATGGTTTTGATTTTGATCACTTTTACGGAAAATTTCCTGTCACTTTATTAATGGATCGAGCATGAAACTGTGTATGCACAGAGTCAAATTAAATCAAAACCACCAAACATGATATGATATATAGGTAGATACTTACTTAAATTGCAACTTTGTCATTTCATTTGAGAAACTTTAGGCATGCTAAGTAAATTTTGTAGCAAAACTATGACTTTGCAAAACAAGATTTTTACATGTATAAATAATAAGTAGATAATAATTGTTTTTATAATTTCCGTCTATATTTATAAATAGTTTTGCAATCTGTATAAATATGTATTCAAAAGGTAGATGACCTTATTTCTATGGATTGATTGTAGAGCACAAAGTATAATTTGACTTGCTGCTCGTTATAGACCGGTAAAGTTAAGCAACGTTTGCACAGGTCATCACTTGGATGGGTGACCGCTAGTGTCATTTACATGAGAGCGCTAACCCTGCTTCAGAGGCTACGTCTAGCTGTTGGTCTCAGTTCTTAGAATAGGAAACGTTGGCCCATTTCGTAGGGTTACGGACGACCTATCAACGCCGACACTAGAGTAAGCCACAAACGATAAAAACATCCTTAAGATTAGTAGATAAGTCCGAGTTCAGCCAATTTCCACTCACATCGATTCGAATGCGTTCGGCGCAATGATTGGCCCGACTCAAGGTCATATCTTATCAGAACTCGAAGTAAACCAATCAGTGAGCAGAACGCAAATCAAAACTAAGTAAGATGGCAACTGGTGAAATTCGTACTAACCATCTCGTGGTAAGCACTATACGGAAACTTAATTTGTGAATTTGCAACGGCTTTTTTTGTACAGACCGTGAGTAATTTTTGAGATGGTTGAAAACAATTTATGATGTGAAATTCAAATTACTATTTTTGAGATGTTACATCATGTTTGTGAGTGATAAGAGGTGGTCTGTTATAAAGAATCGTGTCATATACTGCCATTTTGTTTCATTGTTTTATACTACACTAGACGTCGCCAGTAGCTTCGCCCGCGTCAATCTTATCTTACATAATTATAAATAAAATTGGAGTGTCTGTTTTTAATATTAAAATAACCGGTTTTTACTAAATACATATAGATGTATACCGAAATTACATTTTTTACTATTTTTGTCTGTCTGTCTGTGTGTTTGTTCTCGCTAATCTCTGGAAGAGCTGGACCGATTTTGACGGGACGTTCACTGGCAGATAGCTGATGTACCAAGGAGTAACTTAGGTTATAAATTAACTGGGTACGCGAAGTAGTTCCCTCAGGTCGCGGGTAAAACCGCGGGAAACAGCTAGTTATACATATAAACCTTCCTCTTGAATCATTCTATTTATTAAAAAAACCGCATTAAAATCCGATGCGTAGTTTTTAAGATTTAAGCACACATAGGGACAGACAGACAGAATACAGACTTTGTTTTATACTATGTACCTACCTATTGACTGTACACCAATATTACCATTTTGAGGAATTTCATATAAGTAGAAGGCCTTATCTCTAAAAGCCATTTCTAGTCTGCCTAGTAGAAATCGCTTTTTCTTTGGAAGGATATATTTATTGATAGTCAATAAATTATAGTTATAGTTCATAAATCTATATAGATTTATTATTTTTGTATACGAACAGTCAGACAAGTCGGCGGTCGATCAGTTTTAACAAGTTTCCTTTGGCTCGCTCATAGAGTCGAGGCATACGCAGTTATACAAAAACACGCGCCCATATTACGTTTGACCAATAATGACAGTTTAAGCTAAAAGCGACCATGTTTTGCTGAGCGATTCTCGCCCTTATGGTGTACTAGCGGGAAGTTGTTCGATTGTACTCGGCTTCCCCCATGGCTCCGCCCGAGTGAATAATACATCTAAGCCTCTTCTGGAGTTGCGCTATCTGTTACTAATAACCGCATTAAAATCCGTTCGGTAGGTACTTCTTGAGTTTATGGCGTTCATACAGACAGAAGTTCATTTTATAATATGTACGGATAACGTACCTAAATCCATCTTCTCTATAACATCCTGTAATAGAATCTCTGGAATAGACCGTCTCGAATAGATTGTCCCGTTTGTTATTGTTTGTTCACCGCCTGATTGCGTCCCCGGGTAGTCCACTCCGTTTAATATGGAGACGCAGTGATTGTATACTCGTACTTAGCTAGGAGATCCACCATTCTATTTAAGACGCAGTGATTGTGTACCTTCACGGCGACTAATCAATTGCGGCTGATAACCGCGTCGGTATCGCGTGTGACACGCCGAGTACAAAAGTCACACGTGTAAGGTATGGTTAAATGAAATAGACAGGTAATTTGCTAAACGTTTTGAAACTAAAGGTATACCTGACTCCATTTTCTTTTGGCGAATAGGTTCTAATAGTCACTGGTCCACTCCATAAGCCTACTATCTATCTATCTTATTATTATTGCTTTATCTCCGTAACTTTCTCTCTTTATTTCTGTCTCCCGCATCCTAAGACATTGTCAACACCCCAAACCATCCCATGGGTGTCGTAAAAGCCGTCAGAGGGAGCATATTATTATGCAGAGAACAGCACTGTAAGAGAAGGAAAGCTTGATACAAACCCTATAGTCCCTATACCAACCCGTGTGGTCAGCGTGGCATAGTAGGCCAATTCCTCCATTCAAAGGAGAGGCCTAGTCCAGCAGTGGACTGTTAAAGGCTGATGATGATGCATTCCTAAGGACTAGTAAAGAGGGATTTGAAAATTCTTACTGCAAATTTTGATGTATCATTTCTTAGTAGTAGTATATATAAAACAAAGTGTCTTCTGTCTGTCCCTGTGTATGCTTAAATCTTAAAAACTACGCAGCGGATTTTAATGCGGTTTTTTAATAGATAGAATGATTCAAGAGGAAAGTTTTTATGTATAATTGACGCGGTCGAAGCCGCTGGCAACGTCTAGTTAGCTGTAAAGCAAAGTGCAAACTTTCGCGTTTACGACTTTAATAGTACTAGTACTAGGATTTAAACCAAAATCTTAAGATATTTAGCCGTTGTTAACCCTACTCTGTCAGAGGCGAATAATAAACGGGCAGGGTCTCACAATAACTTGTAGGTACGCAAGTGAAGCCGTTTCGCCTCTATTTACTTAGGCGCCTAAATGTTTTCATTTGGGCCTTTTAAGTAAAGCGACGGGGCGAAAGGTAAACTGTACTGCGCGCTGAACTGGCGGTAGTCTAAGTGATAGCCACTGTGCATGTGCTCACAACTACTGATAACTTAAGGTTTTTAATTTAACCGTTTCTTGATTTTTTGTCAAAATATGTTTGTTGAAGTCAGAAAATCGTCTTCACCACATTAAGTTTAACGTATTATTAATGTATAAGCTACATTAATGCAAAGATACATCAAAATTTAGACAGCAGTTTTTGCATGAAAGACTCAAGAAACAAACATCGATGTATCTCACAATTTTCACATGTATAATATAGTGGCCACAGAATATAATAATAATAAGACGCAAAACGAACTTATCGTCTGAAATCAGTTATAAGCCGATACATAGTTTGCAGGGTCATGAAGCTTCTAATAAATACTAACGATTTTAATGTTTTGGTTAAACTAATCTAATATAATTAGCTCAGTACACCCAATGACAACATAAAATATTTCACAAATAACCATCGTCATATTAATAAAGGTACAAGTCTTTGATCTCTTTCTACTCCACAGATTACGTTCAATATCTAGAACAGAACACGAAAATACGAGCGAATCACAAAACGACACTCACAAAGCAATATTAGAAGCAATACAAAAAGAAAGTAATAAGTAAACAATGGTGGAACAAACGAAAAAGCGTAATTTCGGCGAAACTTCTTACCGCACCCATCATGAGATGTTGATGTATGGTCTGATGAAAAGATTTTTTTGCCTCTCAAAAATGCAGTAACAGTATAGTTAGTAAAAAGTGGTAATTGTGCCAAAGATGGTGATTGCAATTTTCGGTCGGTGTGTGGTGTTTTTGCGGGCGACGGCCACTGGATGTCGGCGTAATTACGCGTCGCCTGACATGACAAACCACTTCGCCGAGACAAGCCATCTTTGAATGCCTGTACCTCTAAATTTATGCGAATCTATATACTTTATAGTACGTGGTTTGGGATGGTAACTTCTGTTTCACAAGTATGGAGTGCTATATTGATGTAATCTGTTGTTTTGGTCTGTAGTTAGTCTGTAGGTTTGATTACGTTTTCTGAGAATTTCGTGTGGGCGTATTTTGTTGTAGAAATACATTTCGTGTGGGCGATATTATTATAATGAAAATGATGATAAGAAGTTTAAATATAACTGCTTTCTGGAATGAAAAGGTGGGATCATATTCAAATGGTAGTAAATAAATTTAGTGGTTAAGGCTATCTACACCCCAACCTCCGGGATCCCCCTTTTCTTATTCCCTTACCACACCACACCTACACACCACACATACACCACGCCACTACCCGCTTTAAGAGCATGACAGTCAAAATGCTCTATGGCCTACTATGTTTTCTTCGTGGCTGCCCTCTTGGTAGGTCTCAAAATTCTCCATCATTCGTCTCTTACCAGCGCCATCCATGCGCATTGATATAGTGGACCATTTTAACTACAAACTGCGCCTGGTTAGACCAGCCGCTTGCTTCCTCCGTGACCCAAAGGCATAGCGATATTCTATGGTTTAGGCCAGTATCAGTTTATTTGAGGATACTGACTCCCCGTAACGACTGTCAAAGATCTTCATGACAGCCAGGACCGACGGTTTAACGTGCCCTCCGAGGCAAGGGGCAAGCGATAATTAACAATTTAATACGCACTTAACTTCGAAAAGTCATCGGTGTTTCGTATGACCAAAAGTCTACATTATTATAACTGAACAGCATAATATTATGTGAGCACCAGAAAACGATGTGCAATGTGTGATTTTGCAACACGTTCATCACATGATGAACGTGTTGCAAAAATCTGCCACAAAATATTCTACATAAGTGACAAACGCGGCACGTTTATCGCACACACAATACAATGTGCCTCACAAAACTGTAACTTGTAGCAATCTCAAGCTACTCTACATTAAAACTAAGTAAGGCCATTCCATGAATACATTCCGTACAAATAAATCGCACACGATTAATCGCAATTCGTTGTACCGCCTATTATCCTTTCAGAAAGTAGAACAACTCTGTCCCTCTCTAATGCAAATAAGCGCGGGAACCGAACCCAGGTCTATTTTAAGACGCGGACTCTTAACGACGCAATAACCGAGCCGATCTAACGGACCACGCTATTTTCTTTATAGGGTATTTTCGTATCGAGTTAATATACTTACATATTGCGGATCAAGGTGGGGTCATTAGGAACAAGGGCGATTAAAACATATTGTAATAGGCACGCACGGCCATTTGATCCTACGCTAGGCAAACCTTTATATACTATGGTAATCAGACCCCTGATACATATATTTAAACAGCTACCGTTAAATACGTGTACATTATCGGTAAGTAGATAAATTAAGCGTAAGTACAATAAAGAAATTTGCTCATCACATAAATATTACGTCCACACGATCAAACTACCTTGGGCTTAGCAATCGTCGAATCATCACCATCATCAGCTTCATATGTAAGCTGTCGCACTGCTGGGCACGGGCCTCTTCTCAGTAAGAGAAGAGTAAGGCCATAGTTCACCTTGCTGGCCAATTAATCGTCGAACAGGTGAGTAAAATTTAAGTGTCCGTGCAATTACTATTAAACTATCATGTAGATTTTATAGAACATTTCACAATTGCTTTTTCAAACTAGCCAAATAAACGCTTATTGAAAGAACGAGAAACGCCAGTGAAAGAACGAGAATGGAAAGAGATTCACGACACCGTTTGCACAACACCTTGGTGCCGCAAAGGCTGAAAAGCCGCAATAGCTTTCTCAGGCGTGTCCTTCCACTCAATGAAGAGCGAACACAGGCAAGGCGTAGACTGTAGCAGGATAGTGCTTCCCTACGCACCCCATTCGTCCCGCTTGCTAAAAATCCTCCACCTGTACGTGGGCTGCCTTGGCTGACCTGGAAGTCTTTAAATAGACTTAGGACACAGGTTGGCCGAAGCAAAGAAAACTTGCTTAGGTGGGGATTTATAGATAACTAGAGGACGCCAGCAGCTACGCCTGCATTTTTTTTTAATCTACTCGTTTTGGCCGATCCCGTGGGAATTTCGGGAAATCCCTTCTTAGTGCACCCATACGGTCCCAAAGGAACATACATCCCAAATTTCAGCTTCCTGCGCCCAATTGTTTCGGCTGTAGCGTGTCTGTCAGTCAGTCAGTAACGCAAGGATTTTATATATTAAGATTCCAATCTGGAGTGCAAGTGTGGTGCCGTCCCACAAACAATGGGACACTTACTATCTTTTCCTGCGTGCCCTAATACCTGCACGCTACAGGAACTTATGGACGCTACTGAAAATGCCATACTCGCAGCTAAGTTCTGGGCTGACACTATTTAGATTGCCATCGACAGGCGAAGAAGAACCCTTATTTCTCTAAAGCCCGTTAATATCCTCATTTCGCCCCATTTCGCTTCCAACAGCTCCATAACTATATAGTATCCTAAGGCTCGCATATCACCCGGTCTTATCTGTTATCAGCAGACACACGGCGGAGGCTGCAACGCACCGTGTTCGCACCGTGTACATTACGTACGACCATTATTCTCCCAAGACTTTTACTATTTCCTCGACAGATAAGACACTGATACCGCGGTATTTTGAGGATCAAGGGGAATATGTGAAGGGATCGTAAAGTTAGGCTTATGGTGTTTAAGGGTGGGGTAAAGTTTTATTATAAAAAAGATGTGTCAAAATTGACACACGATTTTAGTCTTTTCATGGATATTTTTATAATAACGTACTGTTTTCGGAATGAAGTCATTGGCACGAATTATTCTAAAAATGTCCAACTGATTAACAGCTCAGTACCTATATAAGTGACACAGCTAACATATTAAAACGACACAACAGGTGGTTCAATTACCAAGCAGTACCAGTAATGGTCAATATGTGTTCCCAAAAGGGCACGTCGCCACTTATATCCCAGGTATTTCTGATCTGAACACAAGTCTAACTTTAAGATCAACTTAGATATATTAACAAGAAAATTTTTCATGTTAACCACACATCGATAAAGTCTATAGAAAAGAAGCACTTTTAAATCTGAGACGCATAATAATAAATTATGACGTGGATCGAATCCACTACCCTTCTCAGCACGGCGCAGATTGCCATCTTCATTATGGTGCTGTATTTAATATTTCCATTACAAAGTTGCGCCTTATTTAATCTGTTGTTGAGCATCTCACGTCAAAATATGAGTTTATCTTTATAATTTTAAAAGACACTGATGTTTACAACTTAAATCTGAGCAGTATTTAAGGTCGTCCTACCAAAGTTACAGCGAAGACGCTAAAGAGATTAGATATTAAATAAGATATCAAGTTATAAAATTAAAATACTTGAGTGGCTTTGAAGTTTGGCATCAAAGACACTCCTATAATTGGATTTGCCGAATAAAATCTGTTGTGGAATTGCTTCGAGGAAATTCGGAAATGGCGATCGGTCTGACAGAGAATCAATACTGGTAGGTATACCGAGAACTATCCTTACGATATATTATATTAGCACATTTCAGATCGATAGAAGTAAATTATATATGACTGTCTCGTTGGTCTCGCGGCATAAATGTGCGCGTGGGATCGGGAGGTCCCGGGTTCGATTCCTGGGTCGGGCAGTGTTATTGGGTTTTTCTGTCACAAAATTCTCAGTAGCGACGGAGTCTGGAAATGTGCCCGGTACGGCAATAGGCTCGCCCCTTATTACGTGGGACTAAAGTATATCTGGCGAAAAGTGGGAGTAGAAATACACCTCTGCCTACCCCTTCGGGGATAAAAGGCGTTACGATATGTATGTATGTATGTAAGTAAATTAATTCTGCTATCTAAACTACAAGTTTGTGGGTACTCTACTGGGTTCTAAATAAAAGTTATCATTACCATGGCTTGATGGCACGGGCTGTTTCCGCAACTCCACGTCTTGGCGTGTATTTTGCGTGCGGGTGGGAATGATTTCGTCATTCCAGCCACCCCAGCTCTTCGTGGAAGGCCAGCAGACTCTTGATGTGGCCCACTGCTTCCCTCAGGGTGCTGTGTCTTATCAGGTACTGCTGCCTGTACTGTGCGACCTCAGGGCAGTTGAGGAGCAGGTGAGCTGCCGTCTCGTCTGCTGCCATACAGGCCCTGCACAGCCGGCTGTCAGTGATACCTATAGTAAATAGGTGTTTTTTAAAGAATCCGTGTCCTGTGTAGGCGGCCGTGACAGTCCGCAGTTGTTGTTTGGACAGCCGGAGGATTTCTTTGTTTTATCATTACCATGCTTGGTTCATAATATGTTCCACTGCTGAGCACTGGACACTTCTACAGCCTAACCCTTGACCACTATGAGAAGCAATGGACTTTAGTTAATCGCGCTAGTCAGTTGCTGGTTGGTACACTTCTAGACTCTTTCTAAGACGTTATGGGGACACTCAGACATACAGATTTCTTCTCGATTAAAATAGTTAGTGGTGCGTGGCATAGGTTTTGAGACTAGGCTAGTGCTTAGTACAAACATATATTATCTTTAACGGTAGCGTTAAAGATAATATATGTTTGTACTTAACAATGACAAACATAATATTGCACATGACAATAATAATTTCCTAAGTGGTCAATTCGATCCCAAATGGCCAGTACGCGCAGAGTGACTTAAAATTGCTTCGTTGCTCCGACGCCTTTATTCCATGCGTGTGATTGCGGTCATGGACAACTACTTACCTATTATTATTTATTTTGCAGTAACTTTCGATCGCTAAAGGTCTCGATAGTAGACTTATTGGGTTTATCAAAACCAGTTTATAAAACAGATCTATTTTCGTTTTGGTAACCAGTTGCAAAAATTCATTGATACTTAGACACTCTCAGACAACGTCTGGTCCAGGATTAAGATTATGGGCCAATGAACTGAAAATATATTTATTAAAACAAAATAATTAAGAGGTAAATATGAGGCAGCGAAAGCTTAGTGGATATACCAACTTACTGCCATGCCTAGAGCATCGAGTTCGAATCCACGGCGCGCACCACTGACTTTGCAGATATATGTATTGAAGTTTTAATTATTATCGCTTGCCCCGGGCCTCGGAGAGCACGTTAAGTCGACGGTCCTAGCTACCATGAAGATTTTCGGTTGTCGTTATATGGAATCAGTACCTCTCTGTAAACTGACACTATTCAGTCACTGTTTTAATTAAAAGTTTTCGTCAAAAACTCTCAGTAAAATAGAATTCGATGCTATCTAACATTCCTTTCAAACATCAATGAGTAGTAATAGCCACATCTCAATAAACTGTAATTTCGCTATTTCCTACTTTGTACATGTACTTCATATTGAAAGTGGAAACCGTAGCTGCGTCCCAACCAATTCGTGTGACGCCAGGAAACGTCGCAATTTCGATTGGGAGGACGAGAAATTACGTTAGTGCACCGCCGGAGCGCCGGACGATGTAGACTTCAATTACTTGAAAGCACTATACGTATACCAATCAGTAGCTCAATACCTACGGTGATATATCAAGGTATACACAGTATTAGCTAAGATGTTTCGTCTTTATGTTGTTAAGCTTTGCAATCTTTTATAGACATAGTTGGCGTACTGGTTAGGTTAGGCTGCTACAATGAGCTGAGTGTTGCGTTCGATTCCCACGCGGGACAACAGTTTATGTGATCCATGAATTATTGTTTCGAGTCTGGGTGTATTTTCTGTTGTATATTTGTAACTGGTCGTAAGTGGTTTTTCAAAAAAATATAAACAGGAATATAATACCAGGTCCCGGGTTCGATTCCTGGGTCGGGCAAAAGTGTTACTGAGTTTTTACGAATTCTCAGTAGCAGCACGGAGTCTGGTGATGTGCCCGGTAACGGCAATAGGCTCGCCCCTATTACGTAGGACCTAAAAAATCATGGCGAAATGTAGGTGTAATATTAGGTACACCTCTGCCTACCCCTTCGGGGATACAAGCGCGCGAGTCTATAATAAAAAAATATAATATCCTGAAAAACCACATCATACATCTTCATTTCATCATAGATACGAAAATTGCACTCATAGACAGAAAAAATTATCGTGCTCATCGCTCAAAGCTTTGTCCGGGGGGGGAATTGAATTCTCGACCTTAGCGGTCAGGATCATTAACCCTAGGTCAACAGGTCGGTCAAGTAATAATGACTGCTTGAGTCACAGGAAAGAACATGAACATCTATTTTACACAGTAACACTTTCACAATAAAATACACACATACATACATACATACTCACGCCTGTTTCTCCGAAGGGGTAGGCAGAGGCATATTAAATGCCCACTTTTCGCCAGTGTCTTGATCCCACGTAATAGGTGGCGACCCTATTGCCGCTTATCGGGATATTTTGTTTGCCAGAGTCTCATCCGTTGATCGGCAGGTGCACCACTTGCAGGTGAGTTTGGCTTGGGACCCTAAGTTCTTGGTGGGAAACCTATGCACCCACACGCATGCCCATAAAAAATATTGATACCATTTTGTGCAATCTGGCTTCCGTAACCCCAAGAATAAAAATACATGCATCAGATTACTTTTGTTGGTATTGCCATGGAAACACCTTGCAGCTGACTTGCTAAGTGAAGATGAATTCAGAACCTGGTAGAAGAGATAAGGAGCCCCAAAAAACGTTCGGAACTTCTGCCACAAAACTACCGCAGTGTACTTGTCATGCATCTGATAAGCAAATATATATTCATACAAAATTTACGTCTTCATAATATTGGTAAAAATAACGATTAGGTATTATTAACGCGTCATATTAGTAAGAAATTATTCTTCATCTAAACACATAAATAAAATTGGAGTGTCTGTTTGTAATATTAAAATAACCGCTTTTTACTTAATGCATACACGGTGCATATACCAAAATGTCATTTTTTACAATTTTTGTCTGTCTGTCTGTCTGTTTGTTCTCGCTAATCTCTGGAACGGCTGGACCGATTTTGACGGGACATTCACTGGCGGATTGCTGATGTACCAAGGAGTAACTTAGGCTATAAATTAACCGGGTACCTACGCGAAGTAGTCCCCTCAGAACGCGGGTGAAACCGCGGGAAACATTCCTAATAATGTTAGCAATTTTCTAACATCATACATGTTACTGTCCGTATGTTACTCATATACTACAATAAAATTATGAGCTAATGTCTAGACGTCTTAATCATGTTATCAAATTACAAATTTGCATTTCAAATAAACATGAGTTTCTATTTATTGTTATTTTATTTTTTTGTACATCATCATGATCTTTGACCTCTAGGTTCAACAGTTTTTCGTAATATGTTTTATTTATTAGGTTCTAGATATTTTAAAGGATAGAAAGACCGAATAACGACATGTTTTGACATATAGAATTTTATTGGATGGCTTAAAATGTCCACCGGTGCGCGGTGTGTAACGGTCGAGTGCGGTCGAAGCGGTCGGACAATACACATCTGGGGATTGAAATCTTTTCTAAGAATTTACGAAAGGAGTGGGTAAGGAGCAAGCTATGAAAACGAAATATTTTGTAGGCTGTCGTATGTCGGGTAATATCTAGACGTACCTTTTGATAAAAATTTGAAAAATTGGTCTACTTAAGATTAAAATTTCTTCTCATAGATTTTAATCCATTATGATCATGAAGAACTTTAATGTGTAAGATGACGGGAAGGATTTCTTATTCGTCTTCTAAGATTGACGTACTAACTAGAAGTGCAAGTGAAGTAAAAGCTTGTAATGAATATACATATATAAGAACTAGATGAGCCCGCAGTTACACCCGCGTTATTTAAGGCTACTGCTCCGCTCCCGTGGCTCATAGCGTGATGTTATATAGCCTATAGCCTTCCTCGGCAGATGGGCCTGAATGTATCTAATACTGAAAGAATTTTTAAAAATGGGACTAGTAGTTTCGGAGATTAGCGCGTTCAATCAAAAAAACAAACTCTTCAGCTTTATATATTAGTATAAGATACAATAGGTAACAGATAAATTTAAAGTATCTTTTTTATCATCTAAGGATCGAACTTTTCATTTCAGTGAAACTCTAAATATACTTACCACTATTAAATTAGCTTCACAAGCTCGATAAAGGCGTATTTTTTTGTAATTTTACTAAATCACTTAGTTTCTAACGTAGCATCTCAAACCTAGACACAATGTTAGCATTTCTTTAATATTTAAAAATACTTATCTCAAATGTGTATGTATCCTATTCCCTGAATGTAATTCTTATAATCAGGCCTTTTCAGTACCTACCGCACCATTTGTAAATAAACCACATAACTGTAATATGTTCTTGAGTCCAACAAAACAGCAAGATATGCATTATTTAAGCAGTGATCACAATCTTCGGGCTTACGGCGGGTGCACTCGCCACTTACATTTCATATTGCACTGATTAGGTGTTTGGGCGAGCGCCAAATGGGTTCAATGTAGAGATACTACTGCAAGCGCCTGTAATGGCTGACACTAATGACTTGACTAACCTTCCTGATTTTATATTTATTTTTATTTCGTAGGTACTTTTAGTACAGAAAGAGGTGTGACGTGCCAACCTCATTATGGTCTAGGGCCCACCCCAGAATGTAGGGTCGAAATTTTTGGCTGGATACATGGGGAACATTTCACCATCATTTTTATGGACCCTGACCCTGAAAAATATCCCTAGATGCGCCGATGTTATTCACGTTTGAGAGGCAGAGCCACGCTGTTTTCCCAGATGGTCGACAGCAACCACGTCAAGTAGCAGTATTCCAATTGTTCCTTTTGTGGGTGAAAACACCATTAGTCCAAGTAGTACTACTTACCTTCTTTAGACTAGAACACAAACTGCGATTTCTAAACATACATAAACTCTACAGGACGATAGAACATCATCTCTATGTAGAGCGAAAATAAACTTAACTATCATACCAATGATAAGTTACACGAGAAGGCATCAGAAAAGAGGTCAAAAGTAAACAGTTAACTGCATTACTCAAATAATCTTAAAGATTGAAAATAGTAGACATGCAACTACAATGTTAAATCGTACTCTCAGTTGTAAATTAACTCTGAACAGAGTGACTCACTCCGACAAACGTGTGTGCTGTGTAGGTACTAGTTCAAACAAGTACCAACATGTTCTGCATCCTTGATATACAAACCATTCAACCTCTCACTATGTTTAAAATCACGAAACTTCTGGAAGCTAACAAATAAAAGCTTCGTATAAGTTTTATTTAAACTCGTCCAGTTAAATAAAATTCGTTAGCGCGCCTCATTTTGTTGAAACAAAAACACTGGCTGCTGATGCGTCATTTTTATTATAAACCAAATTGTGGAACAAAAAAAGGATTTAAATTGCGAAGTGCAGTTTCGCGGGAGTCTTGCGCCGAATGAACGCGACACAACACACTTGGAGACGCCGTCCACACTTTCATGCCAAAACCAGTTACGAGTATACACGCGCGCGCCTGTGTGCGTGCCTTTGTCGTTCCTAAATCAAATTGCACTCGAATCAAGCAACGGTTAAAACTAAAACATTTGAATAAGTCAAGAAACCGATTAAGCAGAGATATTCGAACTTCGAACATTCGCGCTAGACCGATTCGTTCCGCGCTCATATTCTTTCTAACTGTTACATACAACATAAATATTTTAAAAGCGTAACAACAAATTTATTATGTATCGACAAACCATGACTAAACTAATAAAATAGTTCGTGAGAATCTATCATTTTTTAATTGCTGATTGATAGTAATTTGATCAAAAATCTTTATATGATGTCATTCTATAAGAAATTTAAAGAGTAGGTATACAGTATATTTCGGATGTATACTGTAGTTCTATACAGATTGAAATGAACAGAGAAATACTCAAATTAGGTATTCAAAAACTCCCATGATAGTCAAAGAGAACCCTTCTATAACTTTTCAAAAGACGTAAAATACAATTTCCCTTGTTAATTGTTCAATCATCTGATCTCTTTTGTTTGGAAAATCGAATTGTTTTAATCTTTTTGAAAAACAAAAGTTGTTCGGGTACTTTTCATTATACCCATTTTCGTTAATCTTTTTATAACGAAATGCGGATCAGTCTAATTAGAACGGAATTTAAATTACGTATTTATAAAATTATATGTAAGCCGTTCGTATTTTAACAGTAGGTAACACTCAACCATCGTAACATAAAATTAAATATTACAATGAGACTTCATTGTCCTAGTTAAAAGTTGGTATTGTAAGAGGCTTAACAATAGAAAAGTTTGAACTTCCTTCACAGGTAAAACAATAGAATATCAAATCAAAAGCTCTTTTTTCCTTCATCATTTACGTACCTAATGAATCTTGTATAAACTGCAGTTTTCTCACAAAGGAACGGCATAATTATAAAAGAAATACAGTTATCGACAGACTATGTATCACTTGAACTATAACTGTTATGCTTATAATAAAATATACTATAATTATTGATAACGATGGTCTGGCTAATAAAAATACTTTGTAGCATTACCGCCAATAGCAACCGCAAGAAGGTTCTGAAAAATATATATTATTAACGACTCTACTGACATTTAAACGAAAAAGTTATTGTCAATATCTAGATTGTCAATGGTTTTGCCGCCAATAATTTGCGCCACAGATTATCACAGCCAATTATAACGGGCTGGCTACACGGCCCGATACATGTCTGGTCGTTTTGCCGTGTGTATTCGCGGTATTTACATAAATGCCAGTACGCTAAATGATTTTATCTAGCCGCGACACGGTTGTGTAAATGCTGTGCATTTCTGACGCTCGCTAGAAGACGTTTTTACTTCATGTTTCTGTTAACAAGGCTATAGATTAGTTTGTAGTGAGTGTTATTTTGTTGAGAAGGGCGCCTATATGGTATTATTACATGACGTCAAAGGTAGACGTAGTGGGAGCTAAATTATAGCGATATATTATGCTCATAAGCTCGTTATTTTCTAAGTATTGTACAGGGCAATGTGATCAGTTTGACATATAAATGTTTATGTCATGATTAGGGAAAACTTTCTTCTTTTAGATTTATGCTAACGACACTTAGTAATGGTGTTTGTAATATTATTAAGTGTTATGGCCGCCTCGTTTGAGTTTGCGTGCATCTGTAATTGTTGATTGTTATGTATCTTACTTAAAATTTGTATAGAATTGGGTGTTTTATAAGTAGGCAAGTGACAATTTTATTATTCCAAAATATTATGGCGTCGATCAATTTACTTTAATGAGTAGTCTGAATAATTAAATATTAAAATGTACTCATAAGTCATACGTAATTTATTTTCATAACAATAAGTACATTGTGTTGAAAAATATATATACACTATAAAATAACTAAGTAGTAAGTACACAAAATTAGATTGTAATGATACAAAATTAAATATTATCACAAAATAGAAAAAAAAGTTAATAACTACCATAAATGATATTCTACCAATTTCATCAAATTCATTACACATATAATTCATACACAAATAATTCATTTGTCATTTTCATTACACAATAATTAATTACCTAGATGGAGGAATGTATAAAATTATAATAAAAAATATATACTCTATATCTGTGATTAAAGCGCATGCGGAAACTGATGTTCATGACACAATAGTTTGACTAATAGGTATAGCGCTAGGCGTAGACGTAGAGCATAGATATTTACATAGAGGCGCATTTCTTATGAGCGCTCTGTAGACAAACTTTCTGTGACCCAAATTACCGCTTGGTGGCGTGGCAGTCGCGCTGTGACAGCTGTCTCTATGAGTGCAAAAGAGACTAACGTTCCTCCTGTGTATCTTAACTACGAGAGCAAGAGAGACGGAGAACGACGCCAGCGCCGCCAACGGCGCCAATTACGTACTACACTGACGACAGCCGCCAACTCGCCATTTGGAATCGGCACACGGAATCCTTAAGAAATGAGCTTCTATATGTAAATCTGTATTCATAGGCGTAGATAAGCTGAGAATAATCAGTCAAATCTGATTAGACTAGTGAGAAGACATCTGACTACAACTGAGATAACGGGAAGGGAATCTTAGGTTGAGTTATTTATGGAAGTTAAACTGTGAGCGTCATCAAGTCCTTCTAGCAGCTGAGACAGTGGTAACATTGTGAAACATAAACAGATATTAGTTTCATGGACAGCTCTTGTTAACATTATAAACCCTTGCCTAAGGTCCGTTAATAAACGCTGAGCAGGTAAAGTAATCAACTCACGATAGTTTTAAATCATTTATTTTCTAATTTACTCGGTGACTGGCTATAGACTAAATTACTTACGAGCATTTTAGATGGGATAGGATTTTAACCAAAGCCGAAGAAAATTTGTAAGCTATAAGACACTCAGCTTGACAGAGCAACTGTCTCCACAAAGCATTAAAGATTACTGTAGAAGTACAATTTTAGTTAGGCTCTAAAATGAAATATATACATTGCCTCTAGAGCATTAAAAAGGTTTTCATAATTGCAATTTTGTACAACATAGTATTACGCGGTCAAAGGTACTCAAACATTTAAGCGTTATTAAAAATGAATCCACTTTCTCAGAGCGATCGTTTATACGATTTTTAAAAGTCTACCAACGAATCTGAATTATTAACAGTTTAATAAACGCGCCGAGAGAAATGTAAAGAGTTCATAAAATTAAATTAAGCTAAGTTGCCGAATTTGTAAAGAGAGAGAAGTGAAAAAGTAATACACTCTGGCACCGGCATAAAATGTTTATAGGGAAGAAAATGTAGGTTGTATTATCCTTAGACTACATCTAAGTTATTGAGACATTCGTCTACAAGTCGGGGTGGGTTTCGTGCGCACCTGACCAAACGTTTTCACATTTTTATATACTGCCGGGAGTATTCGTTGTATGTGACAGCATCTCAAGGCTTGGACACATTTACACGTGGCTTACTTAATGTAATCTTCTAGAGCCTTCGATCTACTAAGAAAATACGAGGCCTTTTCCTCCATTTTAGTGTACCGTATAAGTTATTACAGCTGTTTGTACGCATTACCCACTTGTTGCAAACAAAAATGTTCAAGTTTGAGTTAATATTGTCTTCATGTTAGAATTGTTAAGATGTTAAGTTTGGTAAAGTTGACGTGTGTTGAGTTGTTTTCGATGCACTTGCGTTAGTTTATAATTGTTGGCAGTATATCTTCATTAGTTGGGAGTAACGGGGGATATGAGAGTTTGAAACACGTCTATGTTTTGTTATATTTCTACGTTATAGTTTATGCTGCCACGAAAGTCACTTTCACTCTGGTTTATGCTAAGTTTTAAGTAGTTTAAATTTGTCTTTCAGGACCACATACCTTTTCCGTACCGAGAATTCAGTGTTTCGCCACATGTAATTAGATTAATTTTAATATGTACCTGCTAAAATGCTGCGGCAACTTCTGTGTTTAATATGTGGTGACACGAAATTGGCGCGAAACGATATCTTATTTTATTTAATCGAAATTTGACTCTACCAGTCTCTCATCAAGGTGCATAATTATTAAAAACAACTAATTAAATATGACTAAAAGATCCATGAAGCCGTCTAGTACGTACCTACTCGCATTAGAGTGGAGCAGAACGCCACATAAAGATGTTTTATTATGCGCGTGTGTGACAATGACAAGTGCAGCCAACGACTGCATGACCGATCCTACAAGTCACAAGCGGTGGTGGGAGCGGGCACTCATAGCCGGCTATTTAATATTATTATTTTATAATAATTCAGCTATTTATCCCTACCGTTACAAGCTTGCGCAGTCCATTGCTGGTCTCAAGCTTCTTCTAATTTGCAAGTCATATCGTTTATTGTCGTAATAGTATTGAGCGTCGACATAAGGATTTGGTTTACTATATCACGCTCGCCAGAGGTGTTGCTATAGGATTTGATTTCGTATTTCGTTTCTTCGCAAATATTTGCATTATAATTTATGACAATAGTATTATTTAATTTAGTTTTGTTATGGTTACTCAAATATTAGTCATTAAATTAGACTTATATTTACGGATTAGCTATACTTTCTTATATTACATTAAATTTTAAAATAATATTCACACATATTTCCTATATTAGGCTATATTACGCTGCGATAAAAGAAAATATTTAATTTGTAAAAATAATTATATAAGTAGGTTAATGTTCCCTTACCGGTTGGAAATTGATCATTTTTCAATCAACGGATAAACCTTAGCTGACGAATGAAATTGGCAATCTCATCCCACAGTAAAAGATTTATGGCGTGTTCGCTTCCATTGCGTTTGAAATTAAATAGGTATTTAAAATGTTCTTTTATCTTCTGTAGGAAATCATTATCTAAGTCAAAGTCAAAATCCTCTATTCATTTAAATCACAAAGTCTAATGCTTCTACATTTACATTCTAAAAAGCACTATCTATTTGTAACACTACTAAAATAAGTTTAAGCTGTATCTAATATTAAAAAAATATTTTCTGTCGATTTAATTGATCACCTATTCATCATCAGCCTTTATCAGTCCACTGCTGGACTAGGCCTCTCCTTTGAAATGAGGAATTGGCCTACTATACCACGCTGGCCAAACGGGTTGGTATAGGGTTTGTATCAAGCTTTCCTTCTCTTACAGTGCTGTCCTCTGCATAATATGTTTCCTCTGTTGGCTCTTACGACACCCATGGGATGATATGGGGTGGTGACATTCCGTATTCTGACTCCGTTATCACACGGGCAATATCACATATTATCAATCTTAATACCAAATTAATAATATCTGTCTTTATATGGTTAATCTGTACTTTAGTAATTATACTATGGAGCTGAATCGTTTGGTTGAACGCGCTAATCTCAGGAATCACAGATTTCTTGTGTTGGGTGGTCCATTTATGGAGCAAGGCCATACATGTAACATTACGCTATGAGCGACGGGTGCAACAGTAGACCTAAATAATGCGGGCTTAACCGCAGGATCATAAATATCACACACACACGGCTGTATACATGGATATATAATAATGATAAATTATTATATTGCCTATTCAAAGCATCACTTAGCTATTGAAATAAAACTACAGTTTACAGGTTATTACATTTAAATCTTGATCTAGAATCACGAATCACTTAGCTAATTTACCAGCCTTTGCCTAGTTTAGCCTTATCAATATTCTGTTCTGTGCATAACGTCGTGTAGTTGTGGAGTGACCGAGCTACGTGTCCCATTTCACTTTAATACTCTCCAAGGACCTTGCGTGTTCAAAAATGGCATTTGACTTACCACAACTCTGGGCAATAATGTTGACCTCGATTTATTACGAAATTGGTAAATTGCGATATAATTTACGGTATAATCACTACATAGTATAAAACAAAGTATGTTTTCTGTCTGTGTGTCCCTATGTACGCTTAAATCTTAAAAACTACGCAACGGGTTTTAATGCAGTTTTTTAATAGATAACATGATTCAAGAGAAAGGTTTATATGTATAATTGACGCGGGCAAAGCCGCTGGCGACGTCTTCTAGGTAAATAATAATACTAATGAACAAAACTTCCAAGCATATAATTATGATATTTCTTAACATTTGAAAAAGCCCTATGAAATAGTGTGCTATGATTGAATGGTGCAGAAATCACAACAGACATCCTTGTCGAAACCAAGTTGTTTTTATTCAGAAAGTTATATTACTAAGGCAGTAAACACCTGTTTTCCGAGAATCCGTTAGCTTAGTTAGGTAATCACCTGCGCCTATTGAGAAACCTTTGCTATACCTACTAGGAATTTGTTGAGTTACTACCAAACTTCAACATTGCTAATAACTACTAAAATACTTATGTTTTCCAAGAACACCTGTATTTCGAACCCTTTCCAACTGTCACCTGGTACGAATACCGCAGTTTGTACATACTAACTATTCAAAAAATATTATGCTTCGTATAAACAACTATACTCTCTCTTCATAAAAGGCTATTGTAGTCAAAGCTATGTAAGGGAATGACTGAAGATATGAATCACTGCGCCTGAAACGTTTATTCTACTGTGTCGTGTTAGTTGAAATCTCCAAGGAATACCCGACGGAAGTTTGGGGGTTGTCTATTCATAATCAAGGCCACGCAGAAATTGAATGTGCCCCACTATATGAAATATCTATAATATTCGTGAGGTAATATTCTCATGCGAAATTTGAGGGATCGCAGCTGTTTATATTAAAAGGGCTTTCAAAGGGATCTGTAAAATATTGCTAAGCATGGTTATAATGGCGGCACTGTCATGCATAGAGATAGGTGATTAATATCATTATTTACAACGTAAATGACACCATTACGTGACATGAAAAACAAATAACGTTATTGAGTCCAACTTGCCTTAACATACTTTGGTTTTCTGACACCCTGGTCTATCCAAAGAGTGTGGTTACATTAGTGCCTTGTATTAAGACCAGTATAGCCCGCAGATATTAGTACTGCTTCACACATGTTGCATACGTTTGACACAGATTTATATGTCAATTGAAGAGTTTACAACTATCTTGATAAGGTATTTTCTCACAGCTCAACTGCATAGAAGTCTCAAGTGTAAACACAGTTATCGCCTCTCGACAGAATTTTCTTGCATTTTGAGCACTTTTGCACTCAAGTTGGAAAATCGTTTATATAAAAGCTCATGTCTGTATCTTCAGGGGATATTCATGGTCGGTAGTAAATTTTTAACCTGACGGTTATAATTGATGATTCGGAGGCAAAATAATTTCACGAGTAAATGAGCCCGACGCGGATTACGTTTTATGACAGGAAAATTATTAATATAAAAAATGTAGCTTGCTCTTTTTACGCGTTGTCATTTTGTTTAATGTTTCCGCTACAATTTGGGGAATTCTAAATTAAACGGGCTAAATGTTGTTGTAAAAGATTAATGAGTTGGATAAATATTGACGTAGTTGGTATATAGCAGCACGTAGACGGCAGAAGCATTTTTAATTTATCAATAAATAAGAGAATTCGTACAGATATACCTACTGGTAGTACAATAAAAAAAACGTTAATTTTTGTTTGACACACTCTCTACACAAGGGCGGTTTATTTATTTCGGTGGCTACGAAAATACATTTGAAACAAGGTTTTGCTACCAAATTTTATAAAGAATACTTTTTTATTTTCAAATTCCATAAACTCGCCCGCTAGCGCTTGTACCTTACACCTCTGTGGTTGCATGCGCGGCCGCAGCGGAGACAACAATGGCGGAGCCGGAGGTCGCGACATCGCGTCACGCGGTCGCGTTCATGTTTGCTCGACAAACTCTGCGCCGCTCAGCATCGCCCCGCACCGCACCGCTTCGCTACACAAACACGCTACTTGCCCCTCACACTACCGCCGACGTTTTTTACTTTGACTGCCTCACACGGGTGGTATTACGCTTATGTTAATAAGCTATTAGTTATGCACGTGACAGCTAAATGAACAACTGTTTACGCAAGTTTTGAAAGAATAGGTACTTGTTAGACTTTGTCGCAAATATTTTATTGTTTTCTTGTTTTCAGAATGGTATACTTTCCACAAAGGCTTTTGCCTAATATGATTAAATATAATTGTGATAGAAAAGTCTATCAATAGACTTTTTCTGTCACCATATTATTACGATGAAAAGTAGCCATATTTTTTCTCGAGCAAGAGAAGGTCATTGATGGTGATTATCATAGTAACGTTAGGTATCAATATAATATAATAATGTTTTTGTATATTACGTTAAATACTCGCCGTGCCATGAAATCAAAGACTAAGTACAAATCGATAAGGTTCAAAACCATTTTATAACGAAGAAGATATTTAGATTATTTAGTTAAAAATATGAAATACATTGACCGCTACAAGGCACTGTACGCAGACATTTGAAGAAGCTGCGACTGAGAATCTACGTATTGAAAAATATAACATAATTTCCGTTTACTTTGAAATAGAAACTCACTTGGATAAACTAGGGTCTGAGAATATGCGAATAGGAAAAATTGAACATCATTTCCAACTTGGAATCGAAAGTCACTCGAATAAACTAAATGAGTACCTACCTAGTTACCTACCACAGAAATATTGGTTGTATTTCAATAGGAAGACCTTACCTAAATATAGAATAAACCCTTCTCATAATGGGAAGAGGCCTGTGCCCAGCAGTGGGACAGTATAAACGGCTGATGATGAGACTTATAATTGAAACCTGTAATCTTAGAAACAAAAGGCAAAAGTATTTGCCATTCCCGGGTTTTGCTTACACATCTATAATTTAAAATTATCTAGGAACGCGACTGACACCCGTTATGTAAACATTATTATGTGTACAAGTTGCAAAACCTTGAAAATTATATCTTAATATATAAAATCCTTGTGTTACTGACTGACTGACAGACACCTCGTACAGCCGAAACTATTGGGCGCAGGAAGCTGAAATTTGGCATGTATGTACCTTGGGGACCGTAGGGGTGCACTAAGAAGGGATTTCCCGAAGTGCCTACGGGATCGGCCAAAACGGGAAAATTAAAAAAAAATGCAGGCGTAGCTGCTGGCAGTGCTGGCGTCCCCTAGTTTATCATAAAAAGTGCTGTTTAGTTGTAAAACAAGTAGAAACAGTAATCGTTGACAGTCGTATTTAGTTGTTTTACAAGGTATTGCCGCCTAACGGAGATGCAATATGATCGTAGAAGGCATGAAAATATGAATCGCCGCCATTTAAGTTTCAAATATAAAGTTACCAACTAATGACTTATCTGAAGAGCACGTAATGGCTTTACTAAGTAAGGATTATAAGCCTTCAGGCTTATAATCCTTACTTAGTGGGCATGGCACATGGGCTCTAGAAAACTTATTATGTGAATTTTCACAGTTTTATAACCCTTGCCTTTTATAATCCTTGTTCCTTCTGTACAAGGGCGTCGCCATGGGGGGGGGGGGGTAAATCGGGAGGAAACACTTAAATAAAAAAGTGTACGGGTGTAGCTACGGGCATCCCCTAGTCAAAAATAAAGTAAGCCAGGATCGAGAGCTTTTTATGGCCAATAAGGGTCTAACGGTAAACCATATCCATCACCGTGAACAGAGCTCATATTTTGGTTGGTAGTAGAGTAAAAAAAAAATTAAATCAATAACTTTGTAGGCAATATTCCAAGGTTTTGACTAGTGTCAGTTTGTTTGTAGATAGAGGTAACAACCGGGACCGACGACTTAACGTGCTCTCCGAGGCACGGGACAAGCGATTCTTAACAATTCAATCCTACTTCCTACTAATATTATAAATGTGAAAGTTTGTGAAGATGTATGTATAGATGGATAGTTAGATGGATGGATGGATGGATGGATGGATGTTTATTACTCTTTCACGCAAAAACTACTGAACGGATTTGGATGAAACTTTACAATAATATAGTTTATACATCAGAATAACACATAGGCTACAATTTATAAAGATTTTGTATAATGTTGCCATAATATAAGGAAAAGTATCAACTAAGTCGGCAAAAAGCCTGAGCTCTGAAAGTTATTCATTGGAATTTTAACCCCTTTCGGATGACAGATGGATCTGATATTTGGTATACACTCATTGTAATTTCAAGATGGCCGCCAATACAAAATGGCGAATCATATTATCTTACTTCACAACAACCTCAATATGGGTATCAAATGAAAAGGCTTGATTGGTAGAGTAGAGCTCACTATGAAAAATCCAAGATGGCCGCCGCCACAAAATGGCGGATTACAAATTTCCCACAAATACCTTAATATATTTTCCGGATTACCTATTTTCTACAAATACCTCAATATGGGTATCAAATGAAAGGGCTTGATTCGTAGAATAGAGCTCACAATGAAAAATCCAAGATGGCTGTCGCCGCAAAATGGCGTATTACATATTTTCCACAAATACCTCAATATGGGTATCGAATGAAAGGGCTTGATTGGTAGAATAGGGCTCACTATGAAAAATCCAAGATGGCTGCCGCCAAAAAATGGCGGATTTCTTATTTTCCACAAATACCTCAATATGGGTATCAAATAAAAGGGCCTGATTCGTAGAATAGAGCTCACTATGAAAAATCCAAGATGGCTGTCGCCACAAAATGGCGGATTACTTATTTTCCACAAATACCTCAATATGGGTATCGAATGACAGGGTTTGATTGGTAGAAAAGGGCTCACTATGAAAATAGAATGAGAAGTATCAACTAACAACAACACTAAAAACTTGAAAATAAAATTAAGTAAAATTAAATTAATTTTGGGCGTAGGGTATCCAGAGTAAACATTATGATAGAAATTTCACTTGCCCAACGATTTTATATTTGTCTGATCAATACCCCAGATTGATGAGAAGATTGGTGCGATCTGGTAGCTAGAACTTACCGTATTACTTTTTAGCTTTTAGTACATAATCTTACTAGGTACATCATTTTTTGTTGTAATAAAACAGTATAACATAAAAAAATATATATGTATTTTACAATGCTCATTCTAGAGAAGTTATCGTATAAGTGTTTTCAAAATTGATAGATTTATTGCCTTCAGTATTTAATGTAAGTAGATTAACTTTGTCTTTTACAGTCAGATATCTGACCTTAGCGCAGCGTCATTAAAAGCGCTTTCTACGATTTAGTGCGCTGAAGCACAGCGAGGCGGAGGGACGGTCTGATTGTCTGATATGTAGTTTGTGGTACCTAATGCTTTCAGATTTTGTTTTGTTGCTGTTATATTCAGTAGGTAAACAAGCTCTTCATAACTTCAATAATATACTTATTTACTAATCTTTACCTAAAGTTCAACGATTATGAAAACAAAAGTAATTTTAATTATTATCTGTTTATATGTATGCTACACGGCTAATCTACAGAGCCGTTTGAGATGAAATTTGAATGGATAGTCTGAAACCCGGGGAACATAGGCCACTCTTTATTAAAATATCATGCTGGCGAAGCCGCGGGCGAAAGCTAGTACGCACATAACTCCGAAAAGTCATTGGCGCGTGCCTTGATACCCTTTCCATGGCAGTCTGTTGGTATCTCCACTAGGTTATAGCTGACTTCTAGCTGAAAGTTCTCCAAATATCTTATCTTATACTCTTATCTTATATCTTATACTAATATATAAAGCTGAAGAGTTTGTTTGTTTGTTTGTTTGGTTGAACGCGCTAATCTCAGGAACTACTGGCCGATTTGAAAAAAATATTTCAGTGTTACATAGCACATTTATCGAGGAAGGCTTTAGGCTATATAACATCACGCTATGAGCGACGGGACAGAGCAGTAGCCTTAAATAACGCGGGTGTAACCGCGGGCATCCGATAGTAGTTACTTATGCCACCAGACTTGCTTATCACGTAGTACGTAGTGACTTAGTTGCATCGCCACTGTCGTGTCGTCATGGGTGCCATTACACTGTTATACAGAAAAAGTTATTCCAAATCTAGTTGTTTATAGTCGGGTACTCATTAGCGAACTGTAACCGTAACCGTTGCATGCACTGTAACCAAAAAGCATAGTGTGTACGTGGTTCGCTAACCTGCTGCGAGCGGTACGCGTGCGGTTTGGAACGAGCCGACGTTTACAACGTACTAATTTCTGAACCCGTAACGTTGCACGTAACTGTAACCGTTACTGTTACCAAAAACATAGTGTGTACGTGGTTCGCGAGCCGCAAGAACGCTACACGAGCGCCTTGCAGCGAGCCGACGATTGTCGGTTTTTGCCGCGAATCAAAGGGCGCTCGCAATGCACTCGTGGACGTCAAGAGGAGAGGTTGCTAGCCGCTGCGATCCAGCTTATTCGAGTATCCGTCATGAGTGAATGGTCAGAGGATAAATGTATTTCGCTGATAGACGCCTACAGGGAACAAGTTATACTATTGAATCCTAAGGACACAAAGTTTATTACAAAAAACATTTGAAAGAAGATGCCTGGGCTATAATCGGAGGTATGATGAATGAAAGTGCGCAAGCATGCAAACATCTTCGTGGCTGTTTATGATCATCGAGTAAGACATCTATAAGTATGTATGCTGCACAAGCGAGAGACACTTCGTCCGACATACCTACAAATCAACATTGCGCAGAGCCGGCTTGTCAGAGGCCTTCTCGTATACACTAGAACCTCGTTACTGTATCTGTTTGGTTACAGTTACAGCTCTCAAAATCAGTACGCTCGGTGAAACCGTTCTGGCGACATCGTGAGCCTAAACTGTATCAAGCGTACACACTAGAACTTCGTACTTTATCACGTATGTTACGGTTACAGCTCTCTAATGAGTACCCGGCTTATTGTGTCTGTAATTTGTGTGCTTATAAACTCATCGTGACTCAGAACTATATCCTGAAAAAAACCATACTACATAACATAATAACTTCACGTCTTTTATCCCCGAAGGGGTAGGCAGAGGTGTATTACACACCCACTTTTCGCCAGTTATGTTTAGGTCCCAATGTAATAGGGGGCGAGCCTATTGCCATCTACCGGACACATTTATAAGTTATAAGCGAGCGAAAATTAACATTTTTAATACACACATAACTTTGAAAAGTCAGAGGTACCAGGGTACCTGGCGATCGAACCCGAGACCTCTCGACAAGTCCGTCACGTACACCACTGGGCTATCGCCGCCACACTAATCATACTAGTCTCAAAATATGTCGTCTTTGGACAAATAAAAATGCCAAAGATACAAATACATACATATACCCATCGCTGCTTATCATAAACTTAATCTCTATGCAAATTTAATATTAGTGTATCGTATTTAATGTGTTTATTTATTAAAAAATGTATACCTAATAATGTAATTAAAGTATCTCTTAATTATAATTACAATAATTTACAACGTAACTTAATCTAATAATATGCAAATAGAAGCGAATGTCAAAATAAAATATTATAAAGCTAATTAAAGTAAGAAATAAAATAAATATCATAAAATAAATAGGTTATTGGAACCTTTATGTATATTCATTCTCAGCTATTCATATTTATTAACATGTTTTTGATATGGTACTTAATTATTATAGTTTCTTATGAAACTACTATTTTGACTTCTTAGACGTTTTTTTATAGACTCATGCCTGTATCCCCGAAGGGGTAGGCAGAGGTGTAATATTACACCCACATTTCGCCATGAATTTTTAGGTCCCACGTAATAAGGGGCGAGCCTATTGCCGTTACCGGACACATCACTAGACATGCTGCTACTGAGAATTCGGAAAAACCCAGTAACACTTTTGCCCGACCCGGGAATCGAACCCGGGACTACAGATCAGCAGTCGCATACGCTATCTACTGGACCACGGAGGCAGTTTAGTTTATAATAGTAGTAAGATCTAAAGTCAAATTCAAAATCTTTTATTTATTTAGATCATAAAGTGACCCTTATGAACGTAAATTTATTTAATTATAGTCACACTACAGCGGTTTCCATATGGGTTGTATGGAGATTATTTAATTTTAAAACGAACATTACAAGCTGCACGAGATAAGACGAGTGCTTATGGACAAATATTAAAAAGTACTTGTTCGTGTATAAACAAAAGGCACTGACCACATCACTTGATTTGTTTTGTAATAGGTATTGGTCAGGTCTAAGTCAGTTCAAGCAGTTCTGAATAAGCGGGCCAGTAGACGGGCCACAAACACGCAACTAAAAATTGCCAGCAATTCCTTATCAATCGAAATAGTTTCTACTTAATCATCATCATTCACATAGTTAATACGAAAAAGGTATACAAATTATATAAAAGGACATTAATGTCTTTTTATATATATGTTCTAGTCTTTTTAATTTTTTTATATACTTAATGTCTTTTATAAAAGACATTAAGTATATACTTTCTGCCACTTCACAAGAGATTTATATCCTTTCAAAAGCGGACACAAAAATCTCTTCGAATTTTTATTCCTTAGAATTGTGACGGTGATAACAATTATATTTTCACTGCTATGTCAATTGATAAAATTAGAGAAAAGTGGAGTAAGTGAGTAAATTCTCACAAAGAGAGCATTTGCAAGAATATAGGGACCATTACCAACAGACAAAGGTCCTACCCGATAGGACTTAATTTACCAATGCAACCAGCTCAGCGAACCAATATTTATGCACAACGCTGATAAAAAGCAGTTTTTTTGTTACTTCTTCTTGTTCTTACTATTTATTTTTATTTGTTCTCGAAAGACATGTCGAGTGTGACAACCTGCTCTCGGCTAACGTGGCGGAATATGGTTTTATCCTCCTCATAGTGAAAAAGACCGATACCCCACAGTGGGACTATTTATTAGCATGGCTGATGATGATGATGTGTTAAGAAACACAAATAAAATAGTCTAATTTCTCGTTCTATCTCTGCCACCAAGTCACATGAAGGCCATAATTATTCACTTTAATTATTATAAAAACAGAATAGAAATAGTATTTATTTCTGTTCTCCAAAAATTAAGCTAGCCTATTCACCCTAAAACGCTCTAAGTATCACCAAAATCTCTCTCAACAGAATTTTAAAAAAATCTATCTTCTATCTGAAACTTCAAGCCGACCCTCATCTTAGCTGGATCTGAACGTAATTTTAGTTCAATTGTATTTTTTGCCGACCGACAGTTGCCCGTCTACACGTCTAACGTCATTATAGTTAGGAGCAGGCGCCGTGTGTGGGCCCACTTCACACATGCTCGGCGGGCGGCTGAACAAATGTTCCGGAGGCTTTTAACGTTGTCCATTAATACGTACACCTTCGCGCAATGCCCTCGGCCTTAGCACACAACCCACCACTGTTTACCCCATAGCCAGTTTGAGGTACTGGTAATTAAAATTAGAAAATATTTGTGTGTAAGTACTTTCTTAATGGCGTAATAGGCTTCTTATTTATTACTGGTTCTTGTGGTTATACACTCACTCTCGTAATCGTATGTGTTTGTCTGATGGTAGACAGTGAATTAGGAGAAGACTTACCTTACTGAAAATAAATAGAGACAGATAAGAATCCTTCTTTATTTACCTACATCCTGAAACCGCCACTACTCTGCAGGGAGTATGTCTTGACAGTTAAGATCTCTGGTACTCCAAAATGCGACAAATTCATAGCAAGATTAAAAACAAGATCAGCCAAGTTAACCCTTTATGACAAGAAAACTTCATCGCGAGGTTTGCTAGGCACTATTTGATCTCCCTCAATCGCCAACCAGTTCTCGTTCTAGCCTAGTACGAGTCTGGTCCATTATTTTAATGTTCTGAATTACCTTACAACAATATGAATAGGTATAAAAATTATTTTTGAATAAAAAGAAACCGACTTCAAAAACACTAAGGAACTAAAAAACAAAAAATAATTGGTTTTGGAGCAACAATTTTTGGAGTCGGTGCCAAGCCAAGTATTGCTCTGATCTGACTATAAAACCTCTACACATTTTTATGCAACTTTTGTTGTTGATAGAATAGGTAGTTCGTAATTTAGTAACTTTTTGCGTAAGTGCTTGGCACCGACTCCAAAAATTGTTGCTCCAAAACCAATTATTTTTTGTTTTTTAGTTCCTTAGTGTTTTTGAAGACGGTTTCTTTTTATTCAAAAATAATTTTTATTTGTTGCTTTTTAGCGGTATACTAATAAAAAATTGTAATAGGTGGTAATTAGGTACATAGGATAGTGTAGGTGGTAGATGATGGGGAGGCCTTCTTTAATAGAACTGTACCTTTCTGGCAATTTGAAGTATTTTTTTTTGTTATCAACTAACTAACCTCAACACGTTCGTTTCAGTTCCATCATTAGATCCCGGAAATCATCCAATACCAAAGTGTTTGCCAAGACAAAACAAACGAGCCTAAACACGATGAGATTGCGTTATTGTATTACAAAGATCCCATGGTCACCTTCCTGCTCTATCAGCAGAGTTTGGTAAACATTCAGCACTAAAGTCCATGTAAAGACAAATCCAACGAGCCCAAACTCAATGGGATTGCGTCTTTGTATTACAAAGTTCCCATGACCACCTTCCTGCTCCATCATCAGACCCTGGTAAACATTCAGTACCAAAGTCCATGTAAAGACCAATCAAACGACCCTAAACTCGATGAGATTGGGTTACCTTCCAGCTCTATCATCAGACCATGGAAATCATCCAGCATCAAAATCTATGTAAAGACGACTCAAACGAGCCCAAACTCGATGGGATTGCGTAATTGCATAACAAATATCCCATGGCTACCTTCCTGCTCCAGCATTAGAGTTTGGTAAACATTCAGCATTAAAGTCCATGTAAAGACGAATTTAAACGAGCCCAAACTCAATGGGATTGCGTCATTGTATTACAAAGATCCCATGGCCACCTTTCTGCTCCATAATCAGACCCTGCAACACATACAGTACCAAAGTCCATGTAAAGACGAATCAAACGACCCTAAATTCGATGAGATTGGGTTATTGTATACCAAAAATCTTACCTTCCAACTCTATCATCAGACCATGGAAATCATCCAGCATCAAAGTCTATGTAAAGACGAGTCAAACGAGCCCAAACTTGACGGCATTTGGTTGTTATCGTCAAATCGCTTCATGTGTGCTTATAAAATTTGAAGAGTTCCTTCGATTTTTTCAGGACTCCATGATCATATCCTGACCTGATGATCATGGGACCTACTAGAAAGCATACTCTTTCAATCAAAACAAGAATTTTCGAAATCGGTCCAGGCGTCTTAGAGAAATCGGGGAACATACATAAAAAAAAAAATTCCGATGAATTGTTAACCTCCTTCTTTTTTGAAGTCGGTTAAAAATGTACGGACTCTTTGATTTCTTTAGGGTACATTTCCAAACCTCGTACCGGTATACCGGTACGAGGTTTGGAAATGTACCGGTACCGCGGTACCGCACGATTCACCTAAAACCCAAGTGTGAATTTATTCCATGAGACCAACGAAGCAGTCTTGAAATAACCAGGATGATTAAGCAATATACCTGGCATTTGTTATAAATATTTCGCGAAATTCTCAGACATTTATAAATAGATATTTATCTCTGATAAAATTTATTAATATTGTATCAAAACTAGATTCATTAATTAAATCAGCGATTTAAATATAAATGATAAAGAATGTCATTATTATGTGTTTTAATATTATTAGAAATAAAACTAATATCAACTTATAGGTGTTAATAGTAGTAAAGAAGTAATAATTTTTGTCTGTTAAGATGAATAAAAGCATACAACTGACATTATGCAATCCAAGAATGTGTAACAGTTTTCGAATATTTTATTTGGTCGAGGCATAGATATACTGTTCTGTGGGTCTAGGTCTCAGAGACCAAACATAGTATAAACGGACGGACTGCCTCCGTGGTCCAGTGGATAGCGTATGCGACTGCTGATCGGAAGTCCCGGTTCGATTCCCGGGTCGGGTAAAAGTGTTACTGGGTTTTTCCGAATACATAGTAGCAGCCCGGAGTCTGGTAATGTGCCCGGTAACGGCAATAGGCTCGCCCCCTATTACGTGAGACGTAAAAATATTTGGCGAAATGTGGGTGTAATATTTACACCTCTGCCTACCCCTTCGGGGATACAGGCGTGAGACTATAAAAATATAAAGTGTTGCCCTGGATTCATCCCTGTTACAATTATTACACGTAGTTTGCTACATACTAAATGTACGTGCCGTTCTCTTGCTAAGATTCCTTGAAATAATTTATTAAATTATCGGACTGAAATAATTACCATAAAAAATTTGATAGATGTTCTAAAATAATGTAAATCTTGGACTAACTTTGGCTATTTAATCCTTGTGTAAATTCCTCTTGTAAATTTTAGGGCTATTTCTCAATGTATCTAGCTAGAAGTAGAAATCAAATTTTGATAAAGAATGTAGCCAATTCAACTAAACAGTTCACAGATTTTTCATCAGATTCACTATGATAACTTTATTAGGTAACTATCGTACGGCAGAATTTCTCCCAAAGGAATATATACGATAACAATTATTGTCTGTCAGCGACAGCTAGCCCTTTGCATTATATTAGAGAACCGTACTCACAACATCTGCTTTAAGAGGCGTCCTTATTTTCAAGGAGGAATATTTTCAATGCTATCATTATTCAAGAGGTACCATGTACGTCATGAAGAAATAATTTCAATGTCAACATTATTATCAGTATTGGCAGCACCTTAGAAATTAAATTTCACGCAAGCACTTTCACCTATGCTCAAACATAAGTTACTATGGTACGTAGAGCAGGCTGTATTGTGCTAAGTGTAGGTATTGTCACACATAGTATCGTGTCATTATCTACAGAGTACCTTTATATTGACATTATCTATCAGGTACCGTCGCGAGCTCACAATGGCCAGTTCTGCCGCACTTGAAGCCTTTTCAAAAGAAACCCGCAGCCGATAAAATCGAATCGATATTAGAAAACGATCAGACTAAATTCGTTCGCTATCGTGTGACGTTAATGAAGCGAACGATTGACTCGTTTTTACGTTTCGGCGAGGACGTTCAATCTTGACCGTATCAATCATAATTGGCCGCTTTTTGCGAGAACCGCAGTGCTGCGTACACGCAGGGCGCGTTCGGTCGCAGGCGGCGGGCGGCACGGGGCGCGCGGGGGTGTCACTGTGCAAATGCACTCGTAAACCTGGCCGAGGTCAACGCACCCCCTCCCCCCACCGCACTCCGCACACCCCCGCCTATAAAACGTTTACCGCTACAATATATTTATTTTATTATAGACTTAGCAGGTCTAAAGGTACGGGTGAGTCGCGACTGGCGACTCGCACTATGCATTGCCGCGGTTTTCTGCGTATTGTAATCGACAAGAATACGCGTGATACAATAATGTAAACATATCTGTCTTATTTATATTCATATGTTATTTTAAATACTTTAAAATGGAAATAAATTGCGAAGAAATGAATATTAATGCAGCTAATCTTAGATCTAATGGTATGTTTACAGCAAGATTGTACCTAAATTACGATGTTAGGTATGTGTGGGGAATTCAGCGAGATATTCTCAGGAGAGGCTTGTGGAATCCAATAGTAAATGATCAGTGTCGAGGCTCGAACACGAGGGAGAGACGGCATTTAAAGCAATTGAAGCGATTAGAGGTTCAAATAGTAGGGGATTACAGCTATCACTTAACACTCAACCTGGATGTAATGACTGGAGTCATTTAGACGACGCCAATTGTATTTTATGGCGATTGGGCGATTGAATTTGCCGGCACACGAGTGTCTTGTCTGTTTTTATGACTTTACACACAGTACGAATGGCGTAGTTGCCTCTAAGTCTTCTCGCTAGTGTGCTAAATGAGGTTGATTTCCTTACGAAGCAAAATATGCCGCAATAGTTTTTGAAACAAATATTAGGGCAAACAACTGCGTCTTCTTTTTCTAATCAATCAATAGAACCTATTTAGAATTATCTCCAACATTTTTCATATTAAACCCATGGCTTCTTATACATAGTTTAATTTGTTACAGATGAGGCAGACATACCTCTGAAGTTTTACCTAATATGATCTTTCTTTGTTTGTCCTTGCTTAAAGTGTGTCAAGTCATCCGAGACACCAGGGTGCCTCAGTATAAGACTAAAGGTCAGTCTCGCAACCTCTGGATAGGGATTATCGTCATCATCATCAGCCTTTAACATTCCACTGCTGGACCAGGCCTCTCCTTTCAAAGGAGGAATTGGCCTACTATACCACGCTGGCCAAACGGGTTGGTATAGGGTTTGTACCAAGTTTTCCTTCTCTTACAGTGTTGTTCTCTGCATAATATGCCCCCTCTGTCGGCTCTTACGACACCCATGGGATGATATGTGGTGGTGACATTCTATATTCTCAATCCGTCACCACATCGTCCAGTTAAATTAAAATTGACACAAAATTGGTATAAGTCAATCTGCCTAGATATTAACACAATTTTGAAACTGGTTTTAAATGTAATTTAACGTAATATAAATAATCGTAATTAAGTAAGAACCACAAATTCTAACTCTTCTTTTCATTTACCTGCAAAGTTAGCTCCTAAAGTTCAAATCTTCAAACAACTAAGTTTGGAGCTAATAAAATATTCAATTCCGTTCATTCGTTGGAACCAGGTTAGCATTGAATAAATTATACAAATTACATATTATTATACATATAGATTATATGAACTAAAATCAACATAGAAAACTTGGTTGAAACAGGCTAATTGAAGTTGAGACTATGGCCCTAAGTTTTTTCACGCTGGACATAATTATGTATGTCATAAAATAAGTAGGTAGGTAACCACTAGGTCAGCAGACTAGTTAGGATGCTGAACTAGGGATCAGTGACAATGGCTGCACAAGCGAAGGCCCGGGGTTCGATTTCTACCCACAACATTTTTTGTGAGATGAACACGATGGTTTGTTCTGTCTCCGTGTGGAATTTTGTCTCTAACTAATATGTAAGTATTTAAAATAATATAAGTACGTTAATGAGTGTTGTCTGATTGCGATAAAGTAACAACAGCTTATGTATCATAATCATAATACATACAGAGTTTGTCTAGTTTGGTCTTGATGTATGTGTGTCCATTGACACAAGCTAGTATTACATCAAAAAGTGTAGCAACACTTAATACTAAAGGTAATTGAACGCGAGTAAAACCGCGTGCTAAAGCTGTTTATTAATCCAGGCGGTGCGGCGTCATTACGCGGCCACACTGCGGTGCATGCGGGCCTATTGTCCTGTCCGCTCAGGTGTAGCGGCTGTAAACTTACTATACGTATAGTATTGCTGGTTTGATGAAGGCACGAAGTAAAAATAATAGATACATGTATATTCTCACGCTTTTTCCCGTTGGGATAGGCAGAGACAACGGAACGCCCCTTGCTTCTATCCTTACAAACCTCACGCGCTTCCTCTACATTCATTACTCTTTTCATACATGCTCACCAGTTCCGGGTGCGTGGTACATTGCCGTTTTTCAGAACGTCATCAATTTGGTCTACGCAAGCCGGTCGCGGCCGACCTCGTAAAAATAATATTGTTTGATTTACACGTCTGATGTCGAGGCGTATCAAATAAATAAATAGAAGTAACAAATTTCCTTAATAACTTGCCTCTCACATGATATCGAGGTAAAGTAAAAGCTTTTATGCTATAGTGTTGCGTTTAGTGAGCACGAGTGCCAGAAGATTCGCATTCCTTCTTACTCATCCTTTTCCTCCTCGTCGGCTCCTTCTCCCATTAATTTTCCCATCTAGGCCGGCAACACACTGTGACATAGAGCTTTTATCACTGGGCGGCAGTAATAGCTTACCATCAGACGATTCATCACGTCTGCTGGTTTGCATTGTATCATATAAAAATTTAAACAAAAGAAGATTTTACCAAATCAAGTTTGAGACGCCTACACGGCCACACGGATCCAATGTGTAGTAGGTAGATACAAATGGTCTGCGAGAGCACTTGTTGAGAAGCTAGCATGATATAAAATACAGGTGTGTACCAATTGTTTAATTGTTCTCATTACTTCTTGTTATACCTAACGAAATACGGATGCAAAAATCACAGTAATGGGCACACCTTACTCATGAAGTCAAAAGGTACTTGAATAATTTGTAACAATTATTGTACCTACCTATTCTAAATGTTGCAGAGTTGAGAGCTACAATGACAGCTACAAGAATTAAATAGTTTGTCTTCTACACACCAAACAAAACATGTGTTATAAATAAAAACCGGCCAAGTGCGTGTCGGGCCACGCGCAATGTAGGGTTCCGTAGTTGCCCATAATGACTTGCTGCAAAGTGTATTAATGTACAACAAATCCGACTGTTTATTTTGCTGAAAAAATAATTTTAATAACACTATTATAAGAACCTAAGCTTTGTTCAGAAAAATACTAGGTATGTATCCAGTTATGTATTGTAAACATAAAATGTGGTTTGCAAGATATACTACTACTATACATACGTAGTACCGTAGTACATTACATACCAAAGTACGTATATCCAGCGCGCCCAATGTAAACTCACAGAAATAGGTATTTATAAGTTAACCGACGATTACTCGTAAACTAGTGATATCTAATTAGCCGTGATAGTTTTCCTTTTAAATTCGTTATATGTACTACATTTGTGATTTTTTCACCTCTTCCAAATTAATAGTTTAGCCGGCAGAGGGGAGGCACACTTGAGTCTAACAATTTTTTTCACTTTAAAGCTTGATATTTGGCAAACCAATCACTTGATTGAAAAATGATTTGAGCAAACTAATAATATTATTTTAAAACCTATCCAATGATACCCCACATGATGGGGTACTCAACCAAAAAAAAATTCAACCGCACTATATAGGTATGTAGGGGAGATACCCTTAAAAAAAATATTTTCCTAAATTTTATTCTACAGTTTTGTTGCAATATCTTATGTCTATATTCATGTCAAATATCAGCTTTCTAGCACCAGGCGTCTTTGAACTAGGCTGCGGACGGACAGACGGACGGACATGACGAAACTATAAGGGTTCCTTGTGGACTACGGAACCCTAAAAAGGGAAAAGATAGAAATAACTGATTGACAAGATATAAAATCTGTAACTTCATTTCATTTCAAAAACGCATCTCACAATCAACCTCGGAATAACAAGAAAACCTTATCGATACACCGTGAATCGACTAACAAATACACGATTCAAATATTTCCGATGACAGCGCTCGTGTCTGTTGTTTTAATGTTTAAGTTCAACAGTAACGGCCACAATCCTTTGTGCAATTAAACCCTTTTGACAACAGTATCGACCAATGCTGAATACACATTGAAGTGGTAATCGCTAAGGGACACAATCATGATAATAAGTTTAGTCCTTAGAGGTCCGAATGTCGAGTATTTAATTTGCACTGGGATTAATTTTGGCTGAACTGAGTTTGAATAGGGAAGTTTCCTGCAAGTGAAATAAATTATACAAGTATTTTTATCCAGTGAAATATGTCAAAATAATGGTAGTTTCATTCATCAATTAATGTTAAAACTTTATTTAACATTTTTTATCGACAATTTATTGATAATAAGTATTCTATTTGACAGCAAAAAACTATGACGTCACTAGGTCTTATTTCATACAAACGCCGTAGGAAAGGTAGTTTTTGACATTTCATTAAAAGTGCTTGATTTGACTTGTTGGAAACAACCCTATTGTGACTCACTAACTTCTGCCCGCTGTTTCGCTCACGTGATTATCGCCGATAAGAGTCTATTTTGATGTATACCTGAGCTTCCATACTGCAAATATTCATTAAAAGCCATTCAGTAGTTTTTGTGTAAAAGTGTAACAAACATCTGATCTCAAAATCTTTCGCTTTTATAACACAAATACCTGAGTACCTATTTCTAATTAAATCAAGACACAATTACATCTCAATCTACTACAAATGTCGCCTATCTTCTTACTCTATACCACTCGCTGCTGCAGTCTAACTCTAGCAAGAGACTCAAGAGAACTGACGTGCTTCTTCCTTAAGGAGATGCAGAGCACTAGTCTAACCTTCGGCTAAACTAGCTCGGTGCTACATCCTAGCTGCTTCTAGTCTAAATGAGTGACAGCAAATTTCAAAATGGAAACAGGAATCTAGCCGTAGCTGAATATCTTTTTCACCTCAGCAGCTCAAACATGCAGCTTTTGCTGCGAGACAACAGTGAACAAAACGCGATTTTGATTCGAGCGTGGGTCAAAGTAGCTTTTTAATTTTTCAATCTTCAGTGCCAAGAATTGACATTGTTCAGCCATCAATTTGAAACATTCGAATTTTACAGTGCTCTGTCTATATCACATGCATAATACAAAAGCGAGTGATAAAAACAAACCCCTTCGAAATTCGATTTTGGAATTCGACCTAAAAAAACACATTCGGAAACGTGTAATACCCTATTTAAGGATATTAAATTTGTAATTAAGAAATTACGATTTTTTTAAATGTTATTGTTTATATGTTTAATTTATTATTGGATTTTAATAAAAATAAGTCTAATTATTAGTATAAAATTAAATTTAACCAATTCATTTTTATTTGAAATTTCAACAATGATACATTTTAAAAATAAACATCAGGGACGCGGGATACCTGATAAAAACGCGATTTAAAGAATAGCGGGAATAAATTTCGCTGATGCTGATAGCGTATAGCGTAACGTGTTAAACGTTATTTCAATCTATTCCTGTTCATTTCTATGTCTCCTAATTAATATGTGTTCTCACTGCTGAGATGAAAAGTTATGTGTGCTACACGAGAGCTAAGTTTTTTGCATCTTGTGCTATTGACTTCCTCAATAGGTACGCTCGGGATTCTAACTTTGAATCACTCGCTACGCTCGCGAATCAATCATAGAATCTTTAGCTTGCTCGGGACTCAAAATCAGCACTCAAAACAAAAAATAACTTTGCTCTCTTGTTGCACAAATAACTATTGAATCGTCATTCTTTATTTTTACTAGATTTTGCCAACGGCTTCGCCCCAGTGTGCAGTGGGACGTTTTACACCCTTAAGAGTGGAATTTCTAAAAATCCTCTTTTAGTGCTTCCCTACACTCCCAAGGAACAAACATTCCAAATTTCAGCTTCTTACGACCATTACTATAGGCTGTGCTTTGTCTGTCAGCAACGCGAGATTTTTTAAATACAGACAGATTAATATTAGGTATACAACTAGCCCTATACAACTAACATTTCCTCTAAATTTCGATCCTATGAAATCTCGTTCAATAATATATGTATCTATAGTTCTGTACTAATAGGTATTATGAGCTGAAGAGTCTGATTGTTTCATCAGTGATTAACTGCTAGTTCTAAATGTATCTAGGAAGGCTATAGGCTATACATCATCACGCTATGAAACACTGATGGGAGCTGTAGCCCAGAATAACGCGAGTGTATCCGCGGGCTCAGCATGTTTAAGACAAATGCTATTAGTGTCATTACGACCAGAACGCGACGACATTTTCACAATGTAATTACGGGAATTATTGGCCATCTAGCCGTTACCAAATTGTGGCACAATTCACCTTAAATTACATCGCCATTTTGGCGACCTTTTCCTGCTTTCGTCAAAGAGCTCAGATACGAGACGAAAGCAATGAATACAGATTTACATAGAGGCGCATTTCTTATGGGCGCTCTGAAGACAAACTTTCTGTGACCCAAATTGCCGCTTGGCGGTGTGGCAGTCGCGCTGTGACAGCTGTCTCTACGAGAGCAAGAGAGACGAACTTCCCTCCTGTGTATCTTAACTATGAGAGCAAGAGAGACGGAAAACGACGCCAGCGCCGCCAATGGCGCCAACTACGAACTAAACTGGAGACAGTCTCCACTTGGAATCGGTACACGAAATCTTTAAGAACTGCGCTTCTATGTAAATCTGTATTCATTGCTTTCGTCTCGTTGATAGCCATAGCACTCACAGTCTGTCAATACAATGTCAAAAATACACGTCTCCTAAAAGGTTCCATTTTTGTGTCAAGTGCGATACCCAATCGAGCAGAAGTAATAGGCTCACATTAAATTTCGTAAGGCACAAAGTTCGAATTTTACTTAAAAAAAAAGAAGTTCTCAAACGTGATTGAATTTAAAAAAGAAAAATGGAAATCGTGCGCTGATTTGACAAGGGATTTTTCTTGAAACTTCTAAATAAAGATGTCAGTTATTATTCTCGGGGTTTTTAAAGTCTCTGAGAGTGCTTTTATTTTGAAAGGATAATAGGTAGATTCATTTGGCACAAGCACGTACACAGAATACAGCCTCTAAGGTTATTCTGAAGTCAATATTTAAGAAATAAATTCGCTTTGAAATTATTGTACGATTCTTTTATTTCTCAGTATCACAGGAGCCTGTCCATAAGTCAAGTCATCGTACTCTACACATAATTTCGAAAACTCAGTTTGAACCCTATATTATAACCCTCTCTGCGTGATAGTGTGTGGCATCTCCACTAAGCTATGGCTTCCTCTCCTTTTGAATTAATGTAAGGCAAAGGGATGTTATAGATACTAGTAAACCCTACATGCTACCTGAGTTAAGTTTTCTTAATAGGTACATTACAGAGTCTAAATTATTTCTGTCCAAGTGTATATTAAAATGCATAATCGTAAGGACACAAACTAGCTCGTTATGCTTATTTTCTTTATTCCGTATTACTTACGGGGATGATATTACAAAGGAAATTACATCTGAAACTACATCATACAAGTTGAGTTTGCCACCAAACCTTTCTGACCAACCTTTTGAACGTCAGAAAAACAAAAAAAGTAAAATTAGTAGGTATGTAGGTAATGTTACATGCCAAATAAGAATTTCAACTTATGTTACGGATTAACTTGGAAACTGAAGGATGTGTAATTTCGTGTTTGCACTTTGCTCCGATTGACTTTTGCCCGATATTTCGAGTGCTCTACTTTTTTCTTATCATGCCTTCGTAGAGGTGTACCGAATATCGAAAGAGGGCTGCAGGTTCGCCTAAAAGGCGGACAACCGCAAACTAGCACTATCCGCGTAGTGTGTATGGCAACCGTCCGGCTGGCCGCAACGCTCAGAGCAACCGGAGCGGTCGGCCCGCATCGCAGTCCTTCTAGAAACTTCTTTTTCATCCACTTCTTCTTCTCGAGTCGATGGTACAGAGATCAAATGATGCCAGCCCAGTGTGTGGCCACAGCAACTGCATTATCAGTGGCTTGGTGTAAATCGGCCTCCGACCAACTGTGCGGACATTTGGGACACGCCAACAGGTGACTTGCATGTTTTGTTCTGGGGTGCCACAGTCGCACTGCGTATGGGCCAAATCGATTATACCCCATTTGGCTAGGTTATGTCTGCAACGTCCAACCTGGCTCCGGAAGCGATTCAGGGATCTCCATATGGGCCACTGCAGATTACTACCAGGAGTTAGGTGTACTTTGGCATCAATATAATTGGTGAAGGGTGGGACTGTCTCATGCTACATTTTTTTTCCGAAGGTTAGCTGGTTGGTTTTGGCTAGTCTCACTAGATCGCAAAAAGCTTTTGCGGATTTTAGTCTGCTACGGGACAATTTATGGTCGTTTAATGGATGTGGGGAGTCCTCCTCCTGGCGGTGTTTCTCGACAGTGCAGGCCACTTCTCGGCGAACCGAAGGTGGGCAATGCCAGCCAGGGGGGAAATTTTATTCAGTGGTGTTGGCTTAAGGCATCCTGTACCACAATGGCACAGAACATTTTTACTTTATTTATCTACATTGTTGATTGGGGTCAGCCGCACGGCTCGCCGCATTGCGGCTAACCGAATAGTGCATAGGATCCCTTAGTCTACTTCACTACATAGTATATAACAAAGTATGTCTTCTGTCTGTCTGTCCCTATGTTTGCTTAAATCTTAAGAACTACGCAACTGATTTTAATGCGTCTTTTTTAATAGATAGCATGAGTAAAGAGGAAGGTTTATATGTATACCTAACTGACGCGGGCGAAGCCGCTGGCGACGTCTAGTTTTATATAATATATTTTTATAATACCTTTATAATATTAAATCATAATTCAAATTGTAAAACCTGCAGAGCCAGGATCAGAGGAACTCAACGTATGTGTATGAACATTTCTCAGGATACGAAAAGTTACAAAGATACATCAAATACCTGTACAACAATATCCATACAGCATCTAAATAATAAACTTACAATAAACTTAGTTAACACGCATGCCCATAATCGTTAACAAAAATATCTAGATGCCACGACAGCCACATTAGTAGTCGGTGTAAGCAGCAGTTAATGTAAGACCTCTCTTTCTCACGTAATTATAAAACAAACAGTGAACGGTGTACAGAATACTAAGCATATAACCGTGTAACTAGAAACTGTGGTCGAATTTAAAGGCTTAACGGTTTTGTTTAAAACTGCAGTGGTATTATAGGGGGCTTTTGGGAGTGATCGCGAGTTCAAATATAATCGGCGTTGACATAAAACTCTTCTGTTAGTGATTGACTGACAGACAACCAGCCGGAACGGGGTGCACAATTAAATTTGGCATGTATATTTCCTGAGATACGCAGGGGCTAATGCCCCGAGATACCTCAGGAAATGTACTTACATGAAGAGATTGCCCAAAATTCCCAAGGGATCAGGCAGAAACGGTTACAAAAATTGCAAATACACACACAAAGCGGATATCCTCCGCTTAAAATAGTACCTAGGTATGTTATAGTAGCCTCTATAACACTAGTTATTTGCCTAGCCAGGTCTCCATACACAAATTAATATTCTGTAATATTAGTTAATTATCGCTTGCTTATCGGTGAAGGAAAAAATCGTGAGGAAACCTGCATGTCTGAGAGTTCTCCAAAATGTTCTCGATAGGCATGTGAAGTCTGCCAACCCGCACTTGGTCAGCGTGATGGACTATGGCTTAACCCTTCTCATAGTGAGAAGAGTCCCGTGCGCCCGTGCCCAGCAATGGGACATACAGGGCTGATGATGATGATGATGACGATTAGTTACTTTAAAAAAAAGGGTAGAGTGGAGTAACAATAGTTCGGTTGAGCAACGTGAGGTCTTGGACTTAATTCTAGAAATGAAATATCAGTTTTAATTATAAAGTCATTTTACAAAGAGTAATTAAGTATCTATAGCTCTCTGGCATAAGTCCAATATCCAAGTCTTAATAAAATTGTCCCTAAATATAACTTGAATTAAAATCCAAACCCCACTTACTTGATACTTGATGGCACGGGCTGTTTCCGCAACTCCACGTCTTGGCGTGTATTTTGCGTGTAACAAACCAAACCCCACAAGTTAACAATATCTTAATATATAAAATCCTTGCGTTACTGACTGACTGACAGACACGCTACAGCCGAAACTACGCGGCGCAAAAAGCTGAAATTTTGCATATATGTTCCTTGGGGACCGTAGGGGTGCACTAAGACGGGATTTCCCGAAATTCCCACGGAATCGGGCAAAACGGGCAATTCGAAAATATATGCGTGCGAAGCCGCTGGCGTCGACTAGTTTGTACTAAAAAGTTAAAAACTAATGATCCTGAAAAGCTTCAAATATACCATTTCAGAATATTTATGCTAATAACTAACTCATTTCAAGTTCAATTTATAAAGTTAACTTGTAATTAAAATAGTTAGTGCCGTAATGAGTTCATTTGTAACCCAGGCAGATTGGGACGCCGAACACGTGCGACCACTAAAACTGTGTGATTTTCATGAAAAAAGTTTTTAAGTGACTTTATTGCTAGGATTCTAGACCTTTTTGCCTGTGTTTTCTTAGGACTCAGCGAATGTCACACATTGAAATTGAAATCAAACCACGGTTTACAGATATCCCAATTGGTGTAGTATTTGTATACTCTTTGCAATTGGTTTTAAAGAACTATAAAACCAATATATTGCGTTAGAATTTGCCAATTGCATTTTTTCCCTTTGAAAAAAAAATTAAAAAGGCAGCGATAGCCGAGTGGATATACCAACAGACTGCCATGCAGAGGGTGTCGGGTTTGAATCCACGGCGCGCACCAATGACTTTTCGGATTTAAGTGCGTATTGAATTGATAATTATCATTTGTCCCGTGTCTAGGAGAGCACGTTAAGCCATCGGTCCCGGTTGTCATGAAGATCTTTGACAGTCGTTACAGGGAGTCAGTACCTTCTAAATAAACTGACACTAGTCTAAACCATGGAATATCGCTATCCCTTCGGGTTGCGGAGGTCAGACAGGCAGTCGCTCCGTGGAAAAGCTAATATTCAGCCAAATCCGGTTAGACTGAAACTGACTGAGCGGACCCCAGATTGAAACTGGGATAACGCTAAGAGAAAGAAGTTTGAAAAAAAAATAGTTAATGTTTTACTTACGGTGGCGAGACATGGACGCTCACACAAGAGGCGGTATACAGATTGAGAGTCGCACAAAGAGCCATGGAGCGCTCCATGCTTGGTATTCGTCAAATAGACCGAATTCCCAACGTTGAAATTCGAAAACGTACAAAGGTGCTCGACGTGGAAAATCGAATAATGACATTGAAATGGGATTGGGCAGGACATCTAGCCAGACGTGGTGACAACAGGTGGAGTTGGGCCGTAACGGAATGGTGGCCACGAATGGGGAAAAGAAGTGTCGGCCGGCCCTTGGCAAGATGGGCCGACGATATTGTTGCGATAGTGGGCCGAGCCTGGGCTAGATTAGCACAAGATGGAGGGAAATGGCATCAACAAAGAGAGGCCTATGTTCAGCAGTGGACAAAGTCAGGCTGTGGATGATGATGATGATGATGATGATGTTTTACTAGCTGTTGCCACTTGATAAATTTTCGCAGTTAAGTGTTTATTACTACTTGCCAAACATCGTGAGATACCCTGCATGTCTATGAGTTCTCTATAATTTTCTCGACGACTATGTAGTCTGCCAACCCGCACTTTGCCAGGTTGGTGGACTATGGTCTAACCTAACCGTATAGATAATGAGAATAGGTCTGTGTCTAGCAGTGGCACAGATTATGAACAAGGGTAATGACGAAATCTGTTTTCTTCGTCGTTTTTTTTACCATTTATTAGTTAACTAGAGGATGCCCGCGGTTACACCCGCGTTATTTAAGGCTACTGCTCCGCTCCCGTCGCTCAAAGGGCGATGTTATATAGTCTATAGCCAGTAGCCTTCCTCCATAAATGGGCTATCTAACACTGAAAGAATTTTCAAATCGGACCAGTAGTTCCTGAGATTAGCGCGTTCAACCAAACAAACAAACTCGTCAGCTTTATATATTAGTATAAAATGCGAGTAAACTAAAAAAACTTTTATGAAAAAAAAACAGAAGGGTTTATGCCAATTTAAATACATCTTTTATCATTCTCTTTTTCATGATCAGTGTATGGTTAACATTAGTGTTGGAGTTTATTGGCCAACCGAAGAAATAAGGTACAACATGTCCTAATGATTCTTGTTTAGAAACTGAAAGAGCTGACGGCGTTACCAGCCCTTGGAAACACTGTTTAACGTTCCCTTGTAGATACCTCAGCAAGCGGGCACCCATCCAAATAGCCTCCTCCGCAAAAGTTACTTAACTTTGCCGATCAGCTGAACGACCAGTCAAGAAGACGCTATGGGCCCGCGGTCGTTATTTTCTACATTGCCAGTGAGGCTAGACGTATGACTCAATAGTTTTATTTCATTCAGGCAATAAAATAAAACGTTCTAGCTTTTCTTTATTTTATGATGGCAATCATTTTTATGACCCCATTACGTTCAGGTGTTCAAATAGGTACATAACAATTAAACTATAAACTGTAGGTAAATAATATAAAGGAAATGTGAAGAATAAAATAAGTAAAACCTTATCCCCCTAATAACGTAAGCCTATGTGGGAAATATCACGTTCGGTGTTCTGGAGTTGGGAGCTAGTAATACATTGGAGAAGGTGTTTAAAATTCATTAGTATAGAAACCGGTGTTGGCAATTTAATTATACTAACACACTTGCTATTGAAATAAGGTAGTTGACTGATTTATTTTATGTCAACATAACATAACTTCACGCCTTTACGCCGCAGAGGTGTATTACACACCCACATTTCGCCAGTTATGTTTCGGTTCCAATGTAATAGGGGCGAACCTATTGCCATCTACCGGACACATTATCAAGCGAGCGATAATTCACATTTTTAATACACACATAACTTCGAAAAGTCAGAGGTGTGTGCCCGGGGTACCTGGGGATCGAACCCGAGACCATCGTCTCGGCAGTCCGTTACGTACACCACTGCGCTATCGCCGCTATTAGGTACCTATGTAAACAATATAAAAAAAAAAAATCTAGGTCTAATAACGAAAACAAAATAGTAATCTCTTTCAGGTTAACCTAGTTGCCAGCATGGTAATAGCTTATAACGTTACTTCTACCTGTCATCATATTAATCTGCGGATGCCTAATAGAAATTATCATTCTGCCTGAAAAACAGAACGTGTACAAACACGTTATTTCAAAGAGCCGTTTGAAGTAAAGGCCATCATCATCATCAGTCCGCCAAAGTCAACTGATACATAGGTATAGGCCTCTTTGACTGCACACCACTTAGGTACCTCGATACTCAGCTGTCCGTCTCCAGTCGCTGTCACCTTTCACTCTACTAAGTCACCAAGGCTATTCAGCTCTATATCGCCTTTTGCTAAGGCGGCGCCACCACACTAGAATACGTCAAGTCCAGCGGTTTTCTATTCAGGGACAAATGTGGCCGTCCCGCTGCCACATGGTGATGGTTATTTTTTTATATCGATCACTTTATTGTTGTGTCGGAACCATATATAGGTACATACTCATTCATTATTCTGTTAATAGTCTATTACTCCTTCAAAAATACCCACAATCGCACTATGGTTCGTCTAGAACAAGCTAGCTAGACAAAATTATTTTATTTGATTTTTATGTCTAGATGCGGTTAATAAGCAAAGATATAAGGTTTTTGGTACTTTTTTCAAGGCAGTTTGTCATTTGAGCTGGTATCATGAAAAAAAAAACATTTATCGGGCATATGTGTATAATATATTTTTTGAACATTTTATAAAGTGATTTATCCCTCGACGTCGCTATAAAATCTAATAACAGATGCATAAAATATCTAAGAACTAAATCTATTACTCATTATCATCACTATCATCAGATGAATCATCCATTGAATAGTCATGATCGTGAGGGGCAGAACTATGAAAAGTAGAAATCATATTAACATTTTGTTCCTTACAGCTAGGTGGGACAATTAAATCTAATACTTCAGTTGGAAGCGTACCTATTTTCTTCCGAGGAACTTCTCGTAAACCGTTTATTACAGGGTCAGATGTTATCAATAACATATTAAGTAAATCTCTATTCGTAGCCTCCCGTGATCGCTTTCGTGTGTTGTGCTCACGAAATCTTCTGCAGTCCTTATTCCGAGCTTCCTGTGCTTCCTCGGAAAGCTGGCCTATAGGTAGAAGGGACGATCTAATTACTTCGCCACTGTGCAAAAGTATTTTGTGGACAGTAGCGGGCATGTAATACCATGAATAGAGATTTACATAAAGTTGTCTAGTTTCTTGAGCTAAGTTAACGAATTTTTCAATATTTATATCATATCCCGATGATAAAGTGCGAAGTAGTATGCCAAATTTTTGTATTAGTGAAACATCTAACCCTGTAATATCGGCACTAGCCTCGGGATTTCCAAAAAATCTTCGCGCGGTGTTCCCGTCATTAGTGTTACCGAACCCTGGTTTTGGTTTGTCTACAATCAAGCCCATTTCGCTTTTAAATCGTTTTTTAATGTCATCTGAACGTTGTTTCACACTAGCTTTGTCTTCGGCTGTTCTTAACTGCCATTTTTTTATATTTAGTCGATAGCTAATGTGAAGCAAGCATTCAAAGCACCTTATCCAAGCGTGCAACGTAGACAAACCAAAACCAAGATTATCTTTGTCCGCAGCAAACTCTTTTGACAGATCATTCATCATTGTTGGAGTTGCCCCACAAATAAAACATTTTTGTGAGGAAGAAGTTTCGGTCAGAGCATTGCAAACTTTTCCGTCAATCATTGTTAAAAGCATAACATGTGTGACAGATACTTCGGTCTCCATCACCTTGCAGGTTGTCGGCAATAAAGCGTTTATCTCTTCTAAAACCTTATTGGTTTCCGAAATCGTAAAATCTTTCGTTTCCTTAGAAAAGATAAACTTTATTGGCCGACAATACATTGTAGAACAGGGCCGAGGATTCTGCCACACAATATTACCACTTTCATCTTTCAATTGAAGAGGAACGAAAGAAAATACAAATAAAAACTCGTCACTATCGTCACAATTAGTGAATTTTTGTTTGTACATACTATGACCGGAACTTCCATCACAACCCCATTTACTGATTAATGTGAATGACGTGCAAGGTAACAGACTATGAACAACTTCTTGTTGTGCTGAAACTAAACGTTCGGCAGTCTTATCAAGAATTGCCTGAACTTTGATTTCAGCATGCGTTTCATTGACTGTAATTTGTTCACCTGACGGGTAGCAGGCTATTTTAGCCTTTCTAACACTGTACATTGACGGAAACACCTTATGTCCAGCTTTAATACTCCACTTCCGAGTCTGCTTATAGCTATGGCTACTTGATTTACTATCAACGTAGTACGCTAAAGCTTCCTCACTTGTTAAACTCCTGGGGGCACTTTCTTCACTCGTGGTCTTGGTTATTGAAGGATCACTAGTCACATCTTTAATTTGACGTGCTACACTTCTCTGACCCGAGATTCGAGCTGACACTTCAGCGGCGTAAATTAATTCACTAGCACTTCTGGACTGTAATAGATCGTCTACACGTCGTCTCTTCGTTTTGAGACTAGAATGTTCAAAATCTTTAGTAGGTCTTCCGGGTCCCGGTTCTCCAGATGTAGTTGGCAGAGATAAATAAACGGACACATCGAAAGATATGTCAAGACCCTCCAGCCACGTCGAATACTTTTGTAGGAATCGCTCTCGATTTCTTCCACAGCTGCTCCACTTTTCAGCAAATTTCGTTGAATATCTTGAGATTAGTACTTTAATATCTCGCAGAGACTGCTCCGTAACACCATCAAAATTATATCTCAAAGATATAAACCGAAAGAGCTCCTCATTCCGCGTTTCCTTCGGGTGTTTCAGCCATTCTTCGAAAAAATCCATTCTTGAGACGGTAAAAACTGTTGAAAGAAAAAAATAAATAAAAATTAGTTGTGCAAATATATCGCAATGAATTTTTTTACGTATAACTACTAGACACTTATGAGAATCGTATATGATAGGTTCTACGGTGGGGACAAGTGGGGACATGTTATTATTTGACCGATGAATTTGAAAAAATGAGTAAAAAAGTGGGTGAAAATTCAAACATTTCATTTTATAAGACTAAAGAATGAAGTTCCCATGTTGAAAATGAAATAAAATATAACTACTTACCCTTACGTATACAATCCATCACAAAAACACTTACACAAATTTCTTTTAGTGACATAAACAATGCTATCAAATATGATGTAAAAATGCAAATGAATGCCCTTTAAATAGTCAACATCTTATAAACATACCTTAATGACGCTCTTAATGAGGGTAGTATTGATAATTAATAGGTGTAATCCTCAATGTATAGGGGTAATGAGTTCGTAATAGTAATTAACTTCCAGGAATTTAAGAGTTGTTTTTGTCTAGCTAGCTTGTTCTAGACGAACCATAGTGAATCGGCACAACATTTCTTTTATTACAATCCATATCCATATCGTCACGCCTTTAATCCCCGAAGGGGTAGGCAGAGGTGTATTTCTACACCCACTTTTCGCCAGATATACTTTAGTCCCACGTAATAAGGGGCGAGCGTATTGCCGTACCGGGCACATTTCCAGACTCCGTGCTGCTACTGAGAATTTCATGACTGAAAAACCCAATAACACTGCCCGACCCAGGAATCGAACCCGGGACCTCCCGATCCCACACGCACATTTATGCTGCGAGACCAACGAGGCAGTCGTATAGTGTTTGATGTCGAGTTTTCCGTCTCTACGCAAAGATGGTATTTGCATCGTGTTATCCCTTAGTCGCCTCTTACGACACCCACGGGAAGATAGGGGGTGGTGACACTTGTATTCTATGCCGTCAACCACACGGCACAAGAAGCACTTTTATTACAAGAAGTGGTATAATCGAAACTACGCTAAGCGAGACAAAATCAGCAGCGATTCAACAAATTAAATGAATACGTCATACAATTTCTGTCTAACTGAGCAACATTGCTGCACTCATGTATCTTTGACATACCACCTCCAATCTTTTGATTGGGTATTCCACGTGTGTACCTTACCGTACGGACACAAGCTTAGAATTTTGATTACACATCAGCTCGCACAAATCCTACATACGTTTTGAACTCGTTATCGTTACATTGGAAAACTTCTTTCATCTGAATCTATATTTGAATGGATTTAATAATACAAGGATGGAATTTATAAATTTTGGTTTTGTGTTCGGTGGTTGGTAGCGGGCTTATGTGAGACTCCACTGAAACTATTTGGACTTACTCATTAAAACCAATGTGGTGTCATCAACGGTCCTTAGTCGCGTGATCCTTGCCCTACTGGTGTACCGTAGGCCCCAAATGGACCGTATCAATCTATTACATTTCTAGCGGAAACGTTTATCAATAGATAAAAATAATTTCTCTTAGGGTTGATTTTTCAATCGTCAGTTGAACTGTAACCAGGCTAAATTGAAAAGTACGTAACATCATTGATCTACTCCACTCCTGTAGTTTTTAATTTGTAAGTGTTATATTTTATTATTTTGTTATCTTTTAACTGACGATTGATAAATCGGCCCTTAGTGAGAAGAGGCCTGTATCCAGCAGTGGAACAGTTTACTATACAGGGTGTAAAAAGACCCATGACGAAAACTGGATTCCCATATTGTACCAATCAATACGAACATTTTTTACTTCGGCACCATACCTGGGAAATTACTGGTTCAGGAGATATTGAGACTCAAAGTCACCATACAATTTTTCCAATTAGGTCCAAAATCGAAGCTTTTACCCCGCCAATATGTTCTATGGACGTCCTATGACCCCATGGATAAGTAGGTATTTCGAGCATCACACGCGCGCACTTTAAAAGTGGTTTAAAATGTGTCTACTTAAAAAAAAATTGTGGCTTAGTATGACTTGGTATGGTGTCCAAAATGAGTAGGTAGACTTCGGCTTGGTGATGGGTCTTGTGACACCCTGTATGCAGAACTGATGATATAAGTACTTCTAGTAGAGACTCTATTGTTAAAAGATTACAGTAGCGCTCATAACGAGACTTGGCTGCCGTTTGTAGTAGTAGATCGACAAAGTTAAGCAACGCTTGCACAGTTCGCCACTTAGATAGGTGACCACGTGTGGCATTTACATCAGAGTGCTACCGTGCTTCGGAGGGCACGTAAAGCGGTGGGCACCGGTTCTTGTCTCAGGACAAGGATCTTAAGGCCATGTCGGAGGCCATCGGGCGGTCTGAAAAACTCTGTCACCAGAGCTGGCCACACACTCACACGAAAGAGAAAAGAAAAAATATACTACACACATCATTATCAATATCAATCTTGTTTATAATCTGTCTTACTGCTGGGTACAGACCTCTCATTTTTATGAGAAAGCTTAGGCCATAGACCATCCCGCTGACAAAGTGCGGGTTGGCAGACTTCACATGCCTATCGAGAACGAGAACTATATGGAATACTAGAGAATGCCAGTAGGCTACCCGCCACATTATTTTAAGTTAACGGTTTTGCCCGATTCCGTGGAAATTTCAGGAAATCCCTTCTTAGTGCACCACTACGGTCCCCAAGAAACATATATGCCAAATTTCAGCTTCCTGCGCCTAACAGTTTTGTCTGTAGCTTGTCTGTCAGTCAGTCAGTAACGCAAGGATTTTATACAAATTTTCAGACATGCAGGTTTCCTCACGATGTTTTCCTTATGATAATTAACATTTTAATCCGTACTTATATAATTTCAATAGTTATTACTGCGTGCCGTGGGTTTCAATCTGAGCCTCTGCCTATGCTGCAGTCCATTGGGCTCTTTGCAAAAAATTTTAACATTCATACTGCAACAACAAACGTTCTTTATACTACCTTACAAACGTAAATGTGGGTGTAATATTACACCTCTGCCTACCCCTTCGGAGATACAGGCGTGAGTCTATAAATAAAAAAAAATAAATAAAATAAACAAACGCAAAATAACCACGGATTTCCATTCTCTATTTCAAGTTTAAACAAACTGGCGTACACCGATCTCTATAATTCAATAACACTACTGCGGATGAACGGGTTCGCTTGCATATAGGTACCTATATGGGATTAACGCGAACCTCCCCGCTGAGTGTATTTCGTCCTCGAAAAATGCAATAGCCGATGCGACGTGAACAAATCTAATTCACGAGGGTAGTTGCAACTAAAATGTGAAATGTTGGCTTGATGTGTCAGCCGCAGGGAGAAACGGAATAAAATATTGCACCGGAATATACATTTTTAATAAGCTGCAGATTCGATAAAAAATAAACGAATATATTTAATGTTAGACTGCATGTATGGTACCCTATTTGGGTTTGGAAAAAGGAATAGGAGAAAAATTGGGTTGAGGGAGGAGGAATAGGTAATGCGGCCTCCAGCACTCTCACTCACTGAATGAAATGGTAGTTCTTCCCCGCTATAGATTCATGCTGAAACCAGCTACCAGGTAGTAGAGCCTCGCTGATTTTAGCACCAATGGGCCGGCTCGACCGGGGAAGTACTACCCTCTCACAGAAAATCGACGTAAAGTAACAGTACCTAAACTGTTACGTTTCGTTCGGTGAGTGAGAGTGCCGGAGGCCCATCCCCTATTCCTTCTCCTTCATCCCATTCCTCCTCCTGTCCCTTTTCCCAACCCCAAGTGGCGGCAACGCACTTGTGACTCCTGTGGTGTTGCTTATGTCCATGGGCAGCGGTAATTGCTTACCATCAGGCGATCCATCTGCTTGTTTGCCGCCTAATTTAATAAAAAAATTAAAAAAAACAAAGGCTCTACTATAAAAAACTAAAACGTTGTGAGTTCGGTCCCCATTCAAGACAATACTTTATGCGTGATCCATAAATTGTAGTTTCGAGTTTAAGTGTACTTGGTCTCCGTTAATTTAATGTTTGTGGAGTCCTCTGCAGTATAGGACTCGTTCCTAGCGTGGTCTTTAAAAAAATAGGTACAACTTATAGAAAATATTTTGCCTAGTGCAATTTTTGACGACCGATTGGCGCAGCGGGGGGCATTCGATTCCCGCACAAGTCAAACATTTGTGTGCATGAACATGGATGTTTGTCTTGGTCTGGGTGTTTCTATGTATAATATGTATGTATTTACAAAAAAAGTATATATGTATGTTTATCCATTATCTAGTACCCATAGTACAAGCTCTGCTTAGTTTGGGACTAGATGGTGTTGTGTGAATGTCTACCACATTCACACAACACCATCTAGTCCCAAATGTTATTATGGTAGAATATAATTTAAGTTGAATTGGACTACTTATTAGAGAAAGTCACAGCAATGTCGATATTTATTTGGTTACAAAAAGCGCTCAACGCCATAGATCTTAAACAATTATAACTTGTGCAGGAATCTCGCGTCGGGCGAAAGAAACGCTGAAAATATCAAAATTATAAATCAGTTTCAAGTCTTGTTGACAAAGATTTCAGTGCAATTAAAAATTAAATGTTTTATAGAAATATATTTTAACTAGAGCTAAATCTAAAATAAAAATATATGTTATACCTAAAAAATATAAGAACTACTTTAATTAAAACTGTCACTGCTCTTCCCAAAGAAAATCCTGGCAGTAAACTTGCATTGAGCCAATAATTTTCTCGCCCAACTGATTAAGTTCTTCCTACTTTCAGTACCTACTTACTGAAATTTCCTGACAGTACTTTTCAATGAAAAATATGTGTTATTAAAGGAAAATGTGGGATAATATTTTGCAATTAAGGAAAACACATACATATGGGCATAGACTAATGATTGGTATCGCTTCGCTATACTAGACACCGCACTGCCTAAGAAAAATATGTCCATAAGTGAGGCAACTCATTATGACAGTGTGTGTCAATCAAAAGCACCAAGACGCATGCGTAAAGAATTGTGTTGTCAGCTTCTCAACAGTTACCCGAGTTAATAGGAAAATATTTTATACTGTGGTCTATTGGATAAGTAACTGGTTATAAATGTAGGTAAAAAATTTACAATTATTTAAAAGCATCAATTTATTCGTGTATGGGTTAGGCGCAGGTTTCATCATCGAAAAAATGGTGGGTATATTATCCAATGATTTGATTGTATCCAAATAGGTTGTTACATATGATATTTACAAATTATTACGTATTAAAAATAATCTTATAGGTTATAAGTTATTTAGAAAATAGTGCATTCTATTTCCATTCTAGCCGTCAAATGTTAGTTACACATTATTTAGTACGTATACCAATTTGACCTTTTAAGTTTTACTAAGGTTTATTTACTGTTAATAGTCATGTAGACACCAAAACTCACAAGTAACGATAGACAATATTAACAGACTGCCATGTAGACGGTTTCGAGTTTGAATCTACGGCGTGCCCGCGTGCACTATTGTCTTTTCAAAGATATGTGCGTAGTAAGTTGTTAACAACTCACTACGATCTTTGAAATTCTTTACGGGGAGTCAGTCCCCTCAAATAAACTGATACTGGTCTAAACCCATGGAATATCGCTATCCCTTTGGGTAACGGAGTCAGACAGCAGTCGATCTGTGGGAAAGCAGATATTCTGTCATAGCTGGATGGTCTAGTATGTAAGCGGACCCCGGACTCAAAGTCACAAGGTCTTGGATGCAACTGGGATAACGCTAGGACGATGATGATGGTGAATGACTGCGATACGTATATACCTAATTATTATAAAAGCATCTACGTGTAATGAGTAGCTGTAGGTATGTGAGGCCCAAAAGATATTTATTCTGTAACCACGAGAAGATACTGCGTAAACTGTTGAACTTTTTCAGATTTTTTTACTAATAATTAAAATACATAAAATTGTTCTAGGTACCAAATTGTGTTGAAAGATTTTAAATTACTTTTTAAGGAATCTTATCTTTATTGCTTAAAATGAAGTCCACACGCATGCGCGACCTATCACTACTGTTACTTTGTAAAACAATATGAGCTCACATTTGTTAAAGATGACTGCCTTATATATTTACTTCAACACTTTATGTATATAAAATTCGCTATCTGTGAAAACTTTTAATTGGCCTTCTTTTTTTGTATTCGATTCTGTTTAAATTAAAATGTAGCTGTAAGTTTTCCTAAAACTGTAAAATAAAAAAATTAATAATAATAAAATATAAATTACTAATGTAAACATTAAACAATACACAAATATGTTAAATAAATAATAAGGTTAGATAAATGCAATAGATTATATTTTAAAATACAATAACAATACATTTATATTATAAAAATCTCAACTTCGAGGAAATTGTTCTTCTACACGCAGCAACACTGAATGAAATTTTTGGTTTAATGTAATTTTAGGGTGAAATTTCAAATTTATTGTTATCTTATAGATGGTATGTGATCCCAGAGTCCTTCTTATTGCTTGCTGACTTATTTTTACACGGGATTAAAGCGCAACTTGGCATTGTACGGCGATTTATTTGCGTAATTAATTTGGTGGATATATGCACCTGACACACGGCTGTCAAGGTGACAGCCTCAAACCATGCCAGCTGGCATGGTTTTTTCTGCCTCACTTTACAAGTATGAGGGCTCCGTCTAGTAGAGCAGAGCGAGACCAATCATTAGTCTAAGCATATGGGTATGTGTTTTAACAAAATGATGAAGCTTCGCAGATCAACCGCGTTATAATTCATTATGTAGGTTAATGGAAATGACAATAAAACTATACAATGCCTGGCCAATCACCCTTTATAGTTAACTAGAAACAACCACACAGCCTAAATTAGCACTAGGTACTAATTAGTAGTTGACGAAAATATTAGGTGAATCTCGCAGTGTATTGTGTTGTATGTATGTTTACATTTAAAAAAACATACAGGAGTTCTTATACTCATTTTAATATCTATCTTCACTTATTATGCAATTACAGCCAAATAATTAGAAAATGTACCTGCCACGCAAAAGCCAAAACCATAGTAATGATATCTTTATATCATTACCGTGCCAAAACCGTTGTCTCTATACTGAAGATAAGGTAAAATTCTTAACAAATAAGTAGGTACACGAATTCAACTTTTCAAGGGTTCTGTCATGGCTTAACTATTCTTGACCAGTGACTAGATTCGGTGCCTACGGCTTTACGTGCCCCCCGAAGCACGGTAGCACACTAATATAAAAGCTACAATAAGCAATCAACCACCCAAGTAAAAACATCTGTAATCGTCGCTTAACTTTAACTTGTCTATTGCTAACGGTTGGTCAAATCACTACGAGCGCTACCTACAATAATTTATTACTTAACAAGAAATCGATCGCAAACTAAAGCATCTTTTAGACATCACCATTGAGTCGTGGTACATGGTAAAGATGCTAGACAAATCTTTATAGATCTCAACAAGTGATGTTGCACCGGACATATATTATTGTATAAAATCATAGTACATCGAACTCAAAACTATCTGCGCTAGGTTTAAGTGGCGAGACAATTGCTTAAACTAAAACGATACATACATAATTCGGGTCTAGCCTACGTGTGTATATGTAAGATTCAAAACTTACAAATGGAGACTAACGGCCCTGTCACGACCTTGCCGCTCTGAGCGGCGGCTTAGCGCGGGGCGGCTAGCGGCAAGATCAAATGTATGAAGACACTTAGACCGATCTCGTGAACAGGCCCTAAGGGCCTGTTCACGAGATCGGTCTAAGTGGCGCGCGTCGCGGCGGGCGGCGCGGCAGAGCGTCGTGCACGCCACGACCCTACGGCAGCGGTAAACGCAGCGGCAAATGTGGACGTATTTGGGCCGCCGGAGTTACCCATAAATATGGCGATAACCAAAATATCTTTGTGTAACTATACGGTATACCTACAAAATTGTCGACATTGGATCTTCATTTCTTACAAGTATTTTATATCAAAGGAATAATACATATTCGCAATTAATGAGGCGTTGAATAGGTACCTACACAACGTAGATTACGTTAAGTAGGTAGGTAAATCACCTTTTAACTTTCATAGTAGCTGTGTCTGTACCTAAATAGGTACATATGTACATTACACAATGTTTTAATGTTTGCGATTTATATTAAAACCTACCATTACATTCTGTAAAACATTGTTTCATTACATCTCGCAACGTTTTATTAACATTTTTGTATTTATACAGCGGATGTGTTGCTATCCACACACGCGACCGTTTAAAAATTTCGACTTTAAATGTCTCCGTATTCATTACCGCCACAAAATATTTAACAAATAGTTTAACCGCCTAGTTCGTCCCTCGCGTAACGCTGTCTGTGCCGCTCGGAGTCGTGGCGTCGGACTCGGTCGCAGTACATTTGTTCCCGCCGCTCGCCGCACCGCACGCCGCGCCGCTCGCCGCGCAGCCAATCGCGCCAAAAAAAACGCGCGCGTTATCGCTGTGCGCGGCGGCTCGTGGCGTGCTTCGAACGTCTTCATACATTTGATCTTGCCGCTCGCCGCCCCGCGCTAAGCCGCCGCTCAGAGCGGCAAGGTCGTGACAGGGCCGTAAGAAGTGCATGCTTGCATTGATAGCCTACGTGTGTATATGTAAGATTCAAAACTTACAAATGGCGACTAAGAAGTGCATGCTTGCATTGATAGAGTACTCATGAGAGCCGTCCCGTAACAAACTTACTAGGCTTTAGTACAAAAGATTGATTAAATAATATATAATAAATACCACGTTTAATCTTCTATTTTTTTACTATTTTCTTTTTTATTTATAGACTCACGCCTGTATCCCCGAAGGGGTAGGCAGAGGCGTAATATTACACCCACATTTCGCCATGAATTTTTTAGGTCCCACGTAATAGGGGGCGAGCCTATTGCCGTACCGGGCACATTACCAGACTCCGTACTGCTACTGAGATTTACCTAACGGAAAAACCCAATAACACTTTGCCCGACCCGGGAATCGAACCCGAGACCTCCCAATCCCACGCGCACATTTATGCCGCGAGACCAATGAGGCAGTCTTCTATTACGAAATAAAAAGATAATTTGAAGCAAAGTTTTACAGTTCGAATTTTACACACCATCCCGATAAACCTCGATTTAATCCAGTGCATCTTTAACAATACAGTAGATTACATCTGGTTTTTCGGTCCAGTATCCTTGCAGTAACATTAAAAGTCGACAAAGAAATTGCAGCTAAGGTTTTCATTGAAATATCGTTGTAATAATGCATGCTTAGACGCTAAGGCTGCGCAAGTGGCCGTCAGTAGCCGCCAGTCTCGGGTCAAAGTGTGCTAGTAGTAATAAAAGTATGGCATTGTTTGTCGCGAGTGCGTTCGCCCCGACACGCGTTGCTGCGTACCGTGCGACCGAGCGACCAGCCGACCGAACGACCAACTCGCCACCTTAGAAACACCTTTGTGTTATTAGTAGTTTCTAACCGCGGCTTTACCTGTGTGGTAAAGCCGTAATAATAGCTAGACTATGCGCTCTGCTGATGTATCTATATCTATACACATAAATAAAATTGGAGTGTCTGTTTGTAATATTACAATAACCGCTGTTGAGTAAATGCTTATGGATGTATCATTGTACATATACCGAAATGAATTTTTTTACATTTTTTGTCTGTCTGTCTATTTGTTGAAACGGCTGGACCGATTTTGACAGGACTTTCACTGACGTATAGCTGATGTACCAAGGAGTACCTAACTAAGGCTATAAACAACCGGGTAGTATAACCGGTAGTCAAATTAACCGGGTAGCCGAAGTTGTTCCTTCAGGAGGCGGGTTAAACCGCGGGAAACAGTTAGTAAACTATATTACTGCAAAGTTTCATCAAACTCGTACAGCAATTTATGCGAGAAAGAGTTAGAAACATCCATACATTCTCACAAAGTTTCTCGTTTATAATATGCTAAAAAAAATCAAAAAGTTTAAGATCGCAATGTTTGTTTAAAATACAACCAGTAACTTTTACATGAAAAAGTTACAAACATCTATTTATCCAACCAAACATACTTTTGCATTACTTTAATCTTTTTAGTCTCACGTCTGTATCCCCGAAGGGGTAGGCAGCGGTGTAAATATTACACCCACATTTCGCCATGATTTTTTTAGGTCCCACGTAGTAGAGGGCGAGCCTGTTGCCGTTACCGGGCACATCACCAGACTCCGGGCTGCTACTGAGTATTCGGAAATACCCAATAACACTTTTGCCCGACCCGGGAATCAAACCCGGGACCTTCGATCAGCAGTCGCATACGCTATCCACTGGACCGCGGAGGCAGGCATTACTTAATCTACCATTCTACTCGTATTACTGTTTTCAGGAATAAAGGTTATGCACTAGTGCCAGCATAGTCAAACAAAAAATAATATTTTACGCCTCTATGATGATTCAATAGGGCTGAGGGAAGTGTAGTAAGTAGTGAATATAAAAATTGGGCAAGTGCGAGTCGGACTCACGCACGAAGGGTCCCGTACCATCATCTATAAAAGAAAATCACGTTCGTTGTATGTATACTTACCTAAATACTTTTTAAGTTTCTAGCTGTTTATTAAGATCGAGTAACAAATTGCTTAAAAATTACGTTTGTTGTATGGGAGCCCCCCTTTATTATTTACTTTCTTTTTATTTAATTATTTATTTTGAAAGGTAATATACAACTACATATTCTGTGAAAATGTAAAGCGTCTACCTGTTACAGTTAGTACTTTTGAGCAAAAAATACGAAAAAAGACACGTTTTTTTGTATGGGACCCCCCCTTAATATTTTTTTTATTTTTAGTATTTGTTGTTATAGCGGCAACCGAAATACATAATTTGAGAAAATTTCAGCTTCCTAGCTATCAGGGTTTATGAGATACAGCCTGGTGACAGCCAGACGGACAGACAGACAGAAGCGGAGGCTTAGTAATAGGGTCCCGGTTTTTACCTTTTAGGTACGGAACCCTAAAAATTATGATTATTTATCTTATTTATTTTCAGCAACACACTGCACCTTCCACTATAAATTAATACATGGATTACCGCCTGTCTCGTAAACAGGTAGATTTCTGATTTTCCTCGTTCGTTATAATAAGCTATGATTAACTACAGAAATAATATTTCATTTACGTAACGGATTTCAATCGAGTAATTATTCGAAACATAAATGATATCACGTTTATTTACAAATAATTACTCAAATCAGATCATTATAATTATTATAGTACCTACAAGAGGTGAAAATTTTATACTGACCATAACTTTCAGTTCCGGAGGCCCTCTCCCCTATTCCTTCTCCCTCATCCCACTCCTCATCCTATCCCTTTTCCCGACCCAAGGGGCGGCAACGTACTTGTGACTCCTGTGGTATTGCTTGTATCCATGGGCGGCGATAATTGCTTACCATCAGGTGAACCGCCAGCTCGTTTTCCGCCTATTACTATAAAAAAAAAACTTTTACTAAAAACTTTTTTTTTTATTCAGCCTATAGGTATGTCAAAGTGCTCATGTCTTGTGCTATATCTGGCCAGTTGCTGTCGAATGCATCCAGATGGTAAGAAGTAATGGAATGCTTAAAATATTTTACTTCTCAGAGTCTCTTTTTTCGTTTACTTTTAAATGCCAATTATATTTTAAAGATTCCTGGTACTGTTCTTACATAACCATTTATAACGATATTTTATCACCATCATCATCATCATCAGCCCTGTTCATAATCTGTCCCACTAACATAGGCATAGGGCTCTACTTATACGTGAAGGGTTAGGTTACTTTAGTTGAAGTCATTGGTGCGCGCTGTTAATTTGAAGCCCAAACCCTATTCCTAAGACAACATAGACTGGGTCGGTGGTTCAGTAGATAGCGTATGCGTTGCGTATGTTTGATTCCCGTGTCAGGCAAAAGTGATACTGAGTACTTCCGAATTCTCGGTAGCAGCACGGACTCTGGCAATGTGCCCGGTAACGGCAATAGGCTCGGCCCTCTATTACGTGGAACCTAGAATTCATTACAAAGCGAAATGTGGGTGTCAAATTATTATTACTCCTCGGCTTACCCTTTCCGAGATACAAGCGTGAGTCTATAAAAATAAGAATAGCCCTTCGTAGAAGTTTCTCCGGTAGGCTACCTATCGCCGCAGTCGATAACGATAGGTATTAAACCAGTAGCACAGTATAAAGACATACAGTAGTTTGACGCCTTTGATCTCGTAGAAAAAGCCGACAACGTCTAGACAAGGGTAAGTAGGCTAGGGCTGCCACATGTAAACAATACCTACTTATTCAAACACCATCTATTTATTTTATATTACAATTGCTACGCTACATGAATAATATAGTGTAAATCACTTATCTATACATATAAATAAAATGGGAGTGTCTGTTTGTAATATTAAAATAACTGCTTTTTACTTAATGCATATGCATGTATACACGGTACATAGTACATACACCGAAATGACATTTTTTACAATTTTTGTGTGTCTGTCTGTTTGTTCTCGCTAATCTCTGGAACGGCTGGACCTATTTTGACGGGACCCTCACTGGCCTGATGTACCAAGGAGTAACTTAGGCTAAAAATTAACCGGGTACGCGAAGAAGTTCCCTCAGGACGCGGGTGAAACCGTGGGAAACAGCTAGTTTATTATATTACAATAATTACATACATACATACATAGACTCACGCCTGTTTCCCTGAAGGGGTAGGCAGAGGCATATTAAACGCCCACTTTTCGCCAGTGTTTTGATCCCACGTAATAGGTGGCGAGCCTATTACGTGGGATCAAAAGAGCCTATTATTTTACAATAATTAACGATAAATAATTATTATAAAACACGTTGCATTTTTCGTGCGGTGACAGATTTGCATACAAAGTGTCAGTCAGCACCTATTTCATCCCGCAGCAGGTGTCGTGGGAGGCGGTTAAGAATATAAAGCAGTTTTCGTACAAACCAAGTTAAAATAAAGCGATTGACATAGCGGTGGTTTAATGGATGGGTAACCTTGGGATCAGCTTGCAGAGCCTATGTTATCGATGTGAAATATTTTGCAGATTTTTTTCGTGCCAACTACGCTAAGGTAAAGCAATAGAAATCACGGTCATTTTATGGATGGGTGACCAGGCTATGAGATTACGGAGAACATGTGTGGGGTTTATAAAAGGGGGTCAAAAATATGGTTATTTTTGAGCTAGGATGCGCCGTTACCAAGATACATAATAATATGTGATAGTTACTTACCTAATACGAAGGTACTAGGTACTTATTGAATGAAATAAAAATCACACCAGAATCGAATATTACCTCACAACGCATATTTTCTTACGTCTGCCATGTTGTTTACGTACAATAATTGTTACTTTATTCTGTGATTTGGCCAGACATGGGATATTGTAAAAGTTAGTAGATTAGTAGGAATGTGCACATTATTTTAAGTGGTTCTAGGTACATACATTTCAAAATAATATAAATAATTATAATTTATGAAATTTTCTTTTTTGGTATAAGTAAATTGATGAAATCGCACAATTTTTAAATCCTTATTTATTTAAATCTTTAAAAAAGAATAAAATAAAGAATTTTATTCTTTTTTAAAGATAAGTCAGATTGTGTAATAACAAAACGTTTTGGGTGCGTTCGTTTTTTATCACAACGTGTTTAGTTATGATGTTAAGCAGCATTCACTGCCTGTTTCACTGCATTCTGATGAGTTTCTGTATAATTAATGTATCCGGAAATGTTTCTATACCAATTTTATTTTCGTGTATATGTTTATATTATTTTCCTTTTTAGTGTTTAATGTGTGAATTTAGCTGGCGGGTGGTGCAGTGATGATAATATTTTGTTTGGCAAATTAATATCTTGATATATTTTTATTTTAATTTATTTATATATTTATGTAATATTATTATACTTATATATATATTTATTAACCTACATGATTACTGATAATGATATATTTGTTTCTGCTAACAATTCTTTGGTTTCGTCTGCTGATGAAAGTTTCTCTTCAATTGCTGACATATCACTTGGTGATTTTGTACGTGAGAAATTCAACAGGAATTCAAATAGATTACTGAATGTGTGTCATAAATGCCCAAAGTGTGGCATCCCACTACAGTGACCTTATTGAGGCGTTTTCTGATGCAAATGTTCATGTCGTCCTAATTTCGGAGAGCTGGCTCAAACCTCAACTTCTCTCAACCACTTATCCTTTACCGGGATATGTTCTCATTCGCAACGACCGTATAGAGAAAAGAGGCGGTGGTGTTGTAATCTACTTGCGAAGTGAATTTTCTTATAAAATTCTTGCCACTTCCCCTTGTAGTTCTTCTGCTGAATTTCTTTTTCTAGAGGTTTGGGTTAGGAGGACTAAAATTGTCCTCGGAGTAGTATATTGTCCCCCTGCAATTGATTATTTCACCGACTTAGAACTGGTATTAGAATCTTTAGGGTCTGAGTACGAACATCACGTCATTATGGGAGATTTCAATACCAACCTCCTTTCTGTCCAGTCTCCTTGTGCACAAAAACTCCTACACATCCTCGAGTCAGCCAGTCTAAGTGTATTACCACTGCAAGCCACTCATCACAACAATAATGGCGACGACACCTGGCTTGACTTGATGTTAACCTCTAGTCCGTCCTTAGTATTTTCCCATGGTCAGTATCCTGCTCCCGGCTTTTCCCACCATGACCTCATTTTTCTTGCCTACGCCCTTCACCCTCCCAAACCTCAACCTAAAGTATTGCACAAGCGTTGCTTTGCCAGGATGAATGTGGAGATGCTTTCTTCAGACGCCTCCTTGATCGACTGGGAACCTCTGATGGTAGCAGTCAATATCGATCAGAAGCTTGACCTCTTCAATACAGCTGTGATACAGCTTTATGACGATCACGCCCCTATTAGGAAGGTTAGGTTGAAACGTCCACCAGCGCCTTGGATGTCTAGGTTAGTTCTGATGGCTATGAGGAGACGAGATCGGGCATTCAGAGCATTTAAACGGAATCGCTCGGATGATAGCTGGGCTTATTATAAGGCTACAAGAAATCGCTGCAACCAGATGATACGCAATGCCAAACGCCGACACATCATAAGCAATATCGATTGTGGATCGCCAGGTGATATCTGGCGATTTCTAGGGACTTTGGGGATAGGCAGATCGAAGCAGTGCAGTCTGCCGGAGACTATTGGGTTAGACGATATCAATACTCATTTCATAACTTCGAATACTCTGGATCGTCTAACCATGTGTCAAACGATTGACTTCCTTGCGGGACTGCCTAAACTTGATACAAATCCTTTTAATTTTTCTCCCGTCACCTTAGATGAAGTTAAAAAGTCGATCCTCTCCATTAAGTCAAGGGCAGTTGGGTACGATAATATCAGTCGTCGCATGATTACCACTGTTCTTGACCAACTCCTTCCTGTTATCTGTCACATAATCAACTTTTCCCTTTCCTCGGGTCAATATCCTGCCATCTGGCGAAAAGCCTACGTCCGACCTCTTCCTAAAATCTCCAATCCCACTATGCCGAACCACTTTAGACCCATTTCCATTCTCCCATTCCTATCCAAAGTCCTAGAGGCTTGCGTACACAAGCAGTTATCCCGATTCATCCTATCGAATAACATCCTTAGCCCATTCCAATCCGGATTCCGGCCTGGTCACAGTACTGTTTCAGCTCTACTTAAGGTGACTGGCGATATTAGGGCGGGCGTGGAGAAAGCCGAGGTAACTGTGTTAGTTTTGGTGGACTTCTCGAACGCCTTTAATACCGCCAGCCATGATGTACTTTTGGCCATCCTCTCCCACCTTAATATTTCATCTAAGGCTCGGGATTGGTTCTCTTCATATCTTCGTGGTCGCCAGCAATCGGTTCGCATTGATGAGACATCGTCGAATTGGTGTGATCTGGACGCTGGGGTTCCACAAGGCGGAATTCTCTCTCCACTTCTATTCTCACTATTCATTAACCTCATCACTCACGAACTTCAGTGTGCGTATCATCTATATGCTGATGACTTGCAGCTTTACGCTCAGGCAAGGGTGGACAGGCTGTCCGATGTCATTGCAGATGTTAATCGAGACTTACATGCCATAGCAGAGTGGTCTGACAGATTTGGGCTTTGCGTCAATCCTACAAAATGCCAAGCTATCGTTGTAGGAAGCCCGCGTATGATAACCAGAATAGATTTCGCAAGCCTGTCGCCTGTAACTTTTAACGGGTGTGCTATACCATTCTCGACATCTGTGAAAAATCTCGGTCTACACATAGATGGTAACCTTGACTGGCGGACCCAGATTTCAGTAGTCAGCCAAAAAGTATTCGGGACTTTGCGCTCACTGTACCGTCTCAAAAATTTTCTTCCATCCAAAACTAAAGCAATGCTTGTGCAAACTTTAATATTCCCTATAATTGACTATGGTGACGTGTGTTATCTCGACCTGAATGCAGATCTACTCAACAAACTTGACCGACTTCTCAATTATTGCATTCGGTTCGTTTTTAATCTGCGTAAGTTCGATCACGTTTCTAAATTTCGCAAAGAATTAAAATGGTTACCGATTCGTCAGCGACGAAATTTACGTACTCTGACGACTTTATACTCTTTTCTCCACTCTCCTAACGGTCCGTCATATCTAGTACCGTATTTTCAATATCTCTGCTCCAACCATGATAAGAACTTGCGATCTACTAATAACCTTCTCCTTCTCTGTCCATCTCAATCTTCTAGCTTAGTACATTCTTCTTTCAATATCCAATCTATCCTTCTTTGGAATGCTCTCCCTCCCGAAGTTAGGACGTCCACTAGTCGTGCCACGTTCAAATTTAGAGTTCGCCAGCTGTTGTATAGCGAATTGTCGGAACCTTCTCAGTAGCAATTCACTACTTGTTAGTATTATATCTTTTTAACTATTTATTTTCATGTGTATGTATATTATTAACTGTTAGTAATCTATCGTCTTAAATATTTATTGTTATGTATAGGTATATATTATATATGTATTTATATATTTATTTATTTATATGTATATACTTATGTATTTTTATTTAAATTATAAGTATATATTATATTGCGTATTCTCTTTAATTTTTCTCTTTATGTATAAAGTACACACCTGCCATGATCATCTCTGCATCACCTAAAGGTTGACTGGGAGAAAATGCCTATAGGCATTAAGTCCGCCTTGTGCAATGTATTTTGCAGGAAGTTTTTAAATAAATAAAATAAATAAATTTCAATGTCTCATAGCACAAGTCGTATGCAGCATCTTAATTAATATTCATAAGCAAATAAATAAGTAACGAACAAAAAACAAGCACGTGCCAGCCCCCAAAAACATGTACCTAGTTAGGAACTAAGGCGATATACGTAACTAGGTACCGCTCTTCCCGCGTCTCACCTCTTGGCCCCCGCACGATTGACCCGTCTAGACGCGTTCGTCGAACGACTGTATGGATTATTTGTATTTGACTGTGCCAGTAGGTTAAACCACAGATTACTAAATAGTTACTGGTTAAACTGTAAGAAATAGCTAGCAATATCATAAAAAAGTAAGACAATAACAGACCTACTGTTACAAGCAATTAACGTAACAGGATAAATTGACAAATTACAATTTCTCTTGAGTCGAGTGGCCATCGCACTGGGCAGTGGGCGGACCACGTGTGGGCCTCTTACTGACGTCATCAACAGTAGGCAGTGGGCGGACCATGGAGGCCAGCTAGTGACCTTCGACAACTGATCTAATTACACGATTAATGCCTGCTCACATACGTGCCAAACACTGATAAGAAATGTGTTCGCTAATGTGTTGAGACAATAGAAAGTTTTGTTACTCGCTGTGTTGGAGATGTTGGTTCAGATATCTGATCTCTACAAAGTGATAACGAGTGAACGATATTCGAAGCTTGGCTACAAGCTTGCTAATTACTTCAGCTTAGGAAACAAAACCATAAGGACATACAATAATTTGAAAGCTCTGTAATTGTTAATCTCGTGGGTATGGCGCCAAATTATTTACTTGTCTTAAGTAATGACTAATGAGTAACCAACGCGTTACAGAAAAAACCGCGGGGAAAAGCTATTTTTTTTTCTGCCGAACAAATTGACTCCATGCTGCCTGATGTTAAGCAGTCAGTGAAGTCCCATAGTGATGGCTATCATCTCAGCAGCCAGCATGGCATTATGGCATGGTGGCCCACACCTTGACGGCCTTGAGAATAGCTTTTCACGCCCCGCTTAAAGGACCCAGGATCATAAGTGGAGGGAAACAGGTGGACTGGTAACCACATCTTAATGGTACGGCAGAGATAAGAGGCGCTGAACCATTGGGTGCGTGACGGTATCTGTTCTACCGTGTAAGAGTGGCACCTTAACCCAGCACGTGTCGTTCGGGATAGGAAAGGATGGGATTAGTTGAAAGAGCTAGTCAATAAAAAACACAACATACTGTGATGTGGCATTTATATCTGTATTTCAACATTCGGAAAATTCAGAACAGGCCACACTATTATGTAAGGAAATTTCTCAGAAGCATAATATTTGTTTACTAGAGGACGCCAGCATTTTTTTAAATTTACCCGTTTTGGCCGATCCCGTGGGAATTTCTGGAAATCCCTTCTTAGTGGACCCCTACGGTCCCCAAGGAACATACATGCCAAATTTCAGCTTCCTGAGCCCAATAGTTTCGGCTGTAGCGTGTCTGTCAGTCAGTCAGTAACGCAAGGATTTTATATATTAAGATAAAGATAGCCTTATGACGTATGAAACGAAACTACATAAATAATATTGTAACCTTTACCCACTCGTTCTAGGATACTCAGGCACGTGTAAGTCTATAAATAAAATCGTTGGAATCAGTCTGTTATGTCGAGAATGCTTTTAATAGACACAAAGGATGGACTAGTAAATTTACATGGAGCGAATTTTTTTTTTTTTTATTATAGACTCACGCCTGTATCCCCGAAGGGGTAGGCAGAGGTGTAATATTACACCCACATTTCGCCATGAATTTTTGGCCACACGTTATAGGGGGGGAACCAATTGCCGTTACCAGGCACATCACCAGACTCCGGGCTGCTATTAAGAATTCGGAAAAGCCCAGTAACACTTTTGCCGGACCCGGGAATCGAACCCGGGACCTCCGATCAGCAGTCGCATACGCTATCCACTGGACCACGGAGGCAGTCGCCGCGAATTTACAGATGAGAATTTCAAAATGTTAGTCTCTGTCTTTATATTGACAACGTATGCATCTTCAGCATAATAATTTAATCGTATAGGCCTTCAGATATATATATGAAGTACCATGAGCCTACCATAATGTTTTAATTTAACTTTTCGTAAGCACTTTAAAAAAGTTTACACGAAATAATAGTAAATTGTGTTACAAATTACTGTGATTTGAGTGTAGAAAGGATTTTAAATCATTTCTCGTCATTACAGTTAAATAGGGTTTTTTTTAGTATAAGGCGGCAAACGAGCAGACGGATCACCTGATGGTAAGCAATTACCGCCGCCCATGGACACAAGCAACACCACAGGAGTCACAAGTGCGTTGCCGCCCCTTGGGGTTGGGAAAAGGGATAGGATAAGGAGTGGGATGAGGGAGAAGGAATAGGGGATAGGGCCTCCGGCACTCTCGCTCACCGAACGAAAGACAACAGTTTAGGTACTGTTACTTTGCGTCGATTTTCTGTGAGAGGGTAGTACTTCCCCGGTCGAGCCGGCCTATTCATGCTGAAATCAGCAAGGCTCTACTACCTAGTATTTTTTATTTTTATTTAACATAACAAATTTTATTCAAAAAGTGTAAAATACGTGAACAGTAGTTTATTCAAAAAGTTTAAAATACGTGAACAGTTGTTTCTTGACGCTTCTTCAATTCAATGGAATATTCATATTTTCAGGCTTTATAAAACTCTGAATGCCCTTAATCATTAACCAATGAGGTATTATTATGTACTTACTCAAAATATTTTATTTTATACAGCGGCGATAGCCTAGTGGTGTACGCCACGGACTACCGACACGATGATCTCGGGTTCGATCCCCAGGTACCCTGGGCACACACCTCTAACTTTCGAAGTTATACATACATACATAGACTCACGCCTGTTTCCTGGAGGAGTTATGTGTGTACCCATTAAAAATTTTAAAAATCACACGCTTAATTATGTGCCCGGTAGATGGCAATAGGCTCGCCCCCTAATAAACTGGGACCGAAACATAGCTGCGGAAATTTGGGTGAGTAATACACCTCTGCCTTCGGGGATAAAGGCGTGGAGTGGTGTGTGTAATATTTTTTTTTATTTTTTAGATAGGAAATAGATGTAGAAGTAAAAAATAGCATGGTAGTAATTTTCATATGTAGCAAGCATTTTAATATTAGCAATTAGATAGAAAATGCTGAGAACAGCATCGATATAATGACAGAGTAAGTATCTATCTTCGTACTTAAATTATATTTTGCGAGAAAGGGATCAAACATGGGTCTCCTACTAACTTCATAAGCTTCATACCACATACTTTCATCTTGTTTAAGTATATTTACTCGGGTGCTTTGCGTCTTATTAATAGATAGCATGAAAACATGCAAAAGGTAAATATTTTAGTAAGTAAAATAAAATATAGTTAACTAGCAGTACATTATTTTTATACTAGTCAAATGCATCGTTCATGCCCTTTAAAATAACAGATTACTTTTTATGGACATTGATAAAACTCACTGAAATGCTATTTACCTTAGAGCTCGAGTGATTCCACTACATAAACATGTATCAGATAGTCATACCTCCCTATAATAGATACAAAATACATACGTAGGTACGAATTAAATTCATGCAATTTTCTCCAGTACATCTTCTCATCAAAGTCCACAAACAAACCTTCTTACTAAAGTTTGTGAGGATGGTTGGATGGATGTTTGATAATTGTTCTGGCTAAGAGTACTAAACGGATTTTGATGAAACTATACTACTAATCGCAGTAATATAGTATACTAGATGAGCCCGCGGTTACGCCCCGTTTAAGGCTACTGCTTCGCTCCCGTGGCTCATAGCGTGATGTTATATAGCTTATAGCATTCCTCGATAAATGGGCTATCTAACATTGAAATAATTTTTGAAATCGGTCCAGTAGTTTCTAAGATTAGCGCGTTCAACCAAACAAACAAAGAAACTCTTCAGCTTTATATATTAGTATAAGATTACATCAGGCTGGCACATGCGCTACCCTTTGGTCCTGATAACCGACCCCTACACGGGTGAAACCGCAAACAATATCTAGTCCATCATACAAGCCAACAGTAAACCTGCACAGGTGGACAATTTATAACCAGGGCTTATAATTTTACTAAACAGCGTAAACACAATTTAACATCGTTGTCAGCGCACATATTTCAGCGAGAACACTAAAATTGTTTAACGTACGCCAAGCACCCGGAATTCATTTATTAAAAGCGTGTAAACGACGAAATCTGTTTAATAAGATTCTTCGAGAATAGTCGGCCATCTATGCTATTAGGACATAGATACACTAGCAACCTACTTACTTGAATGGGCTGGTAAAGACACCGTTTAGCAATAAAACTGTCTACTTGTCGACGTACGTAACTGGTTACTCTCACAAATACTCGTAGTATTTTAAACCTTGGTCTATGGTTCCATGCCTCGGATGGATTGTACCTTTTTGCAGCATAATGCTGAACTGTGGCCTTTTTGCCACGCAATATTATGCCGAGCCTATTTGATACATCAATTATTTGCCTTCGAAATCGTCTGTATTCGTGTCTTTGTTTTGTTTTTCTTGTTATTTAGCTCTTATTTATTACTGTCATTATTATCATAATATTATGTTAGTGCAAATTAATTCATTATTTCTTTCTTTCTTTTCATGGGCACTTTTCATTATTTCACCGCGTCTTCTAGAAATAATTAGATTAACATATAAAAATGTGAATGTTAACATTAGTTTCAAATTGTCTTGCCTACCACGTGAGTAGGTTTTGTTTCGAGTACCTAAGCGAGATTTCGGCACTATTGCAACAGTGTTACGAAACTTTCATGATGTCATGGCATAATTTTGCTGTATTAAAATGTCTGCTGCAATTTTTTTATGTTATAGTAAATTATACATAGGTTCTTTTTCATGTGGTCCAAACAAAACGCTAAAATGATTTTTCAGCTGTTTTTTAAACAGCTACAAGTATCATCTCAGCGTTCCGTGACCACGGTTTCTGTAAAGTAACCGAGATGTTGAATTTAATATTCGACCTTACTATAATGTCGTTTCTACATTGTCGTTTTTATATCGCGATAAATTTCGTACAATATAGGGTAGGCAGAGGCATATTAGACGCCCACTATTCGCCAGTGTTTTGATCCCACGTAATAGGTGGCGAGCCTATTGCCGCTTATCGTGATATTTTGTTTGGCAGAGCCTTGTCCGTTGATCGGCAGGTGCACCATTGCAGGTGAGGTTGGCTTGGGACCCTAAGTTCTTGGTGGGAACCCTATGCACAGTTTATTTTCAACGAATAGTATTCGTGTCAACCTAAAAATACGCTACCTATAATGAGTTCCAAACATCCGAAAATAATAAACTATCCTTTTTAGTATAGCCTCAATTATTTGATAGTCTTAAAACATATTAAAAACCTCATTAAACCCATTGAGAACCAGTAAAAATTAACTAATCTTATTTAAATCACTCACAGTTGTGACAGAAATATATTCATAGTTTTAAATATAATGAGATACTAATGAATTCGCAAACAATTTTTTTGGAAGTATTAGGTATGTAGATAATAATATATACAAACAAATCTCGTGTCACGGTGTCTGTGCTCGAGGTTCTGCAGAACGGCGCTACCGATTTTCATGAAATTGTTGGTAGGTACCTATAAGAATAAGTCGTAAAATATGTTCCTTATTATCGGTACCTATACCACGTGGGAGGTAATTAGGGTTTTGAGGGAAATTTCTTTTAAATATTTTTGGCATAAAAAGTTACAAATTATACTTGAAATGATTCTCGGCATCGGCACTCAGCCGAAAATCAACAATATTATCAGGTACTAATATAATAAAACAGAAAACTTCATTTGTTTGAACGTGTGATCTCCGAAACTAAGCGGGAAGGATGTAAGTACTAGGTAGGGACCACGGAACAGAAAACCTAATAGTGGACGATGCGATACGACGCACGGTTCGATGGACGAGGTATTGCGGGTAAAGCCGCTGGGCACGGCTAGTTTATTTATAAACTGCTAAAATAGGTATTTAATATGAGAAACTGTTATGCGCAGTACTGCGAGGTTAAAAGTCTAATATCTTTGAATGCCTTGTCCGTTTAATGTTGTTTTGAGCCCATGTAATTTATAATAGCAATTGTCATGGAATTTCTTTGGGCCTAATGTAATTAAATTTTATTATCTATATGATTCCCTGCTGTTTTTATAAAAGCAAATGTATTTGTTTGTGTATTTGGTTTTTGTATCAAACGGTTGAACCGAATTTGACAAATGTTAGCATAGGTAGGTAATTAGGTATTAGATGAATAAAGTGAGCTTAGGTGATTAGACCTTGCAAGCGAAGGTAGTTCTTTACGAAATTAGAATTGATATGATGACTTTTTGTTCTTTATCAAAAGAAAGCTCCCGCACTAGGAATAAATCCTGTATACTTACTTTATAAACATACTAGAGGACGCCAGCAGCTACGCCTGCATTTTTTTTTTAATTTACCCGTTTGGCCGATCCCGTGGGAATTTCGGGAACTCCCTTCTTAGTGCACCCCTACGATCCCCAAGCTTTTTCAGCTTCCTGCGCCCAATAGTTTAGACTGTAGCGTGTCTGTCAGTCAGTCAGTAACGCAAGGATTTTATATATTAAGAAGATAACCAACCGACACAATGGACTTGAAACAAACATTTACGGATGACACAAAGTGTTGTCTCGTATGGGAATTGAACCCACAACACTCGACGCAATTGTCAAGCTTTGTCAATGACTTGAGATGAGCTCATGTCCCATTACTGTACGCAGGCCTCTTCTCACTACGAGCAGGGTAAGTAAATAGTAGGTACCTACAAACATACTGCCCGAGTGGGAATTGTCACTTTCTCTGTTCAGGTTCTGTATTTCGAAAACATTAGGCTGCCTCCCTGGCCCAGTGCATAGCGTATGCGTCTGCTGTTCGGAGGTCTCGGATTCGATTCCCGGGTCGGGAAATGTACTAAATTAAACCGAATATGCTTAAGAATGTCAACTACAGCTGCACCAGAATGCTCACATATCTTTATAATAATAATAATAACTGGCAGCTTGGACCCTTTTTTTTGTATCGGATTGGAAAATTCTCATGGAGTCCCTCCGCCCTGGGGACGCGGCCGCAGGGGACTGTCACACTCTTACTGACTAAAAACCAACCCGTGTTCCTCATGTACCCATGTATCGGAAAGTCGGGTATCACCGAAGCATTCCTCGCTACCCCCCGACGGGTACGCACCGCGACGCAACGATGGTGCGCCCCCATTTGGTCGCGGGAGATAGTCCGCAGCCACGCAACACCGACACGCCTCTCCTCCCGCGACCGCGCCCGACTGCGAGGGACAGAAGAACTGTCCCTCGCACCCGCACCATTGGACGCATCCTGCGCAGGCCTCCGTCAAGCCCACGCGGAGCCTCCACTCCCGGGATCTCGCTTAGCTTCACCGTGGGTGACCCAACCACGGTTACTGAGCCCCCACTCACTCCACAAGGTGGATATCCCACTGGCAACTTGGACCCTGTGTCCAATGCTGGTGGGATCCCACAATTTCTTTTATATTTTTGAATATATTTTTTTAATTCTCGAATTTTTTTATCTTATATTTAAAAATGTAAATTTAATTTGAAATATATTATGTTAAATATCAAAGGAGATAATAATATTATGCTACTACATCCACACAACACCATCTAGTCTTAAACTAAGCAGAACCTTGTTTAGTACAAGCTTCTGCTTAGTTGGCTTGTAGGGTACTAAACGATAGATAATCATATTAAACATACATAATTAAATACTTACCTTTTTTGGGATGGTATTTTAAGAGACTAGTAAAGTTGTACATTGTCATTTGTATTTGGTTTTACTGAAATGGGGATGCAACAAGCAGCTAGTTATACGTATAAGTCCTTAGACCACAACGGTACTTTTATAAATAAGTAGATATATCTCCTCTTCGCAATCTCTAATTTATTTTGATAAATTAATTCATTATGTTGTGGACATATGAAACATGCAAAATTTCATAATTATGTGACTGAAACTTCATCAAAGCACACTGGTCAACACTTTATTAATAATTCAGAACTCAGAACGAACTCAGTCGTGTCCCTCCTAGCTTAGGTAAGTACTTTTATTTTTCCTGTTGCCAAATCACCGGCTGTTTTTACTACAAAGCACACATGTAATTGTAGCTTACAACCTAGCGTGGCGTGTTTCACATCACTCATTGATGTTTAACTTGTCTGACACCTCGATTATTTACCAAGAAAAATGTTTATTTTCTTTTCTGGCAACAAACAAGCTCGTTTGTCATTCGAAATTAATTTTTCCCGCGTAAATTTGAACGGCGGGGTCTATTACTGTAATCAAATTGTCCTTTACGAACGCGACACAATGAAAGAGAGCTAATAGAACCCCCAAGATGAGGGACTTTATTAAGTTTTTTTTATGATAATTTCGTTTCGGAACGTTTCGTTAGCATTCTATTTAGAAATTGTTGAGTGATGTAATTTTTGGCGGGATTATTTTCCGGATGTGTCTGTTGATGGGCAAATGGCCGCTTCGAGTAATAAGAATGAAGTGCTTTTATACGAGAGACTGTTTATTAAACGCGTAATTGGACAGTTAATTTTAACAGCAAACTATACATAAAATTAAACCAATCAATACAACTTTATTTGCATTCAATTACTGTGTTTGGTTTTACCTTGATGAAATTAATTTCATTCATTATAAAGCGAGGAGAGGCCTATTTCCTATAGGCCTCTCCCACACGACACAATACACGGTCCAGCCTTACTCATACAGTCCATCCTAGCCACCTTTATCAGGTCGTCGATCCACGTAGCCGGGAGCCGGTCTACCTTAAACTTACCAAGTTGTGGTTTCCACACTAGGACACGCTTGCTCCATCGGCCATCAGTCCTTCTACAGATATCGAAACTGATGTTAACTTAGCTTATTGTAAATTTTTAGAATTATTTTTACTAATATTTAATTCATGTTTCCCTATAAATAAAGTAAAAATAAAGTACACTAAAAGTAAAAATTGGAAAACAAAAGGTATAATTAAATCAAGCAAAAACAAAAGAAAAATGTACCTTAATTTAAAAAATAATTCATGTACTAATCTGGAGTACAAAAAATACTGCAAAATCCTAAAGCGTGTAACTAAAGAATCAAAAAGACTTTGTAATATAAATTTTATAAAACACAGCCAAAACATTACGAAAGCTTCATGGACTTTAATTAAACAACAAACTAATCCCACTAACGACATAGTAACCTCTGTAGATTATATAATTCATGGCAAAAACACGATCAAGAACCCAGTTGACATAGCTACAGTTTTTAATAATACATATATATCCCAAAACAATACGACAAGCCATATAACCTATAAACCAAGTGTAAGTGAAAATGTTAACAGCATTTTTCTTTGTCCGGTTGACAGAAATGAAGTCATAAACATAGTAAAAAGATTCAAAACTAAAAATAGCTTTGGTATTGATAATATTCCAATGAGCGTTGTAAAGATAAGTTTTGAATATATTGCAGAAGCCCTTGTTCATATCATAAACCTTATGTTTGAAACAGGAACTTTCCCTGAAAAACTTAAAGCTGCAGTAATAAAACCTATATTCAAAAAAGGTACCAAACATGACATCAATAACTACCGGCCTATAGCTCTTCTACCTAGTTTTTCTAAAATATTTGAGAAGGCCCTATATAACCGAATATCTAAATTTCTTTTTACTAACAAAATATTAAATGAAAATCAATTCGGCTTTCAGAGAGGGAAGTCAACCTCACTAGCAATATTTAATTTTTTGCGAGGTATATGGGAAGGCATCAATAATAATAAACAATGCACTGCTATTTTCTTAGACATGTCAAAAGCATTTGACTGTGTGAAATTTGACATTTTATTGAAGCAATTGGAAAGGATAGGTGTTAGAGGTATACCTTTAAATTTAATAGAATCATACTTGTGTAATAGAACTCAGGCTACTAAATTAGAAATATATAATAAAGATACCAAAACAATAGAAATAGTATATTCTAGCTTTGAAAATGTTGTACTGGGTGTGCCTCAAGGTAGTATATTGGGACCTCTTTTATTTTTTGTTTATGTAAATGAATTGCCAAACATCGTCAATCACACGTGTATAATGTACGCTGATGATGCAACCATATTTATCCAAAATGATAAATGCTTAAGCAATATAGAGTTGGAAGTATCAAGTACACTTAAAATTGTTACAAACTGGCTTCTATCTATTAATCTAAAAGTAAATATTGCCAAAACTAAAGTTATGCAGTTTAGAAATTATCAAACCAAACCACCACCACTAAATATATGTGAACACGATACTAAAGTTGAAGAAGTTAGTCAAATCAAATTTCTTGGTGTTTTTATAGATCAACATTTAAACTGGAAGAGCCACATAGAACACTTAAATAAAAAAATATCAAGCTTCTGTTATGCCCTATCAATACTAACAGAAAGTGCTTCAACGGGCATAGCAAAATCAGCGTATTACGGCTACGTATATCCATTATTAACATATGGTGTCATATATTGGGGTAACTCTACAAATAGTGAATCAACATTTATTCTCCAAAAGAAATGTTTGAGAGTTATGTATAATATGCAAACCACCGATTCCCTAAGATTTGTTTTTAAAGAAAAAGGTTTCTTGACTCTTACTGGTGTGTATATATTGGAGCTTAGTATTTTTGTTAAACGTAATTCTGAATATTTTGATATTAAATATAATCTAAAACCTAATGTGAGATCGCAATATAAATATAATTTAAGTATGCCAATCGTCCACAAAACAATTTACTACAAAAGCACATATGTCACTGCTATAAGAGTATTTAACCATTTACCTCTGGAAATTAAAAAACTAAATGGCAATTTGTTCAAAATAAAATTGAAAAAGTGGTTATTGGAAAAGGTATTTTATAACATGCATGAATTCTTTAGTTGTAAGCATATTTAAGTAATAACTAATATTATATAATTGCAATGCCCGTAACGGGTAAACTGTTGATACGTATACATATTAACCATCAATGTACATCACTACACAGTTATGCAATAAATGTCTTTGTCTTTGTCTTTGATACAACTACCCCACTACCACTTTAGCTAAGGTATTCTGCAAGCTGATTCTTTGTTGAATAATTTCGTTGAGGATTTTAGTAGTCGGATTTACTATGAGGAAGAGTAAGCGATTGCCTAGGGATACATGCCTTTACAAGGTTTTAACCTTTTAGACCTTTACCTTTTCCTATATGCAGATACCGATAAGACAACTTCCGCTCTAGGGATATAACCATTTTCTCTCTCTCTCTCTCTCTTACTCGAACTTTACTTTGACAGGCACATAGAGTGGCCTCAGTGACAAAGCTGTTATAATCTCATGAAATGGCACTTCGTGCGGTGATGAACTTTTAGCGGGATAAACTATTTATTTTTGTCGCCATCAATCACCATACGTAATGAGGTTTAATCCCAGCGCCACTAGATTGACACCACGGAGTGACGTCACAATGACATCGGTTCAGCCCCGGGAGAGATAATCAACAATTTCCTATTACGTATGCGCCGCTTTGATTAAGCGCGCGCCACATGTACCTGTAACTTAGTTATGAGATCGACTAATGGGACCTACATATATGGAACTTGGTATATCACATATAGTGTGGTGTTATATGCGCAATAATAGTAGGTACATCAGAAATCTTGCCTTAAATTTCCGATAAAGAGTAATTTTAAAAGATAGAAGTCTCCATGCACTATTGTGTTTAAAAGATAGCTAGAGCCGGATGATTGCTTTTAAATGTGCTAGCGTCACATACATTTGTGAACTCTAACCATGTCTATAGCCTATTAATATAAGGTACCTATAGTAATAATGCTCAAGAAAGTGCACCTATGTTGACGTATACCGCGGGTGTAGCAGAAACGAAGAAGAAAAATTAAATAGCTGACAAAGGATCCTCCTTTTCTCAGATATCCGACGCACTTTCGACGACTTTACATCCGCATTCAATTTAGGCTAGTCCATTAGTACTGAAGATCATCTAGTCGCTAAGTACTATTTCAGAACACAGGTACCTATTAAGGACATTCTGACAGCTATACTTTAGTTGTACGACAAATAAGTGTGAGCCTATTGTCACAAAAAAAATCCTATCAGGAAAATCTTATTAACACTCTTATAACTAGACTCTTTAATTGTACCTACCTACAGTTTGAGTTTCGTAGTCATTATCTACTTAGCACTGTCTAAAAATGTTTCGGAGGACTTTAGTTAGACGGATTTTTCTTGTCTAGACAGGTAAATTCCTGCTGTACAGAGCGGGGTATTGTAACGTAATACTCTACGTATTGCGTTATAATATCTCGCAGGCGCTTAACGCCAGCTTAGCCGCAGAGCGTTTCGCTCGCAATGTTACCTTATATGGTCATAGGTCTATGACTATATAAGATGGGTGCGCGACCTAAATCGGTCACTTTCCCTACACACCGCCTTGCTGATGGTTGTAGTGACAACCAAGTACTATTCTACTTCTCTATCTACTGTCCCGCTGGTGGTAAGCATATTCTAGTTGTCTGTGTGCCTATATGTTCTGTCTGTAGTATCTGTGTCTCCTAAGCATAACAGCCGTTCTAGGGACCGCCTGTTCCTGACCGGTTGTTGTGTATTCTCTGTGCTGTTTCCAGTTCTCCCTTTGGGCTCTCTGCACCTGTCTTCTCTCCACGGGCTGTCTTCTGCCTACGGGCCACGATTCTCCCTACGGGCTGACGTTCTCCCTATGGGCTACAATTACGAGCTGCTGGCGCCGTGCCGCTACCAGCCGCCGCCCACGCATCAGCTCCTGCCTACGAGCCTCCTACAGCCAGGCCACAGACGCCTGACTGCACCGGTTTACGCCTGAGTCTCCCGCTCGGCCCACATCGGCTGCACCGCCTGAGCCTCCGCTCAGCCTGCACCTCGACCACCGAGCGGCCTACACAACGCGCACCTTGGCCAGCTCACCGGCGACCCTACAAGCAGCTACCCTGTGAGCGTCGGAGAGCAGCGGAGTCTACATTCCAGCCTTCAGGCCAGTGCTTACCTAGTTCGGTCATACTGTATATAAGCGGTAGTGAGACATAATAAAGAACCTGTTCAGCCTCGCAGTGTTTCCTTCGAACCCCGACATCCTACCTGAGATCCTCCGTCTCACGTAAGAAAACACAACAAACATTTCTACGGCAAATGGCAATGAAAAATGCGTCGGCCATTTAGCGGGCTAACGAGGAAGTTGTGCCGAGTGGTGCCGAGACAAACGGCTTACTTGCCCTGTCCTGCACTATACGACAAATGTACTTAATTAAACCGAATATGCTTAAGAATGTTAACTAAAGCTGCACCAGAATGCTCACATGTCTTTATAATAATAATAATAATAATAACTGGCAGCTTGGACCCTGTGCCCGATGCTGGTGGGATCCCACAATTTATTTTATATTTTTGAATATATTTTTTTATTCTCTATATTATATTTAAAAAAATCGGGCAAGTGCGAGTCTGACCCGTGCACCGAGGGTTCCGTACGCATTTTACCTTATTTGAGGTTGGTGCTAATTACGCTAGTCCTCTAAATCTGTATGAGCGCCCATACAACTTAGAGAATGATCTTAAATGGAGTCTACTACTTATGTATGTATGGGGACACCCTTAAATTTGCCACTTTTTTTATTTTTTGTAATTTTTCCTTTATTTGTGCTGTAAGACACTACTTTTGGCCAAATTTCGTGATTCCAGTTCAACGGGAACTACCATATAGGTTTTCGACCCAAAACCTATAATTAAGAAAAGTGTTTATGACACACGAACAGACAGACAAACAAGAAAGTGATCTTATAAGGGTTCCTTTTTTTACCTTGTGAGGTACGGAACCCTAAAAAGTAAATTTAATTTGAAATATATTATGTTAAATATTAAAGGAGATAATAATAATATGCTACTACATCCACACAACACCATCTAGTCTTAAACTAAGCAGAAGCTTGTTTAGTACAAGCTTCTGCTTAGTTGGCTTGTAGGGTACTAAACGATAGATAATCATATTAAACCGTGTGGTGACGGATTAAGAATACGGAATGTCACCACCCCATATCATCCCATGGGTGTCGTAACAGCTGACAGAGGGATAGCATATTATGCAGAGAACAGCATTGTAAGAGAAGGAAAACTTGATACAAACCCTATACCAACCCGTTTGGCCAGCGTGGTACAGTAGGCCAATTCCTCCTTTCAAAGGAGAGGCCTAGTCCAGCAGTGGCCTGTTAAAGGCTGATGATGATGACATAATTAAAATCTTACCTTTTTTGGGATGGTATTTTAAGAGCGTTTACACCTTTCGGCTTTTCATACAAACTTTCAAGTCCTTATTTTTCGAAATGAATGAACCGATTTTAATGAAACTTCATACACATAAGCAGGATATATAGGTCTAAAAAGTTAGCTGAAAAAAAATTCAAAATATCTTATTTAAAAAAAGATAATTGGAAATATCTGTTTCTATGGAAAATTTAAAATCGGCCTAATTTAGCTGTTACACATTTTTTCGACAATAATTTCAACTAACTTTTTAGACCTATGTATCCTACTTATGTGTATGAAGTTTCATTAAAATCGGTTCATTCATTTCGAAAAATAAGTACTTGAAAGTTTGTATGAAAAGCCGAAAGGTGTAAACGCTCTTAAGAGACTAGTAAAATTGTACATTGCCATTTGTATTTGGTTTTACTGAAATGGGGATGCAACAAGCAGCTAGTCATACGTACCTATACTTAGACCACACCGGTACTTTTATAAATAAATAGATATAATATCTTCTCTTCGTAATCTCTAATTTATTTTTATAAATTAATTCATTATGTCGTGGACATATGAAACATGCAAAATTTCATAATTATATGGCAGAAACTTTATCAAAGCACACTGGTCAACACTTCATTAATAATTCAGAACTCAGAACGAACTCGGTCGTGTCCCTCCTAACTTAGGTACCTAAGTACTTTTATTTTCCTGTTGGTAAATCACCAGCTGCTTTTACTACAATGCACTCATGTAATTGTAGCTTACAGCCTAGCGTGGCGTGTTTCACATCACTCACTGATGTTTAACTGGTCTGACACCTCGATTATTTACCAAGAAAAATGTTTATTTTCTTTCTTGACAACAAGCAAGCTCGTTTGTCATTCGAAATTAATTTTTCCCGCGTAAAGAACAATGGTCACTTTGGCCTTTAGCACGTCTGATAATGAGTCGTATACCAAAAAAAAGTACCTTTTTTTATTATTTTGATCAAAGCAAATACATATTTTTAGGACTTGGGAGAAAGAAATAATGTATTTACAGTTTATTTTTTAAACTGTACCCCTAAACAAAAATAAAATGTTATGAACGCAGTCATAACCTTATTGTCAATATATGCGTTTCATTATACGATATGATAAATAAGAATTATTTATGATATTAATATAATAATTATAATTTTTTAATGAAAAATCTAAGATTTGACGTGAATGACAATAACGTGAAATGGAACGAATACGCTATTTCTGTATCTGTCACTGTTATACCCGGTACATCAACGTCAATCGTTCCTCGCTTGCTGTGAATTGAGTGTTTAAGTTTGTTTGTTAGAAGAACATGTTTTTCTACACACATATATTAGGTACCAGAATTGTTTAATTTACATATTTTTACGAATAAACTAAATAAAAACACGATTTAGTTCATAACCTCAAACATACTTTATAAAGAATAAAAAGGTATTCCCAAGTTTTTAAAATTCATATCTATACTAAAGTTAAATAAAGTAACATAAAAATATTGATAAATAACTCCACAGCAATAGACGTGAAAAAAAAAATTCTGGTCCACCTTTGTATGGGAACCGACCATTGTTCTTTGAACGGCGGGGTCTATTACTGTAATCAAATTGTCCTTTACGAACGCGACACAATGCAAAGCTAATAGAACCCCCAAGATGAGGGACTTTATTAAGTTTTTTTTATGATAATTTCGTTTCGGCACGTTTCGTTAGCATTCTATTTAGAAATTGTTGAGTGACGTAATTTTTGGCGGGATTATTTTTCGGACGTGTCCGCTGATGGGCAAATGGCCGCTTTGAGTAATAAGAATGAAGTGTTTTTATACGAGAGACGGTTTATTAAACGCGTAATTGGACAGTTAATTTTAACAGCAAACTATACATAAAATTAAACCAATCAATACAACTTTATTTGCATTCAATTATCAACTGGGTTTGGTTTTACCTTGATGAAATTAATTGTTCAATATTCATTATGAAGCGAGGAGAGGCCTTTTGCCTATAGGCCTCTCCCACAAGACACAGTACACGGTCCAGCCTTACGCATTCAGTCCATCCCAGCCACCTTTTTCAGGTCGTCGGTCCACATAGCCGGGGGCCGCCCTACCTTACGCTTACCAAGTCGTGGTCTTCACTCTAGGACACGCTTGCTTGCTGCCATCAGACCTTCTACAGATATAACTACCTTTTCATGTAATAACATTGGCAAAGCCGGATTTACTATAAGAAAGAGTAGGCGATTGCCTAGGGGTCTATACCTTTACAGGGTCTGTACAGTACCTCGGCAGCGCATTCACTTTACTTTTCTTTAAAGACATTTTCCTCTCTAGAGATAAATGCATTGTCTCTTTCTCTTACTCGAACTTTACTTTGACAGGCACATAGAGTGGCCTCAGTGACAGAGCTGTTAATCTCATGAATAGGGTTGTTTCCAACTAGTCAAATCAAGCACTTTTAATGAAATGTCAAAAACGACCTTTGCCAAGGGTTTTGTATGAAATATGACGTAGTGACGTCATAGTGTTTTGCTGTCAAGTAGAATACTTTTTATCAATAAATTGACGATAAAAAATGTTAAATAAAGTTTTAACATTAATTGATGCATGAAACTACTATTCTTTTGACATGTATCACTAGATAAAAATACTTGTATAATTTATTTCACTTGCAGGAAACTTCCCTATTAGCACTTCGTGGCGGTGAGTAAATTTTGGCGAAATAAACTATTTATTTTTGTCGCCATCAATCACCATACGTAATGAGGTTTAATCCCAACGCCACTAGATTGGTACCACAGTGTGACGTCACAATGACATCGGTGCCGCCCCGAGAGAGATAATCAACAATTTCCTATTACGTATGCGCCGCCGCTTTGATTAAGCGCGCACCACATGTACCTGTAACTAAGTTATGAGATCGACTAATGGGACCTATATGGAACTTGCATATCACAGATTGCATGGTATTGAAGCCGTAACATACTTTATGTAGATGCGTCAGAAATCTCACTTTCTTCTTAATACTTATATAAAATCCTTGCGTTACTGACTGACTGACTGACAGATATGGATTTAGATTATGATTATGGCGTCGGGACGTGACGACCCCACCGCCCACTGGGGGAGTTACTCTGACGAGTAGATACTCGTCATAATATCTCCCCCAGCGCAAGCAGTCAACTGAAAGATGGCGGTCAAACCATCCGAACCTGACGGAAGGAAATCCCGAGATGCTAGATGGGCAGCAGCGTCCAGCACTAAGAACTTTCGCCACTGCGATCGCCAATACGCCTGCCGAGCGTGGCGATTATGGCATATCCCCCCAATTATGAATCACACCATTAAGAACCGGCCCCTAGTCCCTGGCAGCCCCGCTAGTCCTGGTTATGGTAGCGGCCATGGTAACGGCGGGGCAAGGGGTGCGAAGAATCTCCGGAAGAGATCGGGCTACCACCACCAACGACAATTGGCCCTGGCAACACTGAACACGCGCACACTGCGGACCGACGAGAAGATTGTCGAGCTGGAAGAAGAATTGAGCAAGTTGCGATGGGATATCATAGATTCATAGGCCTATCTGAAGTCCGAAGACAGGGGGAGGACTCGATAGTTCTCAATTCCGGTAACTTGCTCTTCTACCGGGAGGGCGACCAACAGTCCCAAGGTGGTGTCGGGTTCATCGTCCACAAATCTCTCGTGACCAACGTGGTAAATATCGGGAGTGTGTCGAGCAGGGTAGCGTACCTTATACTCGGAATATCCAAGCGGTATTCGCTGAAGGTCATACAGGTATACGCTCCGACCTCGTCGCACCCCGATGAGGAGGTGGAAGCCATGTACGAGGACATATCTCGGGCTATACATGGCTACAAAACCCATTACACCGTGGTCATGGGAGATTTTAACGCGAAACTGGGCAAACGCGACGGTGATGAGCTGAGAGTGGGGCCATTTGGTTATGGGCAACGGAATTCCCGGGGTCACTTGCTGGCTAGCTTTATGGAGAAGGAAGGACTCTATATGATGAATTCCTTCTTCAAGAAGCGAGAATGCCGCAAGTGGACCTGGGTTAGTCCAGACGGTGCAACCAAAAATGAGATCGACTTTATCATGTCGACGAAGAGGCAGATATTCAATGATGTCTCCGTGATCAATTCACTTAAAGTGGGGAGCGATCACCGAATGGTAAGAGGCACATTGAATATCTGTACAAGCCTCGAACGGTCGAGGTTGATAAAGTCCACGCTCCGACCGGCACCGGTTCATATCCAAAACCCCGAGAGCTTTCAGCTCGAACTCAAGAACCGTTTCGAATGCCTGGGTGAATGCGTAGATGTGGACGTGTACAGTAACGGGTTCGTGGATGCTGTCCATACAACAGGGGCTAAATTTTTTAAGCCCCAGAAAAGCCAGAGAACCAAAAAGATCTCGGATCCGACCCTCGAGCTGTTTGAGGAAAGGCGCAAGATGGTTCTGCTATCCTCCGACGACATGCCGAAATATCGGCACCTCAACAGACAGATCTCTAAGTCTCTGACTCGCGATCTTCGCCAATACAACACAAAATGTGTTCGTGAGGCGATCGAGCGGAATAAGGGATCCAAACTGTTCCAAAGGGATCTGTCTGTTGGGCAGAGTCAGCTGACAAAGCTGAAGACGGAGGATGGCAGAATCGTATCGTCCAAGCCTGAGCTCTTGGAGGAGATCGAAAGGTTCTATGGACAGCTATACACGACAAACGCAACAACCCGCAAGCACTCCAGCGTCAGACCCTAGAGCTGGATTGACCCGACACTATACCGAAGATATCCCGGACGTCAGCATGCACGAAATTAGTGTGGCTCTCAAACAGCTTAAAAACAACAAGGCGCCGGGTGATGACGGAATTACGAGTGAGCTTCTGAAGGCCGGCGGTGCACCCGCTAGAGAAGCCCTCCGGAAGCTATTTAATTCCGTCATTCTCGAGGGTAAAACGCCACAGGCGTGGCACAGAGGTGTGGTGGTGCTTTTCTTTAAGAAAGGGGATAAAACCCTCTTGAAGAACTACAGACCCATCACACTTCTGAGCCACGTCTACAAGCTGTTTTCGAGGGTCATCACGAATCGTCTCGAGAGCAAGCTAGACGACTTCCAGCCTCCCGAACAAGCCGGTTTCCGTAAAGGCTATAGTACCATAGACCACATACATACGCTGCGGCAGGTTATACAGAAGTCCGAGGAGTATAACCAGCCCCTATGCTTGGCGTTTGTGGACTATGAGAAAGCCTTCGATTCGATCGAAACCTGGGCGGTGCTACAGTCTCTCCAACGGTGCCGGATTGACTACCGATATATCAAAGTGCTGAAGTGTTTGTATGAAAACGCCACTATGTCAGTCCGCCTCCAGGACCAGAGTTCGAAACCTATTCAACTCCAGCGAGGGTTGAGACAGGGGGATGTCATATCCCCGAAACTGTTTACCACTGCGCTGGAGGATGTTTTCAAGCTTCTGGACTGGAATGGACTCGGCATCAACATCAACGGCGAGTACATCACTCACCTTCGATTCGCAGACGATATCGTAGTCATGGCTGAGACCATGGAAGACCTAGGCACAATGCTCAATGGCCTCTGTAGAGTCTCCCAACAAGTAGGTCTTAAGATGAACATGGACAAGACGCAAATCATGTCGAACGTCCATGTTGTACCTGCTCCTATTCAGGTTGGGAACTCTACGCTCGAAGTTGTCGACAAGTATATCTACCTGGGACAAGTAGTCCAATTAGGTAGGTCCAACTTCGAGAAGGAGGTCAATCGTCGAATCCAACTCGGTTGGGCAGCGTTCGGGAAGCTACGACATATCTTCTCGTCCGATATCCCGCAGTGTCTCAAGACGAAAGTCTTTGACCAGTGTGTGTTGCCAGTGATGACTTACGGATCAGAGACGTGGTCGCTCACTATGGGCCTTATCAGAAGGCTCAAGGTCACTCAGAGGGCGATGGAGAGAGCTATGCTTGGAGTTTCCCTGCGAGATCGAATCAGAAATGAGGAGATCCGCAGTAGAACCAAAGTCGCCGACATAGCTCTCCGGATAGCCAAGCTGAAGTGGCAGTGGGCAGGGCACATAGCTCGAAGAACCGATGGCCGTTGGGGCAGAAAGGTTCTGGAGTGGCGGCCACGTACCGGACGACGCAGCAGAGGTAGGCCCCCCGCAAGGTGGACCGACGATCTTGTCAAGATCGCGGGAGGAGGTTGGATGCGGGCGGCTCAAGACCGGTCTGTGTGGAGAACCTTGGGGGAGGCCTATGTCCAGCAGTGGACGTCGTTTGGCTGATATGATGATGATGATGATGATGATGATGACTGACAGACATGCTACAGCCGAAACTATTGGGCGCAGGAAGCTGAAATTTGGCATGCATGTTCTTTGGGGACCGTAGGGGTGCACCGATAAACTTGCACATAGATAGGTAATAGACAACACTGAAGTCTGAACATAACACAAATTTACCTAGTACTGCGTGAATGTTTTATTGAGGTAGCGACCCATCCACTTATAAACTCTAAAAGTCTAAATAATATGTCTATGGCCTAATAAAATCTTAGTTGTAATTCTAAAGAGAGTACCTACACCTAAGTTGACTTATACCCACCGTGTTGGCGGCAGGAACGAGGAAGAAGACTTAAAATGCTGACAAAGCAGGGAAATCAGATAACCGGCGCACTCTCGACCGCAATATGTCCAGTTTTTAATATCTGCATTCTATTTAGGCTTGTCCAATAGTGCTGAGGATCAGCTAGTCACCAAGTACTATTTCAGAACTTAGGTGCTAAGAACATTTCAGAGCACTCAGCTATATTTCAGGTTGCATGAAAAAAAAAGGGTGAGCATATTGACAGAAATAATCACACAATAACGCGACTCGACAATCAAATCCGGGACTGCAATATCGCCAACTTACCCCTGAGACTTGCACAACTGTGTGTCTGTTTTAATCTTATTATATTCATATTAATTTTGCTAATTCTCATCCATGATGTGCAAATGAATATTAAAAGTAGCAATGCACTAGAAAAAGTATCATTGGAAAATAATTTCCAGACATCCTCTAATTATGTCGTCCTACGTTGTGCTAAGTAAAAGTGGGACAATCTTATGTCTACCATGGAGAACAGTTGACGAGGCTAAGTAGAATAATACCTATGAGAAATCGGTAGCCCCTAAATATCACATCTTAGTACATGTGATATTTAAGGGCTAGCTCTAGCTTATAGCAGTCGCGGTCATGGGAATACTAAAAGAGTGTTCCCAACCCAAGAAATTCTGCTAGTTATTACATATACGTAAACTCATGAAATTTTAAATTCACCTGAAATAGCATTCTCCATATCCAGCGGATATTGCAAATTCTCCACTGCTAAAGATTTCCAATATCCGAATTATAAAACTTAGGTCAAACGCTGTACGGATAGTCTGCAGTTCTGCACCTCCTTTACATCGTCACGTCCTTTGTAGAACGTCTCCGATAAAATTACCATAGTAACAAAGCCACAGACAATCTAGCTACTAGCTACATCTAGGTGACTACGATAAGACAGGTGCTACGTAACAGCTTCGCATCTGCAGATTATTTTTTATATGTTAATTATTCTTCATAATCATACGGTGGAGCAACGATTCTCTGTATATTATTTTCTTTTTTTTAAGAAGCCAACTCCCGCATTAGGGCTAAATTATGTGTCGCGGGGGACTTTACAAACATACCTACAACTAACGGACACAATGAACAGCCAGGTCTGAAATTCATTCACAAATTATATGTTATAAATTTTAAAATAATTCTGTAGTTACCGGCTCAGTGTTTATAGTGGAAAATAATATGATAGGCTGTATGGCTGTTCATGAGCCGAGTTCGACAGAATTGCGTTTGTGGACGCTCATGCTCCTATTTGAGATTCTCATCTCAAGCCGTTAGAATTTTCTTACTGACCACCAACGTGTTCTCTAAATTACTTAGTGACGCAATCGTGTGGATCTATAAGAGAGTGGCATGGCATGAGCGATTTAGATGGGCTTCAATCCACCAAGATTTCGTTGAACTTCTGCCTCTCTTGTGAATTGAATGAACATACATACATACATAGACTCACGCCTGTTTCAGGCAGGGGTAGGCAGAGACTACGGAACGCCATTTGCAACGATCCTGACATACCTACCTCTCTTGCTTCATTCACTCCCATCAAGTTTCTCATGCATGCTCTTCTGCTGTGCTCTTCTGTTTAGGATATATGTTAAAGTAAATATGACGAGTCGTAATAGCATGCCTGGCTGTTCGGGGCAGCCATGCCTCATCTAATCCTATTGACGTATACCAGGAATATCTCCGATGCACGCTACATTTTCCGATACGGTTTCTCGCTACCGAGAATATGTGTCTGAAAATGTAGATAAAACGACTGCAGTTGATATGGACGTTGAAAATGAACTGGAATTCTGAATATGTTATACTTAGTTAGTTGGTTTTAGTATTGATAAATAACTTACTATTTCATTGCAGAAGCCTATTACTATTTTAATAACAGTTAAAAAAGAAATACAAGCAATACCTACTAAATGAATTAGTTAAACACAAGAATCACTGGTTGCTAAAGATTACCAATAATTTTACTTATTTGTGCTTTCTAACAATACCTAAGTCGAAAAATAGTGTCTCAGAATTCTTATTAAAAGTACCTACACAAAATGCTGACAAAACATGTAATGAGGATTAGAAAAAAATATGAAATAGTATAAAGATTTTGGTTTTAACAAACAGCCATTTTGTGAAAGGCTTCTCCTACAAAACCGTTGTTAAAAGCAGCGTGGATTGCCGAAATTGCAGAAAAAATGTTAATGTAGTTTTATGTCGCGAAAACGTTGTAACTCAGATTAGAAGGAAGGAAATTTGAGCGAGATTCAACTAACTCGTGAAATTACGAGCGAAAATCGAGACTTGAATCCGTAGCTGACAACCTGCTGAACAATAAAACTTGGATTTAGTAAACGATTGAAGGAAAATGCAGACTCTTACAGTTGTCTATAAGTAGTATAAAAATACAGAGATGTAAGCTAAATAAATTGTAGTTTAAAAACTTTTGTTAAGCATTGTTTATTGCGTGTACCTATACCATAGATAAATATAATACTTTACAGTACAGATGCCGCAAGTCGTCCATAAAAATTGGCCACGTTAGATCCTTAATATTAGACCTTTATTTTTATAAGTACTTGTTAATACCGTAAATAATACAACAGATGGCGCTAGCGACGAAAAAAATGGGAGTCGATGGTAGCGACATCTTACGTCTCATTTTGTAAGCAATGTTATTTTAAATTAAAAAGAAGAGATGGCGCTATAATAAAAAAGCATTCTGTTTAAAATGTAGAAATATTATGATATTTCACCTTGTCACCCAAGTGTGCCTCATTTCAAGGTTATAACACGATCAACCGATCTAGTAGGTACCTATTTTACGTATGTACCGGTGGCGTTAAAACATCTAGCGATATTTTTATGACTTCGTGTCTTTCCGTTCAAAATTTGGAATGCACTTTGTACACTGTTCCATAAAGCTGATATTTGACATACTTACGTAAGTTTGGTGGCTATGTTACGGTAACATTGAAATGGTGCAGTGATGAATGACCTTGTGAATGCACCTTGGTCTGATGATGAAGCCGGGAAGATGGTTACAGGAACTTCTAAACTACATATTATGATAAACTACTCGTGTTTGGGCTCGTTTGAATTGACTTGACAAAACCTATGACCTTGTGAGGTTGCCTTGGTTTGATGATGAAGTCGGAAGATGGTCACAGGAACTCCTAAACTACACGTGATAAACTAATAGTGTTTGGGCTCGTTTGAATAGACTTGACAAAACCTATGACCTTGTGAGGTTGCCTTGGTCTGATGATGAAGCCGGAAGGTGGTCACAGGAACTCCTAAACTACACATGATAAACTAGTCGTGTTTGGGCTCGTTTGACAAGACTTGACAAAACCTATGACCTTGTGAGGTTGCCTTGGTCTGATGATGAAGCCGGAAGGTGGTCACAGGAACTCCAAAACTACACATGATAAACTAGTCGTGTTTGGGCTCGTTTGACAAGACTTGACAAAACCTATGACCTTGTGTGGTTGCCTTGGTCTGATGATGAAGCCGGAAGGTGGTCACAGGAACTCCTAAACTACACATGATAAACTAGTAGTGTTCGGGCTCGTTTGAATAGATTTGACAAAACCTATGACCTTGTGAGGTTGCCTTGGTCTGATGATGAAGCCGGAAGGTGGTCACAGAAACTCCTAAACTACACATGATAAACTATTAGTGTTTGGGCTCGTTTGAATAGATTTGACAAAATCTATGGACCTTGTGAGGTTGCCTTGGTCTGATGATGAAGCCGGCAGGTGGTCACTGAAACTCCTAAACTACACATGAGAAACTAGTAGTGTTTGGGCTAGTTTGAATAGACTTGACAAAACCTATGACCTTGTGAGATTGCCTTGGTCTGATGGTCGGTGGTCCCAGGGTCTGTGGTGCATGCTACAGATAATATAATAGGTACATTACTATACTAGGTGGTGCTTTTCTTTGAGTTTTGCTTCGTGAAAATAGTTATTCTTTATTTGTATTATTAAATTCTTAATTAAATTGGTATTCAGGCGAAATTAATGTAACCTAAATGGCGAACCCCTGGCGAAGCGAACGTCGAGATTGCAAAAGGGGAATAGGTAGGTAACTATTAAAATGTAGAAGTGAAACAACAGGTCATTTTATTTTTTTATTTATGAAACCATGATACCTCGTCAACTAACAAAAAATCTTGCAAAAACGTTGGAATTTTTTCTCTTCAACTTTCACGGGAACGAAGTCGCGCGCAAAAGCTAGTCATTACAATTGGTTTATTTATTCGGCCTTACAAGCAAGTTATGCAAACGTGCAAGTTAGTTATTTAGATAATTAACTCAAGTCCATATGTTGGCAAATTAATATTTTTAAATTGATAAATTAGGTCGTTTTTTATTCCTCCATTAAAGTGGATAAACAGAATTAGATAAAAAACTAAATTTAACTATTATAAAATAATTTATTTTGTAGGATTCGTAATTTTGAAGCTGATTGTAACGTTTTTTTTTTAAATACTTGCAACACTTTCAAAGTATTTCTTACTTGAATTAAACGTACGCGATCGCGTCTCGCGTTTTGCCGATCCACGATCGTAACGGAGTACTTTTACTTTCATGGGATATTATTCCTTACCGCCATACATTTACGGAACTTTGTCGCGCAAAACACTAAACTATTTGCAACACTTTCAAAGTATTTTTTACTTGTACGTACGCGAACACGTTTCGCGTATTACCGACTCCCAACCGTAACGTAGTAGGGTAAATACGCTAAATGTCGGCATCCTTACGGTTTTTCTTTTTTGGAATCGGTCTGGCACCATCAATTTGCAACGAAAGGATAGCTTCCGATGCGGTTTTGGATAGTTTGATAAATCTATTTCATGTTTATGGGCATAAGGTTGACATTTCTACTACAAGGAAAAAGTACTAAGGTTTATATGCGTCGAGAACGAAAAATCCCTAAAGTCGGCCATTCACGGGCCATGGTCGGTCGCATTTTTTCCCAAATATCGGCCGGGTATAGGATGTTTTAAATTAAGACGGATAAATATTATTAATATGATTTATTTTGGCAGGAGTCTCACTAAGTATACGTTATTAATCGTATTTGTTTAATAGTAGGTAAAGTATTTTTTTATTTGCACTTAAATAACGTTAGGTAAGTATTACAATTTATAACAAAGTAAACATCAAAATAATTATAATTAGTTCTGGATATCTTTTCAAAAATAATTCATACCATTTTTGGCCCAGAGTATCATTATTAAATATATTTATATTTTTAAGCTACGTAATTAACATGGGTTAAGGTAGCAAGTTCCAAAGAGCAATTTATATCTTATATTTCCATACCATAATAAGCTAATATAAATGTTTTCAATAATATCAACTCCAACATTTAAACTTAACTCTTTATATTATAAATAAATAAACGTATAATAAATATTTAATTTTGAGAAAATAAGAAAAGTAATCAGCCTGTATAGTTGGGCTCGAATTCGAGGCTGGTCGACATTACGATCTTTAATGTTTCTAAAGCCAGCCTCTATTTTGTGTACATTATTTCTCGAGATTCAACTAATATCACCCCGGCCGGTATTTGGCGATTAAACGTAAAATAGATTTATTTGCCTATATGCGTTGCAAATTCTCTTATTACAATTGGAAATTATAAAACAGACTGCATTTACTTTTAGTCGGCCACGGCCGAGAATCCGGTTTTAATTCAAAATTGGTATTCTATTGGCGGCCTCCTATTTTCCCTTAAAACAATACGTTAAACATTGAAAAATCTATCTCAAAATATAGTAAAAATCACTAATTACTAATAATAATGCTTAAAACAATAAAAAAGGAATGTCTGACCGTTCTAATATCAATCCCCGAAGTGTGGGTATTCACAGCAAGTAAGGTACTTTAAATATGAAATTGACGCTTCGACGGCGCAATCGCTACTGACGCTCAGTGTGCGAAGAGTGTGTAACGTAATCGGAAAGTAACGGTTGTACATATAGATTATGAACTAAGATTGTAATTCGAGTGGCAAATTTGTAACTTCAATACGTTTTAAATGAACGCAAGCCAAAAATGTGCAGACGGCCGAAGTTTGGGGAGGGGCCGACGTATGGCGTATTTACCCTACAGATACTTTTATGAAATAATATTCCTTACTGCCATACATTTACGGAACTTTATCGCACAAAACACTAAAATACTTGAAAGTATTTTGAATACTCAGGAATATAAAAATTGCAAGGTTTTGCGCGACAAAGTTCCTTAAATATATGGTAGTAAGGAATAAATTTCCATTAAAGTATTTAGAAAAGTCCATTACCAAATTTTGCGATAAACATCCTTACTCATATTAAGATCTTTCTCTTAGCGTTATCCCAGTTTCAATCTGGGGTCCGCTTTCTAGTCTAACCGGATTTGACTGAATATTAGCTTTTCCACGGAGCGACTGCCTGTCTGACCTCCGCAACCCGAAGGGATAGCGATATTCCATGGTTTAGACTAGTGTCAGTTTTATTTAGAAGGTACTGACGCCCTGTAACGATTGTCAAAGATCTTCATGACAACCGGGACCGACGGTTTAACGTGCTCTCCGAGGCACGAGACAAGCGATAATTAACAATTCAATACGCACATAACTCCGAAAAGTCATTGGTGCGCGCCGTGGATTCGAACCCGATACCCTCTGCATGGCAGTCTGTTGGTATATACACTCGGCTATCGCCGCCTCATATTAAGATAAGGTTTATTTTTCAATACAAACTTGCATTACCAGGGCGTCACACGAAGTTTTCTATACTCGAGTGCCCAAAAACTTGCAAGTAGGGTAAATACGCTAAATGTCGGCCACCTTACGGTTTTTCTGTTTTGGGATCGGTCTGGCACCATCAATTTGCAACAAAAGGACAGCTTCCGATGCGGTTTTGGATAGTTTGATAAATCTATTTCATGTTTATGCGCATAAGATTGACATTTCTACTACAAGGAAAAAGTTCTAAGGTTTAGTTGCGTCGAGAACGAAAAAACCCTAAAGTCGGCCATTCACGGCCCATGGTCGGTCGCGTTTTTCCTAAATGTCGGCCGGGTATAGGATGTTTTAAATTAAGACTGACAAATATTATTAATATGATTTATTTTGGCAGGAGTCTCACTAAGTATACGTTATTAATCGTTATTGGTTTAATAGTAGGTAAAGTATTTTTTTTATTTGCACTTAAATAATGTTAGGTATTACAATTTTTATCAAAGTAAACATCACAATAATTATAATTAGTTCTGTATGTCTTTTCAAAAATAATTCATACCATTTTTGTCCCGGAGTATCATCATTGAATAGATTTTGCCTGATTTCGGCTTTCATTTTTTTTTTACACTATTAATTAAATCTGTTTTTTTTTCTTGGGAAACCGCACTTCGCGAGTTGTATTAGCCATTGAACTAGTATTTCTTCTTTGGCTGGATTCAAAACCGAAGGACGTCCCGTTTTAAATGTATGTATGTCTATGCGACCAGCCAATCTATCCTGCAACGTCGTCGTTCGCGGGACGCCAAATAGTTTAGAGGCTGCACGAATGGGCATTCCATTATTTATTGCCTCAAGTGCTTCCTTTATTTTTGTGCGATCGTAACTGCATAATTTTCTTTGTTTTCGTAAAGGCCCTGGATCTCCCTGCTGTCATTGTAGTACCTTAAATTAAAAGCATTAATTCTAAGGGCAGCTTTTTGTGACATGCAGGTTAATTAATGAATGAAATATTCACGACTAACCATTTATATTTTTTAAGCTACTTACCATGGGTTAAGGTAGCAAGTTCCAAAGAGCAATGTATATCTTATATTCCCATACCATAATAAGCTACCATAAATGTTTTCAATAATATCAACTCCTACATTTAAACTTAACTCTTTATATTATTAATAAATCAATGTATAATAAATATTTTATTTTGAGAAAATAAGAAAAAGTAATCAGCCTGTATAGTTGGGCTCGAATTCGAGGCTGGTCGACATTACGATCTTTAATGTTTCTAAAGCCGGCCCCTATTTCAGGTACATTATTTCTCGAGATTCAACTAATATCACCCCGGCCGGTATTTGGCGATTAAACGTAAAATAGATTTATTTGCCTATATGTGTTGCAAATTCTCTTATTAAGCCAATGGAATAAGTACAATTTGAATTTATAAAACAGACTGCATTTACTTTAAGTCGGCCACGGCCGAGAATCCGGTTTTAATTCAAAATTGGAATTCTATTGGCGGCCTCCTATTTTCCCTTTAAAACAATACGTAAAACATTGGAAAAACTATCTCAAAATATAGTAAAAATCACTAATTAC